>CM074738.1:11300206-11822706 GCA_037367245.1 Phrynocephalus guinanensis
GTTAAGGAAGGATACAAAGTCAGTTTACAGTATTTCATTTTAAAGTATTTAATTGCCTTTAAATGAATGGTTACCTTGACTAGTACAGTGGTACCTTGTATAAACTCTACAGTTTAACATATTCATATGGGGTATATTTATTTTTATATGCAAATTTTATAGTGTAATATTTGTATATTGGGTTTCTTATTTTATTTAATCTCTATTAGCTATTTTTTTCTCTTTCTCTCATCTTACACTTTTTGTGCACCTACCCATCTTTACTTGTTTTTTATATTGGGAGCTGTGTAACAAGTAAATTTCCCCAGATGTGGGATCAAAAAGATTTACCTTATCTTATCTTATCTTAATTCGTTCCAAATGCAATTCTGTTAAGCAAATTTTCCTTTATACAAATTTCCTATAGGAATGAATTGAAAACAGAGTAATCTCTAATCGCAACCATTTTTATGTTGTACGGATTCGCCCCATAGACGATTCTGTTAAGAAAATTTCCCCTATCTCCGGAATTTTTTATGTTGTAAAGATATTATGTTATACAAACCGTTTGTTATACAAGGGTCCACTGTACACCTTTTGTGTTGCTACAAAGTACTATCACATTAGAAAACTTGAAATTGTGACAACAGTACGAAACTACAATGTTGTCTGTACCAATGGTTCTCAACAAGTGGTTTATATACACAACTGATGGAGGATTTAAGTAGGGTTTCTATAACAATTACTAAGATTTCCTTTGCCTACAATCCCCATGTCCTCCTGCAACGTGATATACAGTATTATCATCTGGTGACTGTACCTATTATGAGTTATCTATCTGGGATCTTTTAGTATCCCAGCAGTAATTTAGGGCACTTAATTTATAGTAGTAGAAGTAGTAAGTTGCTTCTGATTTAAGGTGACACTTCCAAGGGTTGTATAGATAGAATGCATGCTCGGGTAAATTTCCTGCATCTCCTTTTGGCACTGCTCTGTGAGTGTGCGGCTTGTGCATGGCTGTGCAGACCAGCTGTTTTCCCAGAAGCCACTATGAGGCATCTAAATTTTAGCCCCTGGTACTCAACCACAGTGAGGTATTCACCCTAACCCAGTAACTTCCCAAAAATAATGGACACAAGAACATAATGATTGTAAATGTACAAACATCCTTCTTAGAAAAGGTGGGCCTTTTCTTGTATTCCAGTGAAACGTACACTCTAATAAATTGATAGATGGGACAAAAGAGATGAAAGACTGAGAACCACTAATCTACATCCCATTATCAGTTCCACCATTTTAATGATCTAACTCTTAAGAAAATCATCTCCTTTGCTTGGTACAGCAATTGTGCGAATAAGGCTTTTTACATTAATATATGGGATATCTGTCACATGAGTGCAGGGAAAGAGAAGGGAGTAGGTTATCAACAGCTGTAGCCGTGCCTGCCTTTGGCTTGATCCCACTTACCTTGGTATGCAGCACAAATTTCCTAAAGGATTGTCCAATATGAAATAGTCCTCCCCACGTCTAACTTCTACTTTATAAAAAAGGGGTGATCAATAGTTATCATTTTGCCAGTAGGGAAGAAGTAGGGAAGCTACATTTCGCTCACCATGTTGTAAAACAGAATTATAGGTGTAGTCAGGCACCACACTGAGAAGAGGTAAAATATACAGTAAATGGGAGTAGAAGCAAAGTACTGTATGCAATGCTAGAAATCCCTAGCTACTTTCTATGAGACCACACTACACAGAAGAGTGTAGCAATTATTCATTCTGAACTTGCACAGATTATTTGTTGTTTTAATGTGCCATCAAGTCACCTCTGACTTATTTTTTTAAATATTTTTATTTAATAAAGCAATACAAAATACAAAAACAAAATACAAAAAATACCAAAACTAGACAACAGTGGTCCCTTCCACCAATGGGACCTCTTAAACAATATAGTCCCTTATCATCCTCCCTTCCAGAACTGAACTGATTGTTGCATGGGAACTTTACCTTTATTTCTTACAAGCACATATTAAATAAATCAAGTCGCCTCTGAGTTATGGTGATCCTACGAATGAGTGATTTCCAGAATGTCTTATTTGGAAAAGGAAGGGGGATAGGAATGGACAATGATAATATTACTGTTGCAATTCACTGAAAATCAACAGGTGGTAAAATCTTTTAATTTGCAGCCTCCTGTTTTTGACCAGAAATGACTTTGTCCAAAAGGTCAGTAGTAGAATTAGAGGTTTCGATTCTGAGTTCCTTACATTGTAGTGATGTTCCTTCTCACAAAAAGAAAGAAAGTGACCTGTGGCACTTAACCCTTCCCCACATCTTTGTACTCTGTCCCTAAAGCAATGCTGAGAAGGCGGCTTCTGGAATGTGGTGGTTTTAGAGAAGAAGGGAATAGCAACAGTCTCTTCTTCCTTGTTTAGGGGAATTTCCAATGGACTAAAAGGCCATCTGTAAAAGAAAATTCAGGATTTGATGCCAAATTTTTGTAGTATCATAAAATAGTTACTTGCAAATTTTTATGCAATACACTGGCTTCAGGGGAACTCTTTTAGAGTCGATGCTACATAATTCCTTTTTTTTCTACCTCTGTGATTCTTTCCTGTCCTGATGTGTCCTCGATATAAAGATGCCAGCTGGAAAAACTATATGCCATCTAATCATGGTTGGGTAGCTTAGTGAGTTAGGTTGGGATTGTGAGGCCTGGCAGTTTGATTCGCCATCATGTGCTCCACGAAAAAAGCAAGGTCCCCAGATGCCCACACAAGAAGGGAATGGCAAATTCCTTCTTAGTACTTTCTGTCTAGAAAATCTTTATAAAAGGTCAAAGTAAGTCAAAATTGACCTGATAGCACACTACCACCATAATCATCACATTGTCCAGAGTGGCCTCTTGGCCAGAGGGTGCTCTTGTGTTTTAAAAATAAAACAAAATAAAATAAATCATTATTCCATTCAGAAAGTCATAGTAAGGGGCCCTCACACAGAGTTTTAAAGCTATTAAGAATCCAAAAATACGGAAAGGCACACAACATGAGTGATCACTCCCTTTGCTAGTAATGCTCTGGTGAAGGAGGGAGAGATTGGGAGGAAATGGGGTGGCCCAAGACTCCCTCTAAGGCACACATGCACTTCCCCCTCCCCCCTCCTGCACCTGTAATGAAATTTTTTGTTATGGTCATAATGGAACCGGGGGGGGGGGTCATGCTTGTGTGTCATGTACACATGCATAGAAAAGCAACCTAGGCAGTGGAGATGAAAAGTAGAGGGCACTTTTGGGTGGCCCCATACGCTTTTGGCTCTAACACTGCCTACTATTTCTATATCATTATGAATTTGAAATATTTTTATCCTGCCTTTTTCCTTACAAAGAATCCAAGGTGTCTTACATCATTAAAATACAATATTTACAATAAAGAACAGTATATAAATATAAAATAAATAAATATAAATTTAATATATTTTATATAATATATATAAAATATATATTATATATAACCGTTATATAAATGTAAAACTAAATAAATAAACTAAAAAGATAATGTATACAATTATTTTAAAAAATAAAACAAGTATTATATACTAAATGGTAAATAAAATAAGCACTAAAACAGTTTTAAAACAGCAGAGCACAACAGTCAATTAGGAAAAAAACCCTCTCTGGCCATCAGTTATTAAGGGACTACGTGTGTTCCCTTTAATTTCTGCCTAGAGAATTCAACATTTTGCATTCTTTGTCTGAAAAAATAAGGGGGTAAAAGTCAATTAGTGATTTCACATAAATTGGTTTAATGTGCAATTTTTTTTCATTATAAGTCTAAAAATCATAATTATTTGTACATCACTTCTCAGTCACATTTCAACATTGTTTAAATGATATTTTGCTATGCTCACACTCACCTCCCTATTTATTGACTATCCGGTTTCACAAACACCTAAAATAGACGATATGTGTCACAACATATACAGTACGTAGTCAAAATCTTAAAAACAACTACATTTTCATTATGCAAAGGAAATATCAAAATTTTCTTCCCAACCCTGTTGGTAGTTCCTTCTAAAACAGCAACTAAACCCTGAGACTCTTTCAATGTAATGCTTTTTCCTTTCAACTTTTACATGGGTTTGAGGACCTTTGGCTCTCCAGGTTTTGTGGTGGCACCACTCCTGTAACCCTTTACCAATGGCCATTGTGGCTAGAACTTCTGGGATGTGGAGTCCAAAAATGCTGACATGCTGGCAGTTCCCTATTCCTGTTCATTTTTTGTGTGTGTAAATTAATCCCATTGGTTAATAAATTGCATCCAAATAACTACGCCCACAGCTGGTCTTAGTAAGTTTGAACTTTGAAAGATAATTTTCAGGACCAGAAGGAAGTATATATATAATATTTTATTACCGTAATTGAGTTTCCCTAATTTTATTGCCTTATGCTGGCAAATTCAACAATGCACATTTCCTCACAGGCTTGGTATTTCTTCCCCTTCTATTATTTTCCTGCTCCCATTACATTGCCGTAGCACCATCCCTTCCCACCAGCAATTTCCTGCCCAGTGTCCTAATCATACAATTCAGGAGATGGCCGTCTTCTCCAAGGTCCTTTTTGCTTCAATCTTCTTTGAAATACAGTAATAACAGTAACAACTCCAAAATGCATATCATTAACAGGATGATCTCATACAAATGAAGAGTCACCATGTTTACTAAAGGCAATTTTGTGGTTTCATAACCACTGACAATCCCTGTCAAGCCATAGCCTGATTGAAGAATAAAGTATTGATGAAATGGGGTGGGGGAATAAAAATTTAAAACACACCTACCTAAATTCAGGAGCAATGTGATTTTTTTCACTTGTTTAAGTGACAATGTGATAATTTTATAAACGGCCACTTTCCCTCCACATCACAATCAGAGCTACCAAGTAGGTGAGATACAAATGGTGAATTACAAATCAAAACTTTATCTATTAACTCATGGACTCTGAGCTATTTGTGATGGATCAGGAAAGATATCTTGGTGTGCTGGTGGACAGCTCCATGAAGGTGTCTACCCAGTGTGTGGCAGCGGTGAAGAAGGCCAATTAAAACAGCCAACATTATAATGCCAATGTACAAAACAATAGTAAGGCCGCACCTGGAGTTTTGTGTACAATTCTGGTCATAGCATCTCAAAAAAGACATAGTGAAGCTCGAAAAGGTGCAAAAGAGAGTGACTTAAATGATTATTGGTCTGGTAGCTAAAACATTTGGGGCTCTTTAGTATGGAAAAAAGGTGCCTGAGTGGGGGATATGATTGAGACATACAAAATAACGCAGGGCGTGAGTAAAGTGGATAGAGGGACGCTCTTCTCCCTCTCATTTAATACCACAACTAGGGGACATCCACTCAAACCGAGGGTTGGGAGAGTGAGAACAGACAAAAGAATTTTTTTTTATCCACCATGTTGTCAAGTCTGTGGAACTCCCTGCCAGAGGATGTGGTGATGGCATCTGGCCTAGATGCCTTCAAAAGGGGATTGGACGGATTCCTGGAGGAAAAGTCCATCACAGGTTACAAACCATGATGGAGATGTATAATCTCCAGTCTTAAAACCAGGGTACTTCAAGGGCCAGATGCAGGGGAGTGGTAGCAGGAGACAGATATCTAGTCTCATGTGCTCCCGGAGGCATTTGGTGGGGCCACTGTGAGATACAGGAAGCTGCACTAGATGGGCCTTTGGCCTGATCCAGCAGGGCTCTTCTTATGTTCTTATGCTGAACTATGCTGCATTATGTCACCGGGATGGAAGATCTATTGTAGTACATGTTTGAAGGGGTAATTCAGCCTGGCAGCAATAGCATCCGTGTATATTTTCGAGGACTCATGTAACTCTGGGAATCTCAGACAAAATTATTCCTAAAAGATCCAAATTAACCAGCTTTCAACTTACCTGTATTCTTCTCACAGCTAAACTCTTACCAATATGATGGCTGATCTTACAAGATTTCTTATATTGTAAGTTCACTCTGGCTTGGTGCCCTATTTAACACAATACATGTGGAGATGGATTAACAGGGTAATTTCTCATAGACAGAATGCTAACGGAGACTACCTGGTTTAAATCTAAGTAGTATGTTGCTGCATACTGGTCTTGTACTCAATTGGGGACAGGGAATGAAAAAAAGCTTGCCTAATATGTTATCTGGCCCTGGGATCCTATCTGTTGGTCTCAGATCAGTAAGGATCATAGGTAGGCATAATTCAGGTTGATGAGCTTCAGCTTTTTGAGTCTGACCAACCAGAATCTTGGTTTTAAACACACCAATAAGTTGTCTTTTCCTGGCTTTAAGTGCTTGGGCAAAACAGAACCAGACACCCAGCATACTGCTTGCAAAAACCCTGGCTTGCCATGGGCAAACGAAGCTGTTGCGAATGGCCAGCCCATTTGGAGACTTTTTTTCTTTCTTTCCAGTACAATGGCATGTCTAAGTGATACATTCTGAGATGGTCTGGTATTTACGGTGTGGACCTTTGTTAATATTTTCAGATCTTTTCTTTATGCTTGGAAGAGTGAAAACTACCTCCTGCTATCAAGATCAAATATTGAAAAAGCAGGAATGCCAAAAAGCTTCTGAACATGTGTCAACACCATAAATTTAAAAAACCAAGAGGTGCTTTTAAAAACAATTAAAGACGCTTCATACGACCCACCTAAATTTGTTTGTATCTGACACCCAGCTGAATGCATGACATGCCCTTCTGAAAAAGCACAGTTTCAAAGTGAAATGCTGTAAATGTACTTTTGTGTTCATCATAATCTGTGAAGGTCAATTCAGACATGCAAGTCACCATTCCATGTTCTACTGAGTACCCACGTGTTAACCACTACTTGAGAGCCAAATTCACCATCTCAAGGTCGCCGATGATATTCTTGACCACACCGTCAAAATACCACTTCTATTTCAGACATGAATGTGGCAAAAAAAATTAATTAAATAAATAAATACTTGCAAAAAGTATGAGTGAACCAAACAAACATCATTCAAGTGTGTACACACGGGTAGAAACTTTTCTGTGTGCAATAGACTCCACAAAACTAGTATTTATGACCACAAGGAAGCAGCCAGGAGGTCAGAGAGAAAGGATCAGAAATAGCTTCTACCTATATCAAAGATTGCTATCATCTCAAGCCTGACGATGGTCAGACATTTGCAGGTAGTAAAATGGGGATGCTAATGGACCACACTAAGAACCCAAAGTAGCCACAAAGCCTGTTTTGACCACTTTGCCATAGATATTATTCAAGAAGCCCAAATATCCAAACACACATTCCATCCTTGTACAAGCGTCTTTACTTTTATTACAAATTATTGATGGCATTAGTTGGGTACAATGAAAACACAGTGTTGCATAGCTGCTCCAATACACAACTCCCTACCCTCCTTACAGTAACTGAAATTGAGTTACTCTAGATATCCACTGTACACACGGTCTCTACAATCCAATTCAAATACATTCAGAATCTTAACATGCACTTGATGTAGATGAACAGGGGCAACTTTATGGAGGGCAAGGCTGGGAATGGACAGAGGGCATTAAAATGGCGAGTACAGCATTACCCATTGACTGCTAAGAAACGATTCATTTATTTGGTACAATTCAAGTAATTACTAAGTGTGTTTTAAATGCACAGTGCTTTGGACCACTCCACAGCTAACGCGTCTAGCAGCACTAACCGCAGGTCAGTTTGTTACGCAGAACGCTTTGCATTCTTGGGGTGGTTAGAAGCAATACCTTGCAGTAATGTATAGTTACAAAGTATTTTGGGAAGCGGGGGAAATAATACTATTTCACTGCCTGCTTAGAAGTCCCCACTCAGAAATTCTGTAATACCCACTGAGCTGAATGCCACAGTATTTCCTCATAACCTGAAGTTACTGCTGGTCGGTTTCAGTTCGTATGTTCTGTTCCTCATTTGGGCTGTGTTTATTCTTAAGGGATCTTCCCATGTATCTCCAGTACTCCTTCCGTATTACGTCTTTTTCTTTAGCCAGGATTTCACATAGCTACAGAAAGAAACATTACAAGCTGTTTAAAGACTGTTATCTTCTTGTACTCAGTTTATGATGCATCATATATATATATATATATATATATACACACACACACACACACACACACACACACACACATATATACACACACAAGTTTTTTGTTTTCTCAACATTTTTTCAACAGGAGACTCTAAGCCAAGGCTTCTGGGGATTTCATCTACACCTGCCTTTTTTAAACAAGTCATGCAATTTTCTTTGGTAAAAACATTTCTGCATCATGTTATTGCATCTTAAAACAATTGAATCCACTCCAGTTATTTGTCTAGGGAACATATTCTCTTTTCAAGTAAACTACCTGAATGGAGTTCTTAAGCAGATTCTTGTGCTTTGCTGCACCCAATGTTTTTTGATGTTGCTTCTGTTGACCATCTTTTATTGTGGCATTTTTTCAGTCTTTTTTAGTATTTGAAGCATTTGCTTCAGCTATTGTCTTTGAATGATGTAAGCCGCCTTAGGGCTTTCTTAATGAGAAAGGTGGGGTAGAAAGGTCTTAAATAAATAAATAAACACACATTCGTATTCTTAGAAAAGCTGCAGCATTGTCCATGTCTAGTACTGCCTTAGTTATAGTAATTTCACTTTAACTAGAGATCAAAAGAGACAATAAATAAGCAGGATGCTGAAATTCACTCTGGATTCCACATCAGTGAACACAGTCATTTGATTTCCATTTTATTTTGTGCTAACTGCGTCCACATTGTCCCAGATCACACCCACCTCAGCCTGAAACATTATAGGGTAGAGTATCAGCATGGCATAGAACATTCTTCTCCAGTAAGTGGCTTCCAGATATGCTGATCAAACACTTGGGCCATCTCTGGCTTTTGCAGCACCTTGCCATATTGGCTGACACAGAATTTTCAAGAAAAGTTAGATATCTAAAGAGTGGTTTTGCCCGTAACTCTCTCCTCCCAATGAGATTCCATGGCCGAGCAGGAATTTAAAGCTTGGTCTCCCTAATCCATGATTCTGTCCACTACACCCCAAAATGGGAACCACTTTCAGCTAAGGCTCAAACATTGACAGCTGTTGCCAAAATATTAACTAGCCAAGAGAGCGCTGAATTCAGGCAGTAACTCAGAACACCATATGTGAATCCTGCCACCTCTGTTAAAGCACCCTGACCAGACAGAAACCATTAATAGCATGTAAGCAGTTCAAAGAGTACAGTAAACCCCATACAGAAATGAGATGCAGTTTAAATACTTGGAAAGGCTTAAGAAGAGAAAGAAAGCACATCAAACACAATGCCTTTGAGCTAAGATGTCAAAGGCAATGCATCTGCATTGTAATACAATAATAATAATAATAATAATAATAATAATAATAATAATAATAATAATAATAATAATAATAATAATAATAATAATAATAAATACCTTTATTGTCAATGTACAACATGTGCACAATGAAATTGGCTGAGCCTCCCTTTCCCACCCCCACCCCCATCCCACTAGCAACCACTCAGTCTTATTGTACCCTGTGAACGCTGGTACCATCATGCATAAAAGGAATGCTGACAGCAAATGCATGATGCAGCATATTAATATCACTGAATCTTAACTAACATGATAGTACTCCAAATTTTAATCCCTACTTAGTACCACGTGGATAATTCACTTCCTACATTTTTTATTTATTTACAAAAGTGTTGGGCTTTGCAAAGGCTGGAATCGCCCTTTGTCTGCTACACCCCAAATGTTCAAGCAATCTCAAGAGTTGGCCACTCTGCCTTGTCCGACAAAACCCCTTGGCTAGCAGGATCAGTAGCAAGCACACTCATTTGCGTGAAGCATGCAACCCATGAAAATGATCCCTCAATGTTTAATGATACAGTGTTTCTGGGTTAACAAAAGGACAAGCCAAATGGCGCGTCTAAAGATCAATATTTTGAAGGTAATATCTTAAGTGTCTTAGCCTTACTTTCAAAATGTTATTTTTAGAACATGTGGTGCCTTCCTCCCATTAAACGTGAAATGTTTACATTTTAAATCCAATGTATTATTACCAAGCTCTCGGTTCACACCAATAGGTCTCTGAAGGATGGTCTGTCCATACTGAGAAATGAGTGTCGATCTATCCCTGGGGCTTAAATTGTCATCTGCAAACTTACAGTATGCACTAGCTAAGGAAATCAGCGCTTAAAGTAAGCAATTTTTAAAATTTCAATTAATTAATATGTTTTATCGAACAATTCCAGCGAGCACAGAACTTCCTGAAAACAGGTGCCAAGTTTCCTATAACTAGGATCATGACCCTGGAACGATGGCCCTGAACAACAAATATCCAAGTGTATTATTCTAAATTTTGTGCAAGTTAAAACCTCATACCATTTCAATTTTTTCTATAAATTTATTTGATATGCCAGAATTCAGAATAGTCACAGTAATATCATCTAGCTGTAACTTATCAAAAAGACTATAAGAGATAACAAGCCTTTTTTATATACAGTGGAACCTTGACTTACATACTGCTTGACTTGCATCATATTTGACTTGCAGCAAGAAGGGGCCTGTTTGACTTGAGTCACAGGCTTTGACTTACATCTCGGAGCCCCGGTGCAAGGCACTGGAATTGGGCAGCAGCCACAACCCAGCATCGCGGCTGCCGCCTCCAAACTGCTCCTGCCTTCTTCCCCTCCTCCGGCAGCGGCGGCTTCAGCGAGGCCAGCTCCGAGCACCTGGAGCTGGTCCATGGCCTAACCGAAGCCGCCGCCGCTGCCGGAGGAGAAGAAGGGCCAGGAGTTCGGGGCTGGCCTCGCTGGTTAGACAGTCGGCTCAGTCTTGTAAAAAATCTGGCTGCAGAAGTCTGGTCCACAATGGAAGCATTTTAGTTGGGGAGCTGTAAAGTTGTGGGACTCTAATGGTAAGCATAGAGTTGTTCAGAACTTGGAACGTCAGGTTAAAAATCAGTAAAACTTAAATGTTAGAGTGACATTGTTGCTATGAACATTAAAAAGTGGAGGCATATAACTTGTGGACTATAATTCCACTGCCTCCTCCTCTCTTTGAAGAGACATTTCATTTACATCCCCAGAAGGAATCTCCTATCCCAGTCAAATTTGTGTTAAACTGCTGTTTTCGGGGGTCTTTTTCATCATCTGGAACGGATTAATCCGCTTTCCCATTACTTTCTATGGGAAATGTTCATTTTACTTAAGTCATGTTTGACTTAAGTCTAGACCACTGGAACAGATTAATGACGTAAGTCAAGGTTCCACTGTATAAATATGTTAACTTTTTTTAAAAAAAAAAACTAACCTCTAACGCTTTGTTCAGTGTTTCTTCCTTGTTTCCACACTGGTTCTCTAGCATGTCTTCATATATGTACTAAAAAGGCAATCAGGTACGGAGAACTGTGGTTTGGCTGCAATTCTAGCAGCTGCTCTAAGAGGTTCGGATATTTTGAAAGGCCACGATCTTGCAAAATCCTGTGACAAAATGCAACCATGAGTATTGTACTAAACTCACAGGCTAGCCCAGCATTTCTTATAGAACTTGAAGATTTGCTAAAGGTAGAGGCAAAATAATATGCAAGCCATTATCAGTCATACAGTGTCATAAAATAAAATGTGAATCGAAAACCTGAATCTCTTTAAGAGGAATCACAGTTTAGTGTTGGATATTCAGGATTCCAGTGAAAAAACCCTTTTCCAATTGTATGAAATAGAAATAGGACCACACATATTAATTTTTGCTATGCACCGCGTGCACCGTTAACATGCATATGCTCCATAAAATGTCATAAGCATGATCTTATTTTAATAAAAACTTCAAGTGCTCGGCAGTGCAGTGGGGGAAGCCTTAAGGTCCAGGCCCTCCTCATACTTGTAGTATGAATATGAAAGGATATGAAAAAGCAACAACACAGAACTGAAGAGCTTTCCAAACTCTAAGTCAGCAGTGCTTTTGGTCAGAGGCAGCTCCCGACGTAGGCATGACTCTTGCTTCCCCAAGGCAGATTCTTCTCTCACAACGTATGCAATGTCTCTTGCACAACAAGCAGGCATATATCAGGAATCAAGACCATATGTAAGCAAAGATTAGTCAGTTTTCCTGCGTAACTTGATGGGAAAGAAGCCTCTCCAGATCTGTCATAGACTTCGTTTTTATATTACTTTAGAATACTTGGATAGACAGGTTTTTAAACTGGCAAATTTTGCATATACTGTACAGTGGTGCCCCGATTTAAGAGCAGCTCGACTTAAGAGCAGAAAACTGTTGCTGTCTTAACTGCCGCCTTACAAATTTTAGATATGGTCTGCTCGACTTGCAATTTTTTTTATTTTTTACTTATTTTTTTTCAGTTTTTTAGATAGGTATCCTGACTTAAGAGTAGTTCGACTTAAGAGCATGCATTCGGAACGGATTAAATTTGTAAGCTGAGGTACCACTGTATTCTACCGCAACAGCATAAAGGAACAGAAGTCAATCTAGGTAGCCTAAAGTGAGTTAAAAATGCTTCACATGAAACATCTGGACAATTCCAGATAATTCTATAAAAGAAAAACAATGTATTATTGATTTACACCAACTGAACAAGAGTTGCCATTTTACATAATTTCCTTCTTGTTTGGTTATCATGGAGAAGAATGGTAGGGCATTGGAAGCCCCCACCCCAGCTATAGGAAACCTTGCCCTACTGCCATACTGACTTATGTGATTCCATGCGTGTATTGCTCACACATCTTAAAACATTTCCTCTGCAGCTAAATGATCCAAGATCTTATTTAGAAAAATAAATGCAAAATACCGTCCCCGTCACCACATTCTTCCATTTTTTACAATATGCCCTTAGCAGATACCCCAAACATAGCTACTAATAAATGTCATCTCACCCTTTCAAATAGTTCCAAGCACTTTCATTATGAGGAACCATCTTGATCATTTCTAGGGTGTACCTTAAAAGGGAAACAAAGTGTTTCATGAAGAATATCTGTAAACAGATGTAGTCCACAAATGTCACTTTTCAGGGGAAGGTAGCCATGTGTACACATACCTGCATACAGTGAACATGGAGCATGAGGTTACATATATGCATACCTCTTCAACATATAAAATTACAATAGAAACATATCAACAAGAAAAACAAATCCTTCCCAAATAGATTCAGAAGAACAACTCGGTAGACAAGCCTCAAGCTATAATAAAAGATCATTTACGGTATTTCACTAAGTTTTGGAATGCCCAATGCACCTCAATTTCTTTCTTTTAAAAAAGTATGTCCTTGTCTAATGACAATACTCTCTTCAAATAGTGAAAGAGAAAAAAGTAGCACATGAATAATCAAGACCTGGAATAAAAAAAATGCAATGTAAAATTGTGCATTCTAGATCGCACACACTGATTGATCTATTTCCTCTTTTAGGTTTTTAAACAAGTGATCCTTTATTGCTCAGTATTCTGTGCACTCGGCGTATTCACCCTCAAACACCTCTTCTATAAGGCTTCCTCGTATGAAATGTTCCTCAAATTTTCTTCAGTTCTCTTCTGACATGACACTTTCTCCACAGTGTGTAGACACTTCTATTTGAACTATAAAAGGATGCACACCTGGAGAATTTAGATGACTGTTCATGACTCTAACAGGCATTAGAACACTCACAATGCATTAATGATTTTGCTTGTGATACGTGAGATGACACTAGGTTAAACCAAATATTAGATAAATGATCCTCAACCTTTCCTAACACATATCACACTAGTAATTCTACCAAACAGTCTGCATCCCCCCATGGTAGAAATAAGAGAGCCACTCCCCCCCCCAAGAATGCAATTTATTTGCATATAGGCATTGTGTTATTATATTTATTATAGTAATTCAAAAGGCAGAGGGAAACAGGGGATTGCAAGACACCCTGAGTATTCAGAATTAACAACTAACAGATCCAAAAGTCACAGGTGAATAATCTGTGGCGTTGAAAGTCAGTAGACCACATCTGGACAAGAACATGGAGACGAAAGGGAAAACATTTTTAGTAAGAGTATTAAAAATGTTACGTCCCACCCATACCACCGTATCCCACCCGTGATACAGACACCATAGGTTGAAAGGCACTCTTTTGAAGTACATACTGGACTTCTCTCTCGAGAACTGCAGGGTCGTCATAACCGGTTGTGTTTGAAATTACAAAGTATCTTTGGTTCCAGACAGAATTATTTCTGACATCCTCCTTCAAGAGCTGCTCAACATAATCCAGTTCATCATCCCACAGTTTAAATTCCTGAACACACAAAAGGGGAAACATTAAAAGAAAGGACATTGGGAAAAATTGCCCCATTTCTACATGTACTGTAATTATAAAATGAAATAAAATGCTAGACCTTAAGGGCAGTTAACGTTTATTTCGAGAGGACTGTAAAAACAAGTCCATGTATTGACAGATGTTGAGAGGGAAACAATGGACACCGTGGAATGAACAGCAGCTTGTGCGACAGGATCGCGGATGCCATCGGACAACTAGAAAAGACACCACCAATGCAAACGATGTCCTCCAAATTAGATGAGCTGGTCTTTAATTGAAAGGATTGTGGATGGCTCTCTCAGGGCTAGTTGCAATATGCAAGCTCTCTCTCCGCACATTCCAGCCTAGATAACAGCAGTCATTTTGTTAAGAACAGCAACACTGAAGTACCTGGATGACCCACTGCCGGTGCTGCCATGCATGGTAGTTCTTGGCATCCTGGTTCAAGATGTCTGCTATAAATTCAAGTTCTTGGGATGGGTCCTTCAGCCACTCCACTAACACCCGTCTGTGATGCCTAAAAGTTTAAGAAGTCCGTGTTCTATAACAGAGCAGCCTCTGAATTGCGTTTTATTATCCATGGTTTCTAGAAAATCAATGCTAAAACTTCATCCTATGAAGGTCACTGTATTTACCAAGGGCACCCCCAGCCCCCAGCCCCAATAAATCAGTGCAATTATACTGAAGACTAAGGGTGACAGATTGTCAATGATAGTTGCATTTTTAGTTTTACACCTCATTCTGTGGGTTGGCTCACTACAAATTACATGTACATCACTTTGATCTAATGCTTCTTGGAAACTCTTGGGTGAAAGTGTGCTGTCTGCAGATAATTTTAATTTATTCTTGTTCTTTAAACCAGTTTTCAACATTCCTATTTTTTTCATTTTGTTGAAGAGACGTACCATCTGTTCTACTATCAGCCAGCATTATCAGAAACACAGATTTTTTTTTAATCATCATAAAATATCCTTGTCATTTGTTACTCTCTCAGAGTATTGGCAAACCTTTTAGAGACTGAGTACCAAAACTGCGATTCAAAACCCAATTTTTTTTTTTTTTTGCAAAAGTGCCAACACAGCAATGTAACCTGAATACAGGTGGTTGTCAAGGGGCGATGTCAGGTGCCCACAGAAAGGGCTCCGAGTGCCACCTTTGGCACCCATGCCATAGGTTCGCCAACACGGCTCTATCAGATTCACATACAGCAGTTTCCATATAACAATCCTGCCCTTAATAATTAATTTCCCCTCTAGTGGAGACACTACTATAGGCAGTTTACAAATTAAACTTCAGAACTCCACAGGATCTTACTTAACAATGCAATCAATGCGGTAGTTCACCAATCTAGATCTACAATTAATACAAAAAGAAAAGAAAGCACAAAAAAGGAAAACAAATGAAATTAATATCAACAACATTTGACGGATAAGTTACTGAAGGCAGCTTCAATAATTTTCTGAATACAGGTATCAGGAATATATCTCTAGCAGAGACAAGAATAACCACCAAATGGAAACTTCCTGACTAGAGTAAGAATGTGTGTTATTAAGAGAACTTTACCAGACTTGATAATTCTTTGGTTGATCTTCAATGATAACTGTGATGTAACTAAGTTCTTCATTTAGGTCTTTCTTCAAAGACTGCAGAAGGACCCTACGGAAGTGCCTATAAAAAAAAGGAAATTTGACAGTGGGCTTTGCTGCTTCTCCCTTTCTTCTTATATTTTTATAATCTAAAATTCACTATTGAAAGAATTCAGATTTATCAAACAAAGTTTAAAAAGCAAAGGAATTACGGTGTACGGATTGGTCACTTTCCCCTGGGAATTAACTGTGTCAAGATTTTGTAATAATACCTCCTTGCAAACAATATTAGAACTAACACAGAACTGATACATAGATTGGGAAGATTGCCCTTGCATATCAAAGGGCTGCCTGCTCCTTCCTTTGTATTGAAAAATGAAGTAGTGAGCCTGACGGCTAAGAAGCAGAAGGAGACCCACACAATGCCACTCAATCTGAAATCAATCCAGAAACAGAAATTGAGAAACAGAAGGCAGAAGCAGGTCAACAGGGACTTGTATGTCTCGTAGAGCCAAATGGAGATGAGGTGTGTGTGGGGGGGAGGGGGGCGTGTATAACCCATGTTCATTTGTTTGAAGAATGGGGGTGTGAAACCCAATGTTTAATCAGCTTTTACAACTGCCCTCTGACTTCCTGCCTCTAAGAAGATTCATTGCCTGGCGTACATCATCTAGCCAAGAACTTTAAGAATAACGTCATGGCAAAGCATATTTATCTTGCCATGTTTGAACTGTTGGGACTTGTTTTGAAGAAGAGTGTGTTGCACCCGAAAGCTTGCAATGTTTTTTATTTTTATTAGTGGCCTATAAAGGTATCGCCTGTAGCCTAGTTTTGCATTTGAAACTGATCCCTGTTTATGTTCAACAGGCCATCTGTGTGTATGAATTTCAGTTTGCAATCAATGCTGTTAAGTCAGAAAAACTAAATCTCAAAAAATCCTCAATGCTTTACAATCAATCAGCAGGTTGATTGGCTACTACTAGGCAATGTGTTACCAGGATTAATTTGATTTTTTTGGATGATTTAATTTTTAAAAAGTCATTTTTAAAAAAATTAAAATCATTGTTTCTGTCGCTTTGATTTTTAAAAATACTGTATCTTTTTATCCACCCTGCATTTAACAAAATACTTTACATATTCATTCATATAGAAATCCATTTTGTTTAAGAATATTTTCAGGTAGCATGTTCAGAAAAAAAACACACCCAACCTCTACCACACAGAGATAAAACAAATCTTAAGCATAGATTTTTATTCTAATTTTGACTCCTTTTTGCTCCCAGCTCCTGTGGTATACATGCCTTGCATGCCGAAAGTCCAACTACTACACATTATTTGACAGCAGTTCTTTTGAGGACAGGTATTATTTGATATGCCCAACTTACTTCAGCTGGGAACATTTTTGAACAGCTTAATTTCAAACTTCTTGAAATTTGGCTAAACACTCCAGCTGACCCCAAATTTGACAGGGAAATCTAAAAAGATTTTTTTTTTTAAAAATAACACCTTTCTAACTAATCAAACTCAGCAACACTACCTACCAGACTGTATAGTTTGCGGCATTCAGATCAATGGCATCGCCTGTCAACTGGAAAGCTCTTTCACTCCTTTCATCACGTTGCAGAACCGCTCGGAAATAATCATATACATCTTTAACTAGAGGGAGAAATATACATTAGAGCAGCTCACTCTTGTCACTTGCCTTTATCATATCCTGGTGTCCTCATCCCTGTCCCAAACCTGACCGACAACATCTCTCTCATCTATGGTCATTCCCACCTGTATTTACAAAAAAAGACAAGGGTTCTCCTTTTTCAGAGAGATTCCATTGGCTTTCCGGTCAACACCAAGTCCTCGCATTCCAAACCATCTTCCCTGCTACCATCTACCTGCGACCTTCACTCCTCCCATTCTTGTACCCCTAGCTGTGTCTAAACCCAAATGATTTCCAGGTTGCCTCCAATCTCCTTGTACACAGAATTTCCCCATCCTCCACAGCTACCTTTTCCCTTCTTCAAATCTGCCCTCGGAACAACCTTAACATTCATTCCCCACTGTATTTTAAAACTAAGCAGATCAAACTTGGCTTGTCCATATTCCACTATTACCCTGGTCTCCTTTTCTCTCTCTCGCCTCCCTCTCCTTTTCTGGAGATAAGGGCTCGCACCTTCTCGCTTGTTTTAAGACACAAGATGCATGTTGTAGGAAAAGTAGCAATAATGACCTTGTGGAACAGTGGTACTGTAGCTGAACTTAAGAGCAAGTACTATTTTGTGACTTCTTTCTGAGTACAGTAGGACCTCTGTATCCACTGATTCAGTTATCCAAGGTTGGCAAAGGAAAAAAAAAAATAATTCAGCAGCCACAAAGCAAGCTGTAAAGCAAGCTGTTGTCATAAACAGCATCTGTAAAGCAAGCTACTGTCACAAACAGCGGCCATAAAGCAAGCTACTGTCTCAAAACAGCAGTCATAAAGGAAGCTACTGTCAGGAAACAGTGGGCAGGCATTCTCTCTTATCCATTGTTTTCATTATCCACGGGAAGGCCTGGAACCAATCCCCAGTAGATACTGGGGTCTTACTGTACGGTATCAAGGAGTAAATGAGATGGGTCTAGTAGGCCTATGTTCACCGAGACAGAAGCACGATATGCAGCATAAATATATATTGCAGAAAAGAAAATCTGACATCTCTAATATGAGGTTGAAAGACTGGTTGAAATTTTTGCATCTGTGCCATTTTAATACTGTACATGTTTTCAACTAAGCAGGTAGAGAATGAAAAAAATCTCCCTCCCCCCAACTGACTTCTAAGATCATTTGCAATTCTTATCTCATGTCTCAAATCATCCAGGTAGCTTTTCTCTACATTAAAATCAAGAAATAAATGTTCAGTTGGCCTTATTTATACTATGTGTACATAGGCTATGCTCTACATTTATCCCATTCAGTAAATAATCAGTCCTTTGGCCACAACAGTACAATATGAGTAAAATATCTGAAGACACAACTGAGGACCTGCAGAAACAGGGACAACCAGAAATCCTGAGGATAAAAAAAGTATGTATGAAGCAGATAAAAGAGCTGATAGGGCAACATCTGCACGAAATAAAAATGACCCCATCCCATCTATTCAAATACAATTCAATTTTTGTGCCTACATTTCCATGCATATCCTGATTGCTAGGTAGGCAAAAAAAAAATCCCCCCAAACTTACATTTTTCACTATAGATGATTTGAACTACAGGATGAGGCCCATCATCTTGAGGAACTGGCTCAACATCGGCCCATTCTTTCCTGTCCCTATAAAAAGAAAACAATAATTTACAAACAAGAAAATATAAGGACAGTTCAAAGAGGGTTTTTTTCTGGAAACCCAATGGCTGGTAGTAGTATATAAGTCCTCTCAAGTATAATCCTTTTCAGAAGTTGGACCCACTTGCATTTGGCAGTTCTATGGAAAGAGTTATTTTGGGATAATTAAACCAGCTTTTATGAATACTGTATTCACATAAAGATTTGCTGCTTGTCAAATTTAGAAGACGAGCAGAAAACCATGATGAAGCTTAGGATGCCAGTAAAACTTACTAATGTTTTTCTTGTTTGCTTAAGTGCAAACATGATGAAGAAAATGCATAGCTGGGTGTGGTTAAAGAAACTTATAAATTTCAAATAAGACAGTACAGTATATCAAAAACTGAGGGATTAAGAATTTAACAGTACTGGTTGCTACTACAGTATTTTCACTGGTTGTGATGACTTTGTGTGTATGGTTCAGATTTAATTCCTACCAGCTTTCAAAGAACACAGAATGCAGGGAAGTTCATCGAACAGGTTACAATATACTGTACATTATTCTTGCTGTTAAATTTCTACAGAGCCAACATACATCTGGGATTGAACTTCCAACTCTGAATGGGTCATTTCTAGGAACTGAATCAACTTTGCTCCACGAAAGCCCCTTTGCTAAAGAAACAGGGTCACTACACATACTACAAATACGGTGGGAGATGGATTTTGTACTACTCATCACTAGTTAGAAACATGTTCAGTCCCTAAACAGAGATTCACAGGGCCATTCCTTTTACTCAGCAGAGCCTGTCTATTAGGGATAAAAGATCTTCAAAATATGTTACATACCACTCATTTCATTTCAGGGGGATCCTCATAGGGATTTCAAGGTACAGTACATGAGATATTTAAGGGGTGGTTTTACCCGTTCCAATTCCTCCCAGTCAATTCCCACAGCCAAGTGGGGATTCAAACTCCGTGCTCCAGAGTCCTGCTCTGTCACTCTAAAATAAACACTACACCACGCTGGGTACCACCTCCTAGAGAACACAGCATGCCTATTTCAAGGCAGATCTGAACCTCCACCTCCCATTTAGAAGGCAAGCATTATGTTAGAGACAATGTTTTCTTTTACTCAAGCAGTTTATATTTCACATTCGTAACCGAACTAAAGTCAACGCGGCTCAAAGCGCGCATATATAGATAGATAGATAGATAGATAGATAGATAGATAGATAGATAGATAGATAGATAGATAGATAGATGATATAGATATAGATATAGATATAGATATAGATATATAGATATATACTGACTTCTGAATCGATTTGCAGCCGTTGAAACTTTAACCAACCCCTCCCTAAGCACACACACAGAGAGACAGACAGACAGACAGACACACACACACACACACACACACACAGAGAGAGAGAGAGAGAGAGAGACAGACAGACACACACACACACACACTTTTCTGCCTACCTGTACAGCACATAGCCATTGGACTCAATGGGCAGCCCGCAGTCGAGCAGGTCGCTCTCACCCGCGGCTTCGGCTTCGGCTTCCGCCTCCAGCGGAGAAGTGCCAGGCTCCGGTTCCAGCTGGCCTTCCTCGTCCGCCATCACCAAAGGGGACTCCCGCCCACCCCGGAAGAAAGCCGGCCGAAGCGCTCCTCGGCGAGGAGGAACAAAAGGCAAACACCTCCCCGCATCATAGAGAGCGAAGGGAGGAGGGAGCCTAGAGAGGACCCCTCCTCGCGAAGGGGAACGGAGAAGGGGAAAGGAAGCCACGCTCGCCGGAAATGGGCACCATGGAGATGGCCCGTGCCAGACTTTCTCCACTCCGCCGCGACTCCTAACTACCACCAGGGGGACAGCGCGCGAAGGGCATTCCAAGCGGTCTAGCTCCGTTGCATTGCCTACCAACACTTCCGGCTTGCATGCGCGTTCCTCCCTTCGATTAATAGCTGCTAGCCGTAGAGAGGGGACCATGGCTTAAAAGACGCCAAGGTTCATTGAGGACGCCGGTGGCGGGATGATTGCAATGCACACCCTCTGTTCCCAGGCTCAGGATGCCGGGTTGAGTCACACGAGGTTTCCCCATCACCAACACCGGAATTCCTCTTCAGTTTCTGATTATATATAGACCGAGGGTAGAGAAGAAGGTGAGGAACGGAGTTTCCAGACCGTTCCACAAAAAGAACGGTTCTCAGTTGTCAGTTACAGTCGCTCACGAGCTAATGGCAGCATTTACAGGGATCAGCCACAATAAAATGTGAAAAAGGACTGAAGTGGTGGAAGCGAAGAGGCTTGAATGTATTGCCACATTGGCACCAGTTAAGGGATGGGATATATTATGGAGCAATTGAGCAGTCAGGTTTTGAATTTCCTGTGTTGGAAGCAGGACAAGCGAAGAGATCTGAGTGAACACATAGTGGTGGCTAGACGACCGGGCCAGAACACCTCCAAAATGGCAAGTGTGGGACGTTCCTGGTCTGCTGTGGTTAGTCCCTAGCAAAAGTGGTGACAAAAAAAGGACAACTGGTGAACCAGAGTGAGGGTCGTAGGCAACCTTAGGTACATTGATGCTATACATAAGTGATGGTGAACCTTCTAGAGACCAAGTGCCCAAACTGCAATTCAAAACCCACTAATTATTTGCAAAGTGCCAATACAGCCATTTAATCTGAATACAGGTGGCTGTGAAGGGGCGATGTCGGGTGCCCACAGAAAGGGCTCCAAGTGCCACCTTTGGCACCCGTGCCATAGGTTCGATAACACTGCTATAGATATCTGTTGCTGTTCGGAAAATTAGGGGCATGGATTATCTTCTGTAATCTAGAAGATAATTTATATTTGGGACATAACTAGGACAAATCAACATCTGATATCCAGGACCCTGGGACCAGCCAAGGTGCTCAACACAAAGAGGAGGAGGAGGAGGAAGAGGATTCGATCCAGGGAACCAGATCATCAGTTACTGACCATGATAACCAACCCACTACCCCGATAACTGAGGAGGACCATGAGTAGCCCGTTGAACCTAAGTTGGCCTTGAGGAAGCCATGGCAAGCCAAGAAGATCAACAGTTCTTGGAAGTGTTGCTTGCTGACCTGGAAAGTAAATACTGACTGCAACAAACAAAAATCAAGATACATATATTTTCACTCCCGGTGGGTCAGGGACCAGTGTGTGTTGTGTTGTTACAGTCGTAATCGACTGTTCGTGACTCCACGTCCATGTAGTTTTCTTGGCAGGAATACTGGAGTGGTTTGCCAGTTCCTACTCCAGGCACCTACAACACCTGATATTCCCTGGTGGTCTCCCATCCAAGTACTAACCAGGGCCGACCCTGCTTAGCTTCCGAAATCAGGTGAGATCAGATGTGCTTAGGGCATCTAGGCAGCTCAGGGACCAGTAATTCCAATTATAGTGGGTGAAAATATAGTGGGTGAAAATAAGAAATGTATATGGAGAAACAGCTGCCTAGATGCCCTAAGCACATCCAAGCCTTAGTCCACTGAGCCACTGAGAAGGGAGTATTTTAGTAATTCACAGTTGATTATTTCAGATTAAAAACTACATAATGGAATTAAAGTTTCTAGTAAGAAGACTGTAGATTTTTGAAGTACATATCCATTTATATATGTAATATACCAATATACTACATGCCTGCAACTTTGAACTATTTTATATACTGTACTGTACATGCTTGCTTGCTAAATACATTTTAGAAAACAAGAATTTATTCTGGACATTAATTTCATGAAAAGTATTCAGGGGATATTCAGGAGAGAGAATAGAAAATATTTAAAAGATGCAAAATATTCTGGGACTACATATACATTCCTTCTCAGCTATGTGCAAAACACAAATCCGCAAGTCTCGTGGGGTGTCTGCACAAAGTTGAAGTCCTATATAGTCTGATGAATGTAACATTTTCTTTCTGATCAGGTGGATGGGTGAGTGAATGTGTGCTGTTGACCAAGGATGAGATAGCAGCAAGATGCACTATGGGAAGCAGGCAGGCCAGCAGAGCCAGAGTTAGGCTCTGGGCCACATTCTGCTGGGATACCTTGAGTCCTGGAATTCAAGCGGATCTTACTATGACAAGTACCACCTACCTAGAGATTGTTGCAGACCACATACACATCTTCATGGCAATGGTGTTCCCTGATGGTGGTAACCTCTTTCATTAGGATAATGCACCTGACACACTACTGCCTCCATTCGCCCCCTCCCCCAGCATTATTGTCTTTTCCAGACGATTTTGCCTTCTCCTGGTGTGCCCAAAGTAGGACAGATTCAGTTTCAACATATTTGCCTCTACAGATAGTTCAGAGTTTATTTGAACAAAGACCTACTTGTTTTCTTTCTGTCAGTTCAGGGTATCTGCAAAGCACTATATTTAAAATGAATCATATTTTTTTCCTGTCAGAGTTCTTAACTGTCCAGTTTTCACTTCATAATAGTGATTGGAAATAAAAGAGTATTTTGGTTTTGGCACATCCTTACACTTGATGATATCTTCTGATTCCTTCATTGCTGTCCTAAGTTCAAATTCAGGAGACCTTTATTGGCATTAAAACAACAAACAAGTTGATAGAACAGTTCAAAAGGAAAACCGGAAACAAACAGCTAATAGTTCTGATATAAGCAACTAATCGTGAAAACAGATGAGGGAGGAGAGGAGAACCCAGGGCCACGAGCTGCTAAAATTCTAGAAGCAAAAGTTGCCACCTCCTCCAGAAAGAAGGTGACATGTGTAGAAAGAAGAAACTTAAGCTTAGCTGAGTCTTCCCACCCCTGCATCCTGACTGCCGTAAGTCACAACCCTCTGCTCCTTGGCTTCAGTCTCCTTTGGAGACAGGTATCTTGTTGTCTCATGTGCTCCCAGAGGCACCTGGTGGGGCCACTGTGAGATACAGGAAGCCGGATTAGATGGACCCTTGGCCTGATCCTGTAGGGCTCTTCTTATGTGCCTGTTTTTACTCTGGGCTGTATGGGGGAATTTCTGAGTCTGGCCTAATTCTGTAGCCTTTGTGCTCAGGCAAACTGACAATGATAGACAAATTGCTTTCTTGGCTGATTTCCACTGTTACCACTGTTATAAAAAAGCAACTGCTATTCAAACACGTGATGGGTTATGACTAGATACCTGTTATTTCCAGGCTTAAAGAGAAGATATCTCAACGCAACAGATACCTGAGGAGTGGTATTAGGGAACAGGTCTCTAGTTGTCTCATGTGATCCCAGAGGCATCTGGTGGGGCTACAGCAGGGCCTTTCTTATGTTCTTATTTTTGGATTGAGTAGGGCTGCTGAAAACACTTTGCGGATTACTCATTCATGGGGCTACCATAAATCAAGGGCAGTTTGATGGCACATTACGACAATGTTCAGCTGCAGTCCTACTTTGGCCCTTTCTTCTTTCATGTTCACGAACAGTTGATTCAAGTTGTTTTTGATTTCTGCCAGTAAGTAATACCTTGGATGACGAATGCCTGTTAACAAAAAAACAGATAATGAAATTGAATTTCTGGGAATAGGGATGTTTCGGTTAATGAAAATTTCCTGTGGGGTGCCTCGGATAATGAAATTTTTGTTACGCTTTGCAAAAAAAAGTGTGCCCATGATGTATTGTGCCCCCCCCGGTAGTTTGTGGAGGGGTGGGAGGGGTTGGAGCAGTTTTTTCATTGTGTTTTGGAGCCATTCTGAACATTTTTTCCAGTGGGCTTTGGACCTTTCGAAATTGTAAAGGTAGGGAGCTGAGGTTTCCTTGCATTTTTGTCCATCATGTTTTGGTTAATGAAAATTTCACACAGCGAAACAGCCCGCAGAATGAATTAATTTAGTTAACCGAGTAGTACCTTGTATAAAGGAATTAATTTGTTCCAAATGAAATTCTGTTAAGCAAATTTTCCTTTGTACAAATTTCCCATAGGAATGCATTGAAAACGGAGTAATCCCTAATCGCGACCAATTTTATGTTGTACGGATTCGCCCCATAGGCGATTCTGTTAAGCAAATTTCCCCTATCTCTGGAATTTTTTATGTTGTACAGATTTTATGTTATACAAACTGTTTATATATGTTTATATGAAGCTCCAATGTATATTGGTGTTTCTTCTATCCTGTAAGCTCGCTCAGTATTATTTATTACTCTCCCCCATGTGCCTGGTGAGGGGCTCAAAGGAGAAGCTGCTTGGATGAGTAGCAAAACGTTTTGATCTCTCTCTCTCTCAAAAAAAATATAACTCTAGTTGCCACGGTTCTTCAGGAAAGGTTTTTGAGACGTGTATTATTTACAAAAAAAATTCTCATTCCATATTTTAGTTTTACTAAATCGTGTGACATATTAGAACAATACAGTCAAATTAAAACTAGGGAGCATTGAAAGAATGAAAACAAATGAACTCATTACTGGTGGAAATAATCTGGCAAAATAAAAATGCTGCAATTTCTTGTATAAACACATCTAAAAGACTTAGCTTAACTCCCTAAAAGCACTGAACAGGTACAGTTGCAATTAAAAGTATGTGAACCTTTTGGAATTTCATGGTATTCTGCATTAATGTGTCATACAATGTGATCTGATCTTCCTCTTAGTCAAATGTATTGACAAATATAATGTGCCTAAAATAGTAACACATTTTTGTCCTGATCTTTATTGTCTTTATTGAACACATTCAACAGTAAATCAAAAATGCTTTCTTCTTTGTATAATTCGATTTTTTTTAAGTGTAAAGATTTTTGTGCCTTTCACTGAAATTTATACGTATTAGCACCTACAGCTTTGTTCCTAGCTGTAAGATAAAGCAACATATCTGTGACTTCTCCATTTTTGCATATTTGTGCTTTTCAATTGTATGTTTTTTATATGGAACTTATAAATGATGAATAGAACTTGTGCAGAATTAACAACTTTGGAAATTGCCTGGAATATTTCCAACAATGAAGACACATATAATGAGATTCCAGATGAGTTGGAAAAGTTTGGTACTAGTTGCTGGTTGCCTGGTTTCATTCTGGGATTAACCTTTTACTGGGATAGTGTCAGCTATGAGATGAGCAATGTAGAAAGAAGAAATTCCACTGCAACTTCAGCTTAATGCTATCCTGGTAAATTTAAAGATCATAAGAAAGACAGTATCTCCTAAGCATCCCAAATACAGAAAATATACTTTATTAAATCCATAAACAAAACACTTTGGGCTATTATGAATATATATTCTAGACTATTATTTAATCTCTTTAAAGTCATAGACAAGCACTCATACACATAAAAAAATACAAACAGCCATGTGTGCACTTATAAATACTACCAGAGATAGGGATGAATTTTTAAAAAGTGATTAATCGCGATTTGTGATTTGTCAGAGTTGACGAATCAACAAATTTCCAGTGATGAATTGATTGATTCATCTCCCATTTAAAATGCAATAAAAATCCTCACTGGCATCTAGAGGCCCCAAATTTGCAGGAATGCTTTGGCTGCATCTCCTCTATGAGCCCTGCAAGTCTAGTAAAGATTAGTGTTCAGACATCTGAGCTATGCACAGCCAAAGAAAAGCCCCCAAGGAAGGTTCACCTGGGTACCTATAGTCACTAAACTTGGAGAGAGCATGATTCATTTTTCAATTCATCCCCATATCTAAATGCTACCTAAAATATCCTAAAGTTAAGTTTTCCAATTGTTCAAAAACCTATGAGAAGGTTTTACTTACTGATTGAATTTATTTCATGTTAATATTTATCCTATAAAAAAACATCTGAAAATTATTGCTCCCATAACCTGGCTAATCCAGCACACCTATATGTGACATTAAATCTATATATCTACAGTATACCTATATCTACATCTGTACCTGTAACTACTCGCCAATAACTTCCTACCTGGTAAAAAAACTGTGACTGGCTTGGTCTTAGCAGGTGGCAATTCCTCCCCATTGGACCCCTCAAGTAGCGGAGACAGCAGACTGAAAATTTATTCAAACAGTGTTTAATGCTATGAACAATAACTTCTGTAGGCGTGAACTGCCCATGAAAATCATCCAAATAAACAGGGTTTCCCCACATGGGTATGTCCAAACTCAGTCCTTCTTGGGGTATGGGAGAACCCCAAACCTCTTGCAGTCCAGGGGCTTCCTTAGGGTCGGTCCAAGCCCAGCGCACAGAATGACACATCATGGGTGGCGAGCCCACTCTGCCACCACCTCCTGTGGTCCTTTCGTCCCACAATCTTCTGGACGTGCCTTCCTCCAGGGATCCTTTGGATTCAGGAAGTCGTATATCTTCCCTTCTTGAACTTCTGGACTTTCTCCCAACTCTCCTCCAAACCTGCCTGTTTTTTTCCACCTTTTCTATCCCCCGTGTCCTCCCGCCAATCATCCTCCCCTTCCTTTGTTAACAGGCAGCCCTCCACTACTGGCCTTTCATTCACCATACATCTTACGTTAGGACTCTCCCAACCACTTTTAGTGTCCTTTTGGTACATTTTCATCTCCTCTACTCCCTAGGCTAGGACGCTCACTTCATGTTCCTCCTTTCTGCGTGAAGCAGAGGATGGGACACTCTTTGGGATCACTTTCCCCTCTACCCAGTCCTCAAAAAAACAAATATCTAAAACGAATCACCATTCAGAATTCCCCGAGACCCCCCCTCCCCACTTGATCCAAAGAACAAAAGTGTAGCCATAGGTGATGGAACTGTCCACAAAGTACTTCACTTGCCCCACCATGGTCCAGTGGACTGCCTCCTGCCTCTCTGAGCCTGAAATTTCGCCTCCCACATGGAGATTATGAAATTCCATGACTGAATCTGAAACTTCTAGTTTGTTGGCTGGTGGTAGCCACAGGATGATGTCCTCTTGTATGGAAGAAATCAGGGGGTCCACAAAATGGTGCCCAAGTACTGCGGATGATTGTGTGTTATTGTGGAGCCTCCATGGTTTTGGACCAGCCATCGATGGTTGATGAAGGGGACCAGTGTTGCTTCTGGAGATGCTGGCTAGTGGTCTCTACTAGACATGGGCACGACTTGGCGAAATTCTCGTTTCCGTTTCCGTTACTCGTTTCCGTTACGCAACGGAAACGGTAGCGACAATTATTCCCCCAGAACTCGAACTCGAACCGACAAAAGAAAAATTGGGTCTGATTTGTCGTTGTCGTTCCTGGCATCGCAGCGATTGCGCGATGCCAAGCGGCACAGAAAAAAAGTTTTAGAAATAAAAAAAACCCCGATTCCCGGCCAAAAAAGCAGGCGAAAATATGCCTGCCTGAGGGCACCTACCAGAGGGGTGGTTTCTTGGGGGGGTCCCCACTCCAGACTTCCCCCCCTCCTGTCCTGGGCTGCTGGTACCGGGCTGGGAGGGGGCATCCTAGGCGTCTCCATTTGCCATGCGGTGTGGGGGGATCCAAAATGGCGACCGCAATATTTTTTTTGAAATCGTGGTCCAAAAACCCACCAAAGCATCACAGAAACATGCGAAAATTAGCTATTTTAAATGCTTGAATTTTTACAGTAGCAGCAGTGGGTTTTTCTTGCAACAAAACATCTCCATTGATTTTATTTTATTTTATTTTATTTTTATTTTTTTACACCTGCGCATGCGCAATGATGGGCTGGCCATGGGATGGGACCATGCAAATTTTTGGAGCCATTCCACCAATCGCATGGCCAGGTTTTGCTGAGACTTGCTGGTAACAGGCTGGGAGGGGGCATCCTGGGCGTCTCCATTTGCCATGCGGTGTGGGGGGGATCCAAAATGGCGACCGCAATATTTTTTTTTGAAATCGTGGTCCAAAAACCCACCAAAGCACCACAGAAACATGTGAAAATTAGCTATTTTAAATGCTTGAATTTTTACAGTAGCAGCAGTGGGTTTTCTTGCAATAAAACGTCTCCATTGATTTTATTTTATTTTATTTTATTTTATTTTTTTACACCTGCGCACGCGCAATGATGGGCTGGCCATGGGATGGGACCATGCAAATTTTTGGAGCCATTCCACCAATCGCATGGCCAGGTTTTGCTGAGACTTGCTGGTACCAGGCTGGGAGGGGGCATCCTGGGCGTCTCCATTTGCCATGCGGTGCGGGGGGGGGATCCAAAATGGCGACCGCAATATTTTTTTTGAAATTGTGGTCCAAAAACCCACCAAAGCACCACAGAAACAAGCGAAAATTAGCTATTTTAAATGCTTGAATTTTTACAGTAGCAACAGTGGGTTTTTCTTGCAACAAAATGTCTCCATTGATTTTATTTTATTTTATTTTATTTTATTTTTTTACACCTGCGCACACGCAATGATGGGCTGGCCATGGGATGGGACCATGCAAATTTTTGGAGCCATTCCACCAATCGCATGGCCAGGTTTTGCTGAGACTTCTGGATGTGCCAGAGAGGGCATAAAAAGACCACCAACCCTAATCCTAATCCTAATCCTAACCCTAACCCATACGCCAGTACACTGTGTTCTTAGTGGGCCAGAGGCACCCAGAGGTACAGCCCACTAACCCACCCTAACCTTAACCGTTACCCTAAGCCTAGCCCTTACCCCCTAACCCCATGCTCTAGGAAGTCAAGTCGAGCTAAATCGCGGCAGTAACGACAAATGACACGACGAAACGACAAATTTTTGAAAAATTTCGCGAAAAACGGAAATGACCCGAAACGGACCTGTCCCGAAAAACAACAACTCAAAAAAAATTTTTTTTCTGGTCGTGCCCATCTCTAGTCTCTACTGATTGGTCTTGTACAGTAGAGGGTATGGGTCCTTTCCTTGACAGATGTGGGATAAGTCTGGAGGATTGATGGGAACAAGTACTGAGGATACTGCAGGCTTGGACGATGATTGGAAAGCAGACTAAGGACTTGAATTGGAGGGAGAGGGGCCCTTGACCATTTCTCAGGGGATGGTCTTGGGATGCAGGCACCTTTGCTGAGTTGTGGCTCAGTTGAAGGCCTCCTGGTGAGAACCGATATCCCAATAGTTTAGAGTTCAGGCTCCCAGAGGACCAAAACAATGTGATTGCCTGAGGCTGTTGGCACTGGGATTGCCTTTGCTGTGGGACCCCTTTGGGCTAAGGGGATGGGAACCAAAGTAGCATGGTTATAGAAGCAGAGGCCAGCCCCATCTTGGAAGGTGGGTTGATGCCTCTGGCCTTGACTAGGAGGACAGAGGGGTAGCAGCTGTAAACTGGGCACAGGCTGTGAAGGGAAGGGGATACCCATACACTTGTCCCATGGCAGTTGGGTGTTAACTTCCAGGGGGGAAGACCATTGATAGGGACAAAGGAGCCTGAGGCTAATAGCCAGTTTCCACTCCTTAGAGGAAAGAGGAATCTGAAGAAGTAGATAGTTGTGTCATCTGGCCATAATTCCTGTAGACGCCATATGGGCCTGCTTTTACTGTGGTTAGGTAGATAGCAGGATCTCTTAGCTGAATGGAGAGGCTGAGGTTTCATACCATTAAACATTCTGAAGCCTGAAATGGAATGTTCTGATGCCCTGACAGGTTCCTCCAGGTATCGCTTTGGCTTCTCCTGGTGAGAAGGTGTGTCATGGAAGACCTGAGCCTTCTTTTTGCTGTGTCTTGGGCTTCTGGTCTGTAAGAGAAATGAATTGGACAGAGCCTTAAACATTGCTCACCCTTAGCAGGGACTAGTTCCTCTATTATGGATCTCCCTTAGCTAGACAGTATTCTGAAATGTAACATTTTAACTGAAACCAATCTCATGTCCTCCACCACTAATAGACCTGCTTAGCCATCCACTTCCTTGAAGCTCCCTGGGCTCTGAAATGAAGTTCATCCTGACTGCTGAGCATTTTCACTGCAAACAGTGGTTCTTAGGGGCTGGCTTATGTTAGGCTGTAGGAAAGGGGAACCCTTAGGAGCATGGGAACAAGCTTGCGCCTGATGCCATGGTAACCCCAGGTCTCTCAGAGTGTTTGGATTCAAAAGAGAGTCTAGAATGGAGGGTAGTTGTCTTGGGATGAGAGGCCAAGTGTCCATGGAGAACCAAAGAGCAAGTCCACCCTAAACAAGCAAACCAAAACAAGCCATTGTGTACTGCCTGCCAGGGGAAGACTCCTCTGATCTTGGGATTAGTCTGAAGGTTCAGTATCAACCCAAGTCCCAGTATGGAGGAACCCCAAGCCATTCAGACAAGTTGGTATCAGGTCTTCCCTTAAAAATGTCAAAGGCCTCTCAGTTCCCATCCCTCTTCCTGAATGAAGAGACCTGCACAAGGCATCCCTGGTGACAGGCCTGCCCTGAGAGCTGTGCCTCTCCTTTCCTCCTCCCTCCTTGTTCCATTGTTTAGGAAATGTTTGGTTCCATGTTCATTGCCTCCTGAGCCAAACCCAAGTACCATGGATAGTCCTGGAAGAGGCCTTAGGCATGGTGATCCTGAGCATTACTGGCATTACACAGATGCAGTGTTTTAATGAAAATGGCTGAATTGTGCCCTGAGACCATTGAGGTGAAATACCTTGTCCCTTCCCCTCAGTTTCTCCCTTTGTATTCTTTCATCCGCTCACATGTGTTTTGCCTGATCTAACTTACCAATGACCTTATGGATTCCCTATCTATGCATCTATAGCTTCACAGTTGGCTTCCCTGACCAATTTCAAAATAAAGCAGACTAAATGCGAGATATAGGACTGAGGTAAAGCACAGGTGAAGACAAACAGCTGTCTTCTGTCATGTGAGGAAAACCTCTTCTAAACATATGCTGGGCATTATCTACTTTGGCCCTCAATAGCAATGAAATACACACTATAGATATAAAAGGTGAGGTTGCGACACAACTGAACACAGGTCACCTAGCGAGTCTTGCCAAATGTTCCTGCAAAAGATAACACACGTTCCCTGCATACAACTTGATATTTCTGTTGTTACTTGCCATCCCTGCTTACCAGCTTCCTACTCTCTAACCCTTCCCCACCTCATTTTAGGTTTTGAGGCTTTCTTAGATTCCTTTTTGCCCTGGAGAAGCCTTTGGTACCTTCAGGGTGAGGCAGGCAGTGGTGTGAAGGACCTTTTAATTGCCCCCCCCCCCAAAAAAAAACCTGTCAGGTCACAAGTGTTAGGCCTGATCCTGTCGGTATAAAACAATTAGCACCTGAGGTAGAAAATACTAACAGTACTCTCTCCCATTTTCTGAAAATGAAAACACAATAGCAAAAATTTAAATAGCCAACCATTTTGTTGACCTCTCATGACAACAAAGATTAGCTGCCTCAGCAGCCACCTCACTTTCCTCAAGCTTACAGCCAAGTTGAATTATTCTGCCAGATAGATATTGAATGATGGAGAAGACTCACCTCCTGCAGATTCTCAACACTGCAGTCATTAATCATGCCCCCCTCCCTTAAGCAGACCTTGTTAAATTATATTACATTAATTTTTACAATGGTAAAGCTGTAGTGAGTGACACTTGATTCCTACGGATGGTATAACAGGTCAAGTAAATTGTTAGTAGCCCAATCACATCATCAACAAACATCCCAAACCTAAAACTAATATTTCATGTTCAGCTATCATAAGCACTATTCCATATTAACATGTTTGTTTCCTTACTGGACCACTGTTATTAATTCAATAAATGACCTACAGACAGAGTGAAGTCACACACTGATAGATGAAACAGATGGTGAAATCCAGAAGATTATTTTCAATATGAGACTGAGCAATAGAATGACTCATTGCACTCTTATGTATTGTTTGCTTATTTATTACATTGGGTAGTATTTTTCCAGACAAAAATGCACATGAATACAAACACTAAATACAATGAAACCATTAGAATCCTTCCAGTAATCAGGTAAATTTAAAAAGGTGCAATTGGAAAGACCTATCTTCACATTCCTTCCTAAGAAGGTCAAGAATGGTAAGTGGCCACATCTCCAAAGGGAGTACATTCCACAATTCAGAACCAAGGCACGTGTTTTAGAAGTATAAACAACTCCTGTAGCTGAGTGCAAAATGACAGACATTGCAGATGGATCTGAAATGCTCATAGATGGCTCAGGAGACAAAGCCTGTTGTGGTGGCGGGCAGCTTGTTGAAAACATGTGAGCCGTTTTAATGAAAAAGGCAAACTTAGGCTGCAAACACATCTCTGCTGGAGGAGTAAATCCCAATGAATGAATATGTATGGATTTACTTTATATAGTACAGATGTAGGATTGCATGCAGCATCTTAAAAAGCAGAGACATCACTTTGCTGACAAAGGTCTGGATAGTCAAAGCCATCGTTTTTCCAGTAGCGATGTATGAAAGTCAGAGCTGGACCCTAAAGAAGGCTGATTGCCACAGAATTGATGCTTTTGAGCTGTGGTGCTGAAGGAGACTCTTGAGAGTCCCCTGGACTGCAAGGAGATCAAACCTATCCATCCTGAAAGAAATCAACCCTGAATGTTCACTGGAAGGACAGATTTTGAAGCTGAGGCTCCAGTACTTTGACCACCTCATGGGGAGAGAGGACTCCTTGGAAAAGTCCCTGATGTTGGGAAAGATTGAAGGCAAAAGGAAAAGGGGACGGCTGAGAATGAGATGGTTGGATGGCATCATCGATGCAACCAACATGGACTTGACCAATCTCAGTGGAAGACAGGCCTGGCATGCTCTGGTCCATGAGGTCCCGAAGAGTCGGACATGACTTAAGAACTGAACAAGGATTGCATGGGAAATGTTGGGTATTATTGGGGAATTGACTGAAAACAAAGCTGTGTTGTTTTATGTATGGTGCTGGGAACCTGTGTCCTGCCAGATGTCTTTTGCTTACAACTCCCATCAGCTCTAGCAAGCAGAAAGAGAGGTTATAAGTGTTGCAGCCTGCACATATTCCCTGATATAAATCTCTAAGTTTTAAATATCATGTACTGTATTGGTTGCTCATATCTGAAGGATATACCATGGTGAAAGCTATATGAAGAGCAAAGCATTGGAATGTATTCATTATTATTATTATTATTATTATTATTATTATTATTATTATTATTATTATTATTATTATTATTATTATTATTATTATTATTATTATTAAACCACACAGCTATCTACGCTGGATTTTATATTACCAATCACTAGTCGAACGCTTCCCAAGCGTTTAGGACTCAGTGATGTATCAGCGAATTATGCGAGCAGATCCCAGTAAGGTGGCTTTCTGCATCTGACTGATGGTGACTTTGTCCACTCCAGTTTCTTCTAAATACTTGATTAGCTCTTTGGGCACCGCACCCAGTGTGCCAATTACCACTGGGACCACCTGTACTGGTTTATGCCAGAGTCTCTGAAGTTCAATTTTGAGATCCTGATATCGGGTAATTTTTTCAAGTTGTTTCTCAGTGACTCTACCATCTCCTGGTATAGCAACATCAATGATCCACACTTTTTTCTTCTCCACAATCACAATATCTGGGGTATTATGCTCCAAAACCCTGTCTGTCTGTATTCGGAAGTCCCAAAGTAATTTTGCATGCTCATTTTCAGTCACTTTTTCAGGCTTATGGTCCCACCAGTTCTTTGTTATGGGCAGATGATAGTTCTGACACAAATTCCAGTGGACCATTTGAGCAACTACATTATGACGCTGTTTCTAATCAGTCTGAGCAATTTTCTTGCAACAACTCAATATATGGTCAATAGTTTCATCTGCCTCTTTGCAGAGTCTACATGTGGGGGACTCAGCTGATTTTTCTATTCTAGCCTTAACTGCATTTGTTCTGATAGCTTGTTCTTGAGCTGCAAAAATCAGGGCCTCTGTCTCTTTTTTCAGTGTTCCATTGGTGAGCCATAACCAAGTCTTTTCCTCATCTACTTTTCCTTTGACTTTTTCGAGGAACTGCCCATGCAGCGCTTTATTATGCCAGCTATCAGATCGTATTTGCATTGTTGTTTTCCAGTATTGACCCTTTGTTTGATTTACTTTAAACACCTCCCTGTTCTTAACCTCCAATAATGCTGGCTCTGTACTATTTTTTACATAATCTGCCAACGCATGCTTCTCTTCTTCAACTGTCTGCTTCACTTGCAGAATACCTCTACCACCTAATTTTCTAGGTAAATACAGCCTGTCAACATCACTGCGTGGATGTAATGCATAGTGAATGGTCATAAGTTTTCTTGTTTTCCTATCTAGAATATCTAGCTCCGTCTGAGTCCAGTTTATAATGCCAGCGGTATACCTGATGACCGGTATGGCCCAGCTATTAATGGCCTTGTTGGTGTTACCACCATTCAGCTTACTTTTTAATACTTTTCTGACCCTTTGGATATATTCTTTACTGACCACATTTTTCACTTGCCCATGCTTGATATTATCTAATTCCAGTATGCCCAGATATTTATAGGCTTCAGACTGATGATACTTAATAGCTTGTCCATTTGGCATTTCAATTCCTTCACTCCCAATTATTTTTCCTTTTCTCAGTGCCACTGTGGCACATTTGTTTAGTCCAAACTCAATACTAACATCGGTGCTGAAAATTCGGGCTGTGTTGGTCAGTGAGTGTATTTCAGTTTCTGATTTTCCATACAACTTTAAGTCATCCATATACAATAGATGAGAAATTTTCCCTGAATTTTTAGCAGTTTGGTAACCTAAATTTGTCTTCTGCAAAATTATTGAGAGGGGAATCAGGGCAATAGTAAATAGCAGAGTTGACAAAGAGTCACCTTGAAAAATCCCTCGTTTGATGCTAACCAATCCATAGCTTTCATCCCTGACAAACAATTCTGTTTTCCAGTTCTTCATCGCATTTTCAATTAGGGCACTAATACTTTTACATATTTGAATGGCATCCAGACACTTAATAATCCAACTATGCAGTACTGAGTCAAAGGCTTTTTTATAGTCAATCCAAGTCATATATAAATTAGTTTTCCGGGCTTTACAATTGTCTAGGATCATTTTATCAATGAGTAACTGATCTTTTGTGCCTCTACTTCCCCGTTTGTTCCCTTTCTGCTCTTCTGGCATGATGTTATTTGCTTCCAAATAATCCTGGACTCTATCAGCTATGATGCCTGTTAGCAGTTTATACATAGTTGGTAAACATGTTATTGGCCTGTAATTTTCAGGTATTGCTCCTTTTGTTGGATCCGTCTGAATCAAATAGGTTTTGCCAGTTGTTAACCACTCATTAATATAACCTGTCCTCAACATTTCATTAAATTGTTGGGCCATTTTTCCATGCAGACTGGTCAGGTGTTTAAGCCAAAACCCATGCAGTTGATCATTGCCAGGTGATGTCCAGTTTTTGACTCTTTGTACTCTTTTGGTGATCATATCAGCTGTTATTTCTAGTTGGTCCATTGTGCACTTGGAGAATTTCTTCTCAAAATCTTGGAGCCATCCAGCATTTCTATTATAGTCTTTCTCAGTCCCCCATATGTCTTTCCAAAACTGAATGGTTGCCATTTTTTCCAGGCTTTTCATCTTTTATTCCTATCTTCTGATTTAAATTCTGATAGAACTTTCTTTGATCTGATTGAAACAACTGCTTGTCTTTATACTGAGTAAATCTAGCATCATATCTTTCAATTTTTCTAGCTGCTGCTGTTATTTGCTGCTTCACTATTTCCAATGCTTCTCCAATTTTCCTTGTACTTAGCCAGTATTTTTTAGTCAAATATTTCTTGATCTTACCATTCTTTAATTTGTCCTCCTGCAGGTTTTTTAAGTTACTCGCATCTGCTCGGAGTCTTTTGATTTTAAGCTCCAGCCTGATTTTCCACCGTGGTTTCTCAGTGCATTTGGGGGGGGGGCTTCAATTGTGGAATCCCTAGTTCTTCCGTTACTATTACTGCTGCACTATAAGCAAGCTGATTTATCTCTTCAATTGACCTTATCTGGATTGTTGCAAGTGCTGAGTTTACATCGTTCATCAACGGTACCAATTTTTTTCTAGGCACAGTCTTTAAAATTGGGAGCCTTCCCCTCTCTTCATTTAATGCAGCATGTGTGAGTATTTTATTCTTCAATTCTTGCTGCCTAATAGTGAGCTCTCCTGGTGTTCCAATCCTATTTGAACCTTCTGTTGGTTCAAAGTTTTGCGCAACATCCATATTTTCTTCAACTTTTGACTGTTCAATGTCCCCAGGTGTTATTAATCGATTTTTCCTATTTGGATAATTTGTTGACCTCCAATTTCACAACTCCTCTGTATTTCTTCTACTTCAACTTTACTAAACACCTTGTTTCTGATAATATATCTTCGCTGGTCAGCTAATCGTAATTCATTTATATTGGAGTTTGGATATTCTTGTTTCCATAACTGATGCATCCGCTTTTGGTAGCCACGTTTTCTAGGTTCTGCTCTATAATAGCATTTCATGATTGTCCGATTCTCTGGTAGAGTATATTTCTGCCGCTTCTGAGATGGTTCAGCTTCCAGTAACTCTACAGGACCATGCCTTGGTTGCTCAGCAATGGGACCCGTGACCTGTAGCCCATTTATCGACGGATGTCCAGGTTCATCAACACCCATCGCGGTCCTTGTTAACCCGGGCGACGACCGAGCCGGTATAGGCTTCTTTATATTGTATTTCACCATGATTCATGGGTTGTTGGGTGTGCTTAGCTCTGTTCCTCAGTCGAGACCTCTCTGGTAAGGTTGGACCTACTGGAGCAGTTAAGCCCCCCGCCACGACAAGGCGGGCACCCTTAGGATGATGATGATGATGATGATGATGATGATGATGATGATGATTTTAGAGTATTTTTATCCCACCTTTCTCCTTGGAAAAAGACCCAAGGTGACATACAGTAATGAGGGACAATATACATTCCAGTACAATTAAGACATATTCAAGTATTGAAAACAGGGAATTGCGGGACATCTTACAGGATTAAAAGACAACATTACATTACTCTTGTAGACAAACTACAAGAGAATGCAAGCAGTTAAAGAGAGAGTAAAAATTCCATGTGAATGTTATGAGTGAGGGAAACTAACATTGAAAACATAGTGTCAATGCAATCACAAATTCTATAAACAAAAAGTCTAAGTGATCATGTATGATAGATTCATATAAAAGACACATCATAGGTGGTCCATCATTCAGGGAAAGCTTGCCTGAAGAGAAAAGTCTATGCCTGTTTCTGGAAAGACATCAGAAATGGGGCAGTCCTCTCCTCTAGTGGGAGGGAGTTCCAGAGTCTGGGTGCAGCAGCCGAGAAGGCCCTTTCATGTGCTTCCACAAGATCAGTGGTTCTCAACCTATGGGTGCCCAGATGTTCCTGGACTGCAACTCCCAGAAGCCTCCACCACTCGCTGTGCTAGAAAGGGTTTCTGGGAGTTGCAGTTCAGGAACATCTGGGGACCCACAGGTTGAGAATCACTGCACAAGATGTACCGGTGTCGGCTTTGCCTGGAAAACCTAATGTCTTTTAATTTTAAATTATGGTAACGAAAGAGGCACATAACATAGGTTTTTATAGTGCAAATGGTGTGATGAGAGAAATTTAGTCCTAAAACAAACACATGGTGCTCGAAATCAATGACTCTTATTAATCAACACCTCTATTCAGTCCCAATGATATCAAGCCAATGATTCTTCTTGGTCTAAAATTGCATCTGCGCCAGCTCCGGTCAGCTGATAGCAAGCAATCCCCAAACTGTGTGTATTGTGTCATTACAGTCCTGACCAACTCTTTGTGACCCCATGTCCATACAGTTTCTTGGCAGGAATACTGGAGTGGTTTGTCAGTTCCTACTACAGGCACCTAAGTCATTTTAATACCAAACACTAAAAAATTATCTTTTTATATATTAACAGTATATTTGGACTGCACATTTCCAAAATGTATGGCTTTGAGCCCCTTCATTACTCAATCCAGAATGAGCACAGTCCTCAGTCCACCTCTTTTAGTCCTTGAAACTGCACACATCTTGTATCTAATCCCAGGTAACTAAATATCTTGGACCAGCTCTGGGAGCAAACTCCGGGTCCCAGCCACCCTTCACCCTCAATACCACACACACGAGTTCAAAGACCCTATTTCTTATGGAGGCTCCGTTTATTAATTTAACATCTTTTTACCCCGCCTTTCTCCTTGAAAAGGACCCAAGACGGCTTGCCTCAATAGAAGACAACATCGAAAGTAACAACAGTAGTAAATACTGTATACAACTCCCCCCCTTTCTCTCTCTTTCCGTAAAACTGCACGTTTCCGCAGGCTTCTCCGCGCCCTCCCTTCCCCTACTAAATGTCTTATTTTTCTTGACTTGCTGCTTGTGTGTGTGCGCACTTCAGGGCGAACAAAATACTGTATCTGAAGGAGGACACACGTGAAAGGTTAGGATCGCGCGCAGCACTGAACGTGCCCGTTTTTCCTCTTCGGGACGGCGTCCTCTTGAGCCGGCCGGTTTGCCAGCGGAGAATGCTTTTGGCGTTTCAAGCGCGCCTGGCGGTGCGGGTTCGTGCGGGTGTTTTGTGGCGCAGCTCGTCCTCAAATTGGCAGCCCGGTTTTAGCATAATGCAGCAAGCCCTGTTGAAAGGCGAGAGCCGCAGCCGCTGGCTTCTTTCGGTGCCCTTTGGAAAGGAGAACGCCTGCAACCATCCCAGGGACCAGATCCTCTTTTGTTTTTCAGTTTCTTTAATTTGCTTTTTTTTCCTTTCTTTTTTTTTGCTGAGCGTGCCTTGTTCGGGACTTCCAGAAACGGACGCCTTGAATCAAACGATGACACCATTAACCCCATCGGGTTAACTTTATTTTAGAAAAAGCTCAAGACACGTGTGCGTGTGCGTGTGCGTGTGCGTGTGCGTGTGTGTGCGCGCGCGTGTGAAAGAGGGGGATCCCTCCTCCCCAAACTTCTTGGCTCCTTTTCTATAGTTTCCAAAGGGAATTGTAGGAAAACCTGGAAGGAGGCTTTTTGTGGACTGGCTTTTCCTAACAGTTCTGCAAAGGGGGAGAGGGAGAGAATGATGTTGGGACAGTAGCTGGAATACCCGCTCCAGGTTTTTTCGATAATCCTACGAGGGAGGAAAAGTATGAACTGAAAGTAAAAAATAAAAATAAAACACCCCGCCAGCCTAGCGACAACAGAAGCACTATTATCCGAGGTGAGTATGTCGTTGTTTGAAGAGCCGCAGGGACCCAGCCGTAGGTCGCCTATTAAAATAGTCTATAGGACGTCGCAGTCCTTTACGAAATGCTTTGAATTGCCGGCGGCTGTTGTTATGTTTTAAATGGGGGGGGGGGGGTGGAGACAGAGACGACCTGTTCTTTGGCGGGTTCTCCTTAGCGGTTTTTTTTTTGTTAGGTTTGGCTTGGTTTTTTTTTTTAATTCCAGAAAAGAGCCATTCAATCCGTGTATAAGAATAAATTGGAAAACATGACGTTGAGATGGGATGTATACAATTATTTTTGAATGAGGGTTATCCCGTTTTTTTTAACCGCCCTTTTGCTCTTCAATAGAAAGTTGAGAACCTTTTTACATGTTACAGTATTTGCCTTTGTGCCAGGAACAGATTCATTATTGGGGTATTTCTTGCACGTCTGATGCCCAGGGAAGCACCCCCGTTATATTTTCAAATCTTCCTGAATGAAAGAAAGGAGAATGAAAGCCCAGGTTCTCAGATGGCTCAATGCTGTACCTAAAGGTAGATTTGATCTTGCTTCCTCCTTGTGTGAAATCACAGAACACAACAAACCCAACGAACGATAAAGGAATTATCAGATTTGTTGATGATGAGGGAACAGGCCCAGATTTTTTAAAAAAACAACCCAAAACTTTACTCATGGGAAGTTTATCCTTTTTAAAGTTTCTTGTTCCATTACATGATGTTACATTGTATTACCTTACATTGTGAACTGTAATTAATTAAGCTTGATTGAATGTTCACAGACCCCACATTCTGAAAACCATTGCATCCATGACATGGTGTCAGGACATCAGATATAATAACCAGGGCAGTGTGTACTTTACACAGAAGTAGAGACAACTAGCATTCAGGTTCTGTGAGTTCTGTACATTATGCAAATAAAAGGATATTTATTAGAGTGTGCGACTGATTACATTTCATACATGTGTAAGAAGGAGCCTATTATCCACACATTTTCAAATTTGTTCCTTCAGTTATAGGACTAGAAACTTGCTATTGTGGTATATTCTACTGTTTATTTAATTTGCATTGTTGTTTGTTTCTTATTTGCATTTATGTAAACAGCCCAGAGTCAGAGAGAGAGAGAGAGAGAGAGAGAGAGAGAGAGAGAGAGAGAGAGAGGAAAGCTAAAGCTCTCAAGGCTGATGGGTCCCATTTCTAATGCAGAATTTAGTCCTCCTTTGTCCTGGCATACAATTGCACAACACCCACTACAGCTGACCATGCTTGTGTCCTTTTGATAGAAGGCTGAAGGAGGGCATGAGTAACTTGCCAGATTCTTTAACTGAGCTTAGCTTGTGACTGGAGCTGTGAGGTATTATTAGGAGACTCCAGCCCACAAGCTTAGTGGTCAGCATCCTTCAGAACTGACTGTGTTGTTGTGGGCCAATAAGAATTGCAGTCCAGTAACATCCAGAGTTGGCTGGACAGCTGAGTGGTTTGGCAATCTGGCTATGGAGCCAAAGGTTGGGGAGTTCAATTCCCCCATGTGCCTCCTGTGTGTAGTGCCGTCCTGCCTGACCTTGGGCAAATTGTTCATTCCCAGGATGCCCCCAGAAGAAAAGAATGATAACTCACACCTGAGTATCCTCTACCTGGAAAACCCTGAAAAGAATCACCATAAGTCACAATTGACTTGATATCACGTGATTATTTTTATGGCAAACATCTACACGGCCACATGTTCCCCAGAGCCAACCTAGTGCAAATTTGTTTTGCTGGGAGGGGATTGGATTCAACCTGCATCGGTGTCATTAAAACAAACTGTATGTTTTGATTTAGCTGAATGTGTCCACTTCCATGAACCTGCATTGATAACAAGCTCAGCGCTCTACGGATGTCTGGTTTACTGCCTTTGATGGCATCTCTTCTCCCATCCCAAGTAGTAACAGAGAAGGACCAGGACTTAAAGGAAAGCCACCAGACAACTATTTGCAGAGTCTGTTAAACAACCTGGAGCAAGCAACAAGCGCGTTGTATACTGGACCACAACAGCATGAATGCAATCAGAAAGAAGAGATTTCTGGCAGCCTGCTTCTGCTTGATGGCCATCTTTTTCCTTCTTGTCACCCTCCAGGTACCATAGAGCATCAGAATCAATGATTGATACGTTAAACAAGTAAGACAGTAAGATATACTGTACAAAAAGTTCCAAATAGGACTTTAACTTTCTGCATGTATCCCCTGGCACCAAGGGGAGCAGGCATTGGCTTGGTAACCCAACATCATACAGTATCTTATTTTCCTACCTAGTTTTTCCCTCCGCTCCCAAGATGTGTGAGGAACTCCAGGGGTGCTCCTTATTTGCCACGTTAAGAAAAGGGGTTGTTGTTGGAGTACAAGGCCCAAAGTTTCTTAGAGTCAGTCAGAATTATCATTTCAAAAATATACATGTTTCCAAGGTCCTACTCTTTTGCTTGCTGGGCTGCCAGCTCCTCAGTTTTCTTCTCCCTCTTGGTGGCCTTCGATTAAAGGGTATTGATCAATGCACCCAGTAGAAAGTGCATTTTCTTGGAAAGTTCAGTTTTAGGACAGCAGCTCCCAGAACCCTCCAGCCAGAATAATAATGGGAGATTCTGGAAATGATAGTCCAGAAATTCCAGTTTTTCTCCATGCAACAAGGCAACACCATGTTTTCTAGGGGGCAAAGTATGCCATCCCCCACATAGTCCTGGAGTGCCACCAGTCCTAACCTGCATGGCCAGTGGTGAGTGATAGAAAGAGTCACAGACCAGTAATACGTTTTAAAATCAGCTGAACCACAAATCGATAAAGTATAAGCTATTTTTTCCAATCAGATTAATTTTACTATGAATTTCTCTGGGTTCCGAAATAGATTTTCAATATGACATTATACTGTGAATTTATTATGCATTTATGTAGACTTAATGCTCAACAGGTGCCCATCATTGATTGTTAGTTGGTGTGTTGTATTTATATCCTGGCTTTTCTTTAAGGTAGTAGGTGGTATGCATGGATGCCCTGTAGCCCACTTTGTCCTCACAACAACCTTGTGAGGTTGACCTAGCTCAGTGGTTCCAAGGGGAGCCCGTAAGTTTCATGGCTGAAAGGGAATTTGAACCCTAGCTCTCCAGCCTTACCCCAAATAACAGCCTTTGGCAAAAGTGGGATTTGCACTTCTTCCACTCCATAGGAAACCCTTGCCCCACTCACATTCTTTAATGCTACAAGGCATTCTGCTCAATGCAGTAGCCTGTAGTGTAGAGAGAATAGAAGGTCTTTGAAAAACAGTTCGAATATGGCCTATGAATGTGTGTGTGTGTTGTGTCGTTTACAGTCGTGACCCCATGACCAGGAGTTTTCTTGGCAGGAATACTGGAGTGGTTTGCCAGTTCCTACTCCAGGCGCCTATAGCACCTGGTATTCCCTGGTGGTCTCCCATCCAAGTACTAACCAGAGCCGACCCTGCTTAGCTTCCGAAATCAGGTGAAATCGGATGTGCTTAGGGCATCAAGACAGCTCTTGGCCTATGAATAGAGAGATATTATTAATGTAAGTACACGGATTCTAGAAATACTCAGTTTCCAGGAACAAAATAGGTCTAATCCATATTTGAAGTTGATGGGAGGTGGTAGAGAGTATGTGTTTAATCGCCGCTTTAGTAACTTTAAAATCTTTATTTGTCTTGCCGTGTTTTGGAAGCAAAAACTGCTATCACTGATTGCTGTGTTGTTCCCTAAAGCGAAGTTAAACAAGTATTAGCAAACGCAAAGCAAAGTGTGCTGCTTATATACCCCCCTCCCAAGAGTGCTTAAAGCCCTCTCTGGGCCATTTAAAAGTAACTATGCAGGCTACACATTGTAATGTTAGTAAGACATTTCTTCCATTGCCAGTGGTTTTTCTCTTTGCCCTTTAAAGGTGATTGTGGAACTGGGCAGATCCGAAAGGATGAGGTCAGGAAACGTCGTTTCACAGAATAATGCATTCAAGAAGGAAGAGTTGCAGAAATATTCCCATCTGTTGCTAAAGCAGCCGGACCGTATTAGCAGTTCCGGAAGGGTTTTGGACAAAGGCGAGTATCCCATCCTCCTGTGGTGGTCTCCACTGACAGGAGAGAGAGGGCGTCTGGGCCAATGTGGACAGAACACCTGTTTCTTTACTATCAACAGGACTTATCAGCGGGATCCTATGACGCAAGCGTTTCTGTTTTATGGTAAGAGGCTGATGAAGATTGAATCTCCCATGGCCCCTCTATGGCTTTTTCCTACCCACCCCCTTGTCCCCAGGCCGGTGCCGTGTACGGTTTCTAACGACAAGGAGGAGCTCCTGTAAGACGTTGCAGTTGAGTTACATTGCTGTCTGGGGATTGATTGCGCTTTCCATTTCCTGTCACATGATTTGGCACCCTAATCCGGAAGGGTCAGTCAGCATGCCCTAACAGGCTCCCCCTCCCTCTGCCACCAGCTTTTCTTTTCTTTTCTTTTTACTTTCTGCAAACAAAGACTCTCTTTTTTTAATACTTTTTATTTATTGAACATAAAGAAAGACAAAATAACAATGAAAAACAATTATATAAAAAAAGTAATAGACAATCATAAACAATACAAAGTGCCCCCCACCCCCAAGAAACCGTCCAGTATTCTTGCATCTTCTCTTTCTTCTTCATCTTTTTTTCTTTTTTTCCAATAGGCTTCTTAAGGTCCTTTATGCCAGAACTGTGTTGGGTTATAAGTTGGTTGTATCCCTTTCCCTTTTAATAGAACATGATCTATAAATTTCCCCCAAACCTCATAGAAGAAATAAATAATGATGAATGGAAAAGAATTTGGAATTTGAGGATTTTACGGTCATTATCAGTCAGAATAAAAGAAAACTACTTCAAACTAGTTTTAAGATGGTATATGACTCCAGTCAGAATGAATAGAATGAATCCAAAATATTCTAAGCTCTGCTGGAAATGCGAAAAAAAGATAGGTACTTATTTTCACTTGCGGTGGGAATGTGAAATAGTTCAAAAGTTTTGGCAAGGGATTATTGAGGAGATAAGAGAAATACTACAAACTGATATTAAATGTGTACCTGAAATTGCTTTGTTATCATTACCATCTATTAATGAATATGATGTGAAAACTAAAGAATTAATAGCAAATCTTATGACAGGAGCTAGACTGATTATTGCTAGGAACTGGAAACTGAAATCAGACCTTAAAATTGCTGAATGGTATAAGGAAGTGTGGGACATAGCACTAAATGATAAACTATCTTGTAATATAAAAGTTTTGCGAGGTGAAATAAAAAAAACAAAGAGACTCTCTCAGATCTACCCTCCTCTCATTGGTAGCAGGTGCCCATCCTGTGACATGAAATCAGGTCTGGAAACTGCAGGAATGATGCTCGTCTTCCCCTTCCATAGAGAGAGTGTGTGTGCCTCATGTTAGTCTGCGGCCGGATGAACTGATTTGAATCCACTCAACTTAAACAACTTTGATTTAAATTATTAATTTGCTCAGCGAAATCCTGCACACCCAACTCCTTTGCTTGTATGGCTGCTAGACATGGGCACGAAACAGAAAAATGGTGTTTCGGTTTTTCGTTTGTCGTTGAGAGGTCTGTTTCGGTTCGTTTCCGTTTGTCGGGAATTTTTTGAAAAATTCCGTTACCTTTTTTCGTTTGTCGTTTCTCCCTGCTTTTTGCGCGATTTTTAAAGCAGTTCCGTGTGCAGGCATCCCCCAATGCCCCAGACCAAAAAATGGATGCTGGCAGAGACACAGTATAGACTAGGTATGCAGGGAGGCTGCAAAGGCAGCGGTGGGCATTGCCCAGGGTGCAAGGCAGCCGCAGAGTGACTGCACTGCGGGGCAAGGGAGGGTACTCACCGAGAGGTACGCAGCATGCACGCACACAGGGAGGCTGCAGGACTGAAGCTAGAGGCGCAACAGAGACAGCAATCCCACCCTAACTCCCACCAGAGACTGCAAGGAGGACGGGGGCTGCCAGAGCTTTTTATGCCCTCTGTGGCTGCCAGACATGCCCGCCCAGTCTGCAACCTGGGCATGCTATTGGTTGAACATGATCCCATCACATGGCTTGCCTCCATTTTGTGGCTGGTGGCGACATACATTTTAAAGGGAAAAGAATAATACATCGCGATGGGAGAAGACTAAAACAAACGTTTTAAGGACACCAACCCCCCTGGTAGGTTATCAGACAATATAAATAATTATCGCTTCATTTTTATGGATGTCCAGGGCGTTTTTTAACATTTAATACAGCTCATTTCATTGCGTGTCACCATTAATGGAAACGAAACATAACGACCACAGTTTTCGCGGTTCTGTTCGTTTCGTTGCATTTTCATCACAATTTTCGTTTGTTGTTTCGTTGCGTAATGGAAACGACAAACGGTAACGGAAACGAAAAAATGTTCGTTCCATGCCCATCTCTAATGGCTGCTATACTTGCTGGAACAGACTAGCATACCCCCCTCTTTGGAAACTGCTAGGAGAGAGCACTGCTTGTATGATTTTCTGAATGAGCTAATAACTAGGCATTATTCGATGTAACATTTAGCATGTTGCTCCTTTTATAAATGTAGAGATGGGATTTCTCCAGCAGTTCCTGGAAATAGTCTTACAAAGTGCAGGCTGCATTCCTGGACATGTGGCCAATTGCCCAAACAGACATATTCTCAGGAAAGCAACTAGCACTTTGTACACAAGTGGCAAGATATGCACTATTTTCCTTACACATTTTCTACTTCCACTTTGCGGAAGAAAAAAAGATGTGGATTCAGAAAGTCCCTTTCTGGGAATTATGAGAGAAGTTACATCACTGAATATGTAGAAAAATATGTAAAGCATTATATAAAACAATTTGCATTCTTCCAGCATAAATACTAGATTATTAAACAGACAGTCTGTAATTATTTAACAAGGAATGCTGTCATTACTAGAAGTCAATGCAGGTTTCTTAAAAACAAGTCATGCCAGATTAATTTGATCTCTTTCTTTGATAGAGTAACAGGCCTGGTAGATTAGAGGAACGCTGTGGATGTTACTTATCTTGATTTCAGTAAGGCCTTTGATCAGGTTCCCCATGATATACAGTAGGACCTCTGTATCCACTGGTTCATTATCCACTGATTCAGTTATCCACAGTTAGCAGAGGGAAAAATAAAATAAATAATTCAAGATGAGGTGAAATATTTAAATTCATGCCATGTTTAACTGAGATAAATCAGTGCATATCAGAACCATTTCTTTTCCTATTTATGAATTAGCTACACAGGTTTGGGGAGCATCCTTTTGAAGAGCGTTCACATTCAAATTGCAATTCTAAATGAAAACCAAGATAGAAATGTCATATTTTATTTATGATGTTGAATTTTACTTAATTTTATCAATTAAAAAACCCCAAAGGACGATATCTTTTTATCTTTGGTCCACAGCAGCAAAACCAAGAGATATATGGGCTATAAAGTCTAGCAGATTTATTGTGGCATAAACATAATGAATGAGATTCCACTTCATTGTATATGCAAAGTTCTATCCTCACTTGGCAGATGTGTAGAGATGACTGCACAAGAACATGTGTTCTTGGGGAGGGAGTAGGTGTAGATATTGCAATGCTTATGCAATGCAGCAATTATGATCTGTGATACTTCTATATGCAATGCTTAAAATAAAATAACAATGTAGACAAATAATAAATAGTGACTGGCAAGAAACATAATTCTTAGATTAATATTTGGGTTAGTTAATATGGTGTTAAGGGCTACATGTAATGCTGATTGGGGGATACACACACACACAATTTCAGAGACAACTGGGAAAAGGTTTACATAAATTGTGTTGTAACAATATGCTGCTCAAATATTATGTTGGTGGAAAACCTGTTTAAAGGAATTAAACAGGTTTTAATTCCTGCTCTACTGCGGCTGATCTGTTTCTGAAAACTTTATCCGCCTTTGTTCTATCTTTTAGGGCATCTTGGATTTTATCCTTGTCTATAATTTTGTTTTTTGTTTTAGCTATGGTTTATTATGTTTGTTTTATGTTTGTTTTTATGTTTGACATTATGTTTGCTGTATTTATCTTAAAACTTTATAAACCACCCAGAGTGGCACTTGTCCATTTTTATACTTTGCCAGATGGTGCAGTATAGAAAATAAATAAATAAATAAATAAATAAATAAATAAATAAATAAATGCTTTCTTTGTAGGAGAAATTGGCCCATCAGACTTGATGAAGTTCTCCATCCTTGGTTTTAATTTCTTAACCTAGTTATGGTGTAGGATGCCATTTTTTCAACTGTCTCTTCATAACCCGATCAATCCTTCTCTGTTTTATTCTGATTGGAGACATTTCTTATCATCTCAGGCATCTCGAAAGGCTTATAGTCTTATCAGCTGATATGAATTGTAGCACAACACATCCATCAATCACCTCAGCGCTTTCACCTTGAAAGTAGTAATCTTTAGGCTTTGGTGACTGGCTTATTAATCAGCTGCGGCTCCTTGGCTTTCTTTCCTCAGCATGATTTCCACCTTATTTGTCTTCAATATATAGTAATCTAAAAGCAGAAATGAGTTTATGGTAATTTTTTTTCCTGGTCTGTGAATTGTAGGTTTTGTACTCTGAATTATTTTGTAAATATTTCAATTCCTGAAAGCCAAACCAAAACAGGCAGAGTAACAGTGCAATCCTATATACAGTATGTCCACTTCCAAATAAGTCAGTCCCATTGAGTTCAGTGAATGTTAATCTCCTTATTTTTTTAAATAATGTTTTATTTGTCTTTGTAACACTGAGGTACCGACTTCAGCGTAGATGTCTTGCCTCTGCCGCGTCAAGGCCATCATGACTGGGCCCTTTTTCACGAGGAGTCACCTAAGAACAATTACAAGCTTTTCCAGGGACCTGCCATCACTCTGTTTAACCACACTGCCACCTTCAGCCGCCACTCTCATCTTCCGCTGACCACGCAGTACCTTGAAAGTATTGAGGCCTTAACGTCTTTGAAGTATGTGCTTTCCTTGCAAGAAAAGAACACCCTGAGGAAGAGGCTGGCGCCACTTGTCTACGTCCAGTCAGACTGCGGCCCACCCTCTGACCGGGACAGTTACATAAAGGAGCTAATGGCCCACATTGAGGTGGACTCCTACGGGGCCTGCTTGCACAACAGAGATCTGCCCGAGCCCCTCAGGGACCCAGCCTCCATGGACAGTGATGTCTTTTACAAAGTCCTCGCTCAGTACAAATTCGTCCTGGCGTTTGAGAACGCCGTCTGCGACGATTATATCACCGAGAAATTCTGGAGGCCTTTGAAGCTGGGGGTGGTACCTGTTTATTATGGCTCTCCTAGCATTGAGGACTGGCTTCCAAGCAATAAGAGCGCCATTCTGATCACGGGGTTTTCACATCCGAAGGACCTAGCCAGGTACATCAAAGTGCTGGACACCGATGACAAAGAATACGAGGCCTACCTTGAGTGGAAGATGAAAGGGGACATCCCCAACAAGCGACTGCTGGCCGCTGTCAAGGAGCGCACGTGGGGAGTGCAAGATATCACGAAGGACAATTACATAGATGCCTTTGAGTGCATGGTGTGCACAAGAGTGTGGGAGAAGATCCAGAGGCAAGCCAAGGTAATTAGGAATGTGCCTGTCGTGTTTCATTCTGGCCCACCAAGTGCTGAGTCAGACCTGATGCATCATGGACCATTTAGAGCAGGCATGTCCAAACTTCGGCCCTCCAGATATTTTGGACCACAACTCCTACAGTCCTTTGTCATTGACAATCTAAGCTTAGAATTCTGGGAGTTGTGGTCCAAAACATCAGGAGGGCCAAAGTTTGGAAATACCTGATTTAGAGTTACAGTGGAACCTTCACTTACATGCTGCTTGACTTGCAGCATATTTGACTTGCAGCAAGAAGGGGCCTGTTTGACTTGAGTCGCAGGCTTTGACTTACAGCTCGGAGCCCCGGCATAAGGCACTGGAATCGGGCAGCAGCCATGACCCAGCATCCAAACTGCTCCTGCCTTCTTCCTCTCCTCTGGCAGCGGCGGCTTCCGCGAGGCCAGCTCCGAGCACCTGGAGCTGGTCCTTGGCCTCGCGGAAGCCACCGCTGCTGCCGGAGGAGAAGGGCCGGGAGCTCGGGGCTGGCCTCACTGGTTAGACAGTCGGCTCAGTCTTGTAAAAAATCTGGCTGCAGAAGTCTGGTCCACAATGGAAGCATTTTAGTTGGGGAGCTGTACAGTTGTGGGACTCTAATGGTAAGCATAGAGTTGTTCAGAACTTGGAATGCCAGGTTAAAATCAGTAAAACTTAAATGTTAGACATTGTTGTTATGAACATTAAAAAGTGGAGGCGTATAACTTGTGGACTATAATTCCACTGCCTCCTCCTCTCTTTGAAGGGACATTTAATTTACATCCCCGGAAGGAATCTCCTATCCCAGTCAAATTTGTGTTAAATTGCTGTTTTCGGGGGTCTTTTTCATCATCTGGAACGGATTAATCCACTTTCCCATTACTTTCTATGGGAAAAGTTTTTTTGACTTAAGTCATGTTTGACTTAAGTCTAGACCTCTGGAATGGATTAATGATGTAAGTCAAGGTTCCACTGTACTTAGAAGCAGGCCTGAAGTGCAGGAGATGTTCTGGCTGTTGTCATAATGCTGAAAAGGTCACCCTGGGGGCTCGGAGATCCAGGAGTAGCTCCCTTCGGAGCCATGAAACTTACAGGTTGACCTTGGGCTAGTCACACTCTCTTAGCCTAACCACTGTCCCATGGCAGTCGGGTGGTTGGAATTAGGTGTAGGAGAGCTATGTATTATGTCACAAGCTCAGGGGAAGAAAGTCAAACAACATACACAACGAAATACATTCCAGGCAGGGCCTTTCTTCAAGACCAAGGAGTGCCCCTGGGGACACAGTGGGCAGTATTGTGTATTTCACAGCAGCTTCTGCCCTGGAACTGGTGCCGTACAAATATGGTAGACTTCCGTCACCTCACATGGCTTAGGGCAGGCATGCCCAAACTTCGGCCCTCCTGATGTTTTGGACCACAACTCCCAGAATTCTAAGCTTAGATAGCCAATGGCAAAGGACTGTGGAAGTTGCGGTCCAAAACATCTGGAGGGCCAAAGTTTGGGCATGCCTGGTTTAGGGGATCTGGGAATTGGAATCCAGCATCTCTAGGGTGCACCAGAGTGCTGGGTGGGGAGTGGGCTTTCTCATCTTATTAACTGAGCATGGGGATAAAGGGGGAGTCTCCCACTATAGCTGCAGCCAGCCTCAGCCCCACATTGTCATGTCCCAAATATGTGTAGATTGTCCTGACGAACCCATCACAGGGACACACTATATGTTTTGAAGCCTTTCCACTCTCCAGCTTCTCCAATTTGCAGGCAATGATGTAGAAGGAGCTAAAGTTCTTAGTTCCTGCAACCCCTTGTGCAAGTAATATTTAAAGACACAAATCTCTGAGGTTTTAACTGAGCCTGCGATTACACAGCAAGGGAAATGCAAATTCAGTTGCACTCAATGACTGAGAATTCACACCAGGGAATTTGGGCTTCCCTGGGTCTCTTTGCATTAGCTGGACACACAGGCAGAGAGGAGGAGAACCTTTATTCTGCCTTGATTTATAGTCCTGCACGTGGCACCATTACAAAGGAGCTACTTAAGCTATAAACAAGCATTTCCTTCCTTAAAAAATTCTTACTGGTGGAGAGAAGCTTTGCTCTGCATTCTTAAGCTGTGGAAGGAGAGGAGTCTTGTCCACAGAGAGAGGCTTTGCCCTCTGTAGTTATACTGGCATGATGGTTTTTCTGCATTGGTTGAAGCAGTCACCCACCTGAGCCAATATGAATAGATCTGTAGCCCCGACAGCAAAGGCAAAAATTATCAGAGGCTGGGAGAGGATTTGAGACTTCAGGCTGATTTGCTTTCCCTTTTGCATCCCTATCCTAATCCTAGAGCATTTCCTGAATGTTATAATCCAGGTAGTCACTCCTTGAACCCTACATTGGGGGCGGGGAGAGAGGCAGGGAGCCTTACTTCTGGAGAAAAAGAGAAAGTGAAAATACTTATGCATTATATTCCACTTCTAGACAATAGTTCAGCAGGGTAAATCATTGTGCAATTCCAAATAGACCTGCAAGGATTTGTGATTCCTATTTGTTTTACAATGGAAACAACAAACACAACTATGAATATCACCATAACACTGCGCCTCGTGGCGCAGTGGTTAAATGCCTGTACTGCAGGTAAAACTGCTCACGACCTGGGTTCAATCCCCGGTAGCAGGCTCAAGGTTCACTCAGCCTTTCATCCTTCCGAGGTCGGTAAAATGAGTACCCAGCTCGCTGGGGGGGCAATGTGTAGCCTGCACACTGTAATCAAAATTGTAAACCGCCCAGAGACTACTTGTAGTGGTATGGGGCGGTATATAAGCAGAACACTTTGCTTTGCTTTTTTAAAATGAAGAAAGCATTGGTTTTTGGTTTTTGTTTTAGTTGGTCCATTGTCACAATTTAGTTCTAGCTCTCAAAACAAACCCTCGGTCTCAACATTCTTCAGCTGAAGTGTGTAATTTTCAGAGCTGCTTCTGGTTGTGTGCATCACAAGGTGCTAATAAAATCCAAAGGAGGTCCCGCTTGCTCCAGGTTTGCCTGTCTCTTATCTTTAATATCAGGTGTTCCTCAGGAGCAGATTTTTTTTTAAAAAAAGTATCTGTCCCATTTTATATATTTGAGGGAGGCCCCAGCACCCTACCAGGCACGTCTCAAAAAACAACAACAACAATTTAAGCATTTTCTGGAAAGAAAGTGATCACTGATAGGTGGGAAAGTTCACCAGATTTGAAGAAATACGCAATGGCCTTGGTCCCTCTTTTCTCCCCATTTTAAATTGCATTTTTTAAAAAAAACCTTTGGCCGCTAGAGGGCACAAGCTAACTTTTAAAGTACTTGCTAGTTTGATAAGATTTGGGTAGGGATGAGGTTTGTGGGGGTAGCTCTGGCCCTCCAGAGGTCTAGGCATGGGTCCATGCAGCCCCCAAGCCTCAGGCAATGACCCGCTGCTGTTGGCAGGGATTTCGTAAGCCTCACTTCTTCAATGCTAGGTGATGGTTGAAAAAACTGAGAGTCGTCTTCTGTTTTTTTCCCCTAGGGCATGTTACCAAGGCGGTGGACTGCGGAAGCCAGCCACCTGAGCTGCCCCAAACCTCAGGCATTTGCTTTTACTTCTCCAAACACACACAGAACAGCTTTACAGGAGCTGTGGATTCCGAGCTTTGAACAGTCCAAGAAAGAAGCTCGTGCACTGCGGCAGCTGGTAGAAAGGAACCAGAATTTCACAGCTCAGGAGTTTTGGAGCCTGGTGTTTCGAGAATGAATTTAGAAGATAACAGGTCCTCGACTTAAGATAAGAAAAAAAAAACAACCCACACCGGGGGGGGGGGGAAGCCAACCAGAAGAAGAGCGTCTATCAGAGGCCATTTGTTTGTACTGCCTTAAGAAAACAGGAAGTAGTTTGAACAGCAGAACGAATATTAGGGATATAGGGAAACAAGGTATTCAGTGAATACTAATCAAGAAGAAGGATCCCATTGGATCGTCTTATAATGTATACTAATATTTAGTATAAATTACTAATCTAGATTTTTAATGTATCTAACATTAGAGCGTTACGTTGAAAGACGAAATGCCGCATTAAAAGAAATGGTCATGCCTTACTATTCTAACGTTTTCCTTGCAGACATGCAGTTTTTCTGAAACGCTGTGGCTGACCAATCAGAGTTATAAATGAAGGTTGCATTGGCATCCTGAATTACAAACCGAAAGCAAGCTGAAAGGTCTCCAAAGGCAAATGGTAATAATACTGTAATAAACAAACAAAATTGGTTATTTTTTTTGGCTCATCATGGACACTCGTTTTAATATTGCATCGGGGTGATGATGATCCATAACTCCCTCCCAGCAAATAAAATGAAATGCCATTCCAGAAGTTTCCTGTTGTTTTTAATGACCACAAAATGACATTTTTAAGACTATATATGACACACATTTTGAGGTGGAATCACAGTTTTGGTCCCTATACTCCCCTGAGTTGTCTCATCTTGGCTCTTCTGAAAGCTGAGTTTCTTATCTCAAGTCTATCTAGTTTGAGAAGGTCAAACAGCTAGTGTGTAGTTGTCTCAGTTGTCCTCATGCCAGGCTAGATAAGTGTCCAGACTTCTGCACATATGGTTCTGCTTCCTGGTATGTTCTTCAAACCACAAGTGACAACTCTCGCCCAAAAGTCAGGTGGCAGTGGTTCATGGCACTCATTTGCATGCAAGGAGGCCTTGCACAGAAATCCTAAATCATTAATAAGGGCAGATGCAGTTGTGCAAAGGACGTCTCAGACCAAGGTCTGCCAGATGTTGGTCCTCGAGGCAACATCTGTTCTCTCCTGATACCCTAACTCTTGTCTGCATGGAAGACAAGAGTGTGGAACATCTCCGTGTGTTGGTTTGCTTTTTGGCCTCCAATTTCCAGAGTTCCATACATGGGATTCTGGAAATTACAGGCTGCCGCATTTCCAAACTCAGAGCACACACCGTACTGCCGTTCCTCATGCCTCATGAAAAGGAGAGAGGCTGCCAGTGCAGCCCTTCTCAGCTGATCCTTAGAAAGAGGGAGGGGAAAGCAGCAGGGAAATGTCTATTCGTTAGCCAACTCTATAAAAAGAGCGCCAGAGGGGAAAAAGGGAGCCACTATACACATGGAGATGCTCAGTATTCATGTGCTCCTCTTGGGACACAGGGAAGATACATGGAGCGTCTGTTTTTGTTGCATCAAGGCAACATGGACACCTGCTTAAACGGGTTGTTGCACTTGGTAGTGTGTTTCATCTGGGGCGAGCAGCTGGCTCCTTTCAGTGGCAGCCTCCTGAGCGGTGGCTCTCCAGTTATACCTGGGCCAGCTCTGTGTAACCAGACACCATCTGTGGTGAGTGCTCTGCAGGTCTGTGCATCGCCCGTCCCCTTGGCATCCGCTGATTCAGCTGAAACGTGGCCCAGCTGACATTTCCTGATACAGAGGAAGAGAACATAAAATGCATTAGGACTTGGCACCCATTGCTTTGACATTCAGACACAGCGTTGGAAGTAAAGAGCCTGGTTAAGATTTACCCACCACCTGGCATTTAACACAGGAATATTAAAAGGCAGATGCTTTATTCCAAATCCCTAAGGACTTGTGCTCTTTGTTGCAGAATACAGAGGAAAAAATGGTCTCCATCCTATTAATCAGTATTTATTTTATTTATTTGTATTTCTATACTACCACCATATTACAAGTAATGCATTACCTGTCACTAGTTGCTTCTGAGTAACTAGGGTTGAAGTGTTGCATTTTAAAGCATGAGTTGCTCGGTTGCTTTTTGTGAGAAGGACCAGAGAAGGAGAAAGAAGCTGATGGTGTGCCATCTGCAGAAGTACCCATTAAAGAGACAGTGGAGCACAAAACAAGGATAGAGTCAGAAGGAGAACTTGGGAAGGAAGAAATAGGTGAAGGAGGTAGTGGTGAGAGGGAGGTATTGACAGAGGCATTCTGGGGGAATGACAGCAGGGATGAAGGGGAGAGTGGGCATGCGGGGATTGGCTGTTGGAAAAGGAGGAAAAAACGCTGAAGAGGGATGTTGGGGTTCAGACGGAGGAGAGAGGAGTGAGGGGAACCAGGGATGAGAGACGTTACCTGGAGCCTTTAACCTGGTCGGTAGAGGTGAGGCCAGTACGATGGCCAGGAGACTCCAGGAGACTCGGAAGTAATGAGGGAGAGATAGTGACCTCCAATGAGAGAGAACCCGGTGGCTCAATGGGCGCGTCATCCTTGTTGTGGGAGCACTTGCCACAGGAGGGGGTCATACCCTCACATACTGTATAAGTTCCCCTGAAGCACATGTACCAGAGGGCCTTTTCACACAACCCCCTAAGATCTGCTGGCCACTTAAATTCGGACCAGAGATCTTGGGGGTTCGTTGCTCTTTCTGCGTCCCCACCCCTCCGCACTTCCTTGCTCCTGTCTGCGTGAGGGGAGGGAGAAAAAAAAGGGACAAAAGAAAGCAGGCTCACCTCCGTTTGCCGGTCCAAGCCGCCCCGAGCCGCATTCCTTCTCTTAAAGGGGCGGGAGGCAAAAAACAACAACAAAGAAGTGAGGAGAGCCTGCACTCGACAGATTACATCCGGATTTGGTGATTTTCACCCTCCAAGAGCAGGTACATGAAAAGTGTGCTGGGACGTACTTAGGTGGGCGTGGTCGCACTTAATTTCCTGCAAACTCCGGAGCTGGTGGGGAAACAATCGTAAGCTCCGGAGCTGGCAGCCATTTGCGGCGGAGTTTAGGGGTCGTGTACAAATACCCAGAGTTGATGTTTGGGAGTTCAGTTAAAAACCCTTTTATATATGAAGAAAATGTTGACAATCATTTGGGTGCGGAAGTATTAGAACAAGTTGTAGGAAAGAAAGACGCTTACGAGTTAAAGAATAAATATTTATTGGAGAATAAAGCTGCTGGACTGGACAATCCTTATTTGGCTTCGGATCCAATGTACCGGACAGTTGAACGCTCACCCTTTTGAAATGTAGCTTTTTAAAATTTTTAATGTAATGAGTAATGGCCAACATCCTGCTGGTGTTCATGCACTGATGTGGTTATTTGCTGCAACTAATTGGTGAGGTACTGTGATGTGTTACCTGCTCAGTTATGTAACTAAAATGCACTCTGGCACCTCATCATTAACTGCAATTATCTGTGGTGAGTTGCAGAAACTTATATATGAACTCTATAGGATTGGAGCCAGTGTTTCTCCATTATTTTCTACAGTGTTTTCCCATTATTTAAAAACCATTTTAAAGGCATTTTTAGAGGCAGCTACTTTCCAACTCATATACCATTCTTTTATTAATCTTTAGGGGGAAAGCATGGTTTTTTGTGTGTTCCATACTTCCAAGTGTGGTATAAGAATAGGCCACTGGAGAGAACCAGAGTGTTTCCCCTGTATTTTCCTAGTGTGCTACATGTAATAATGTAACGTGTCAATAAAGCAAAATGTAGTGACTTACTTCTGGGAGCAGAGCAGCAATAAAAAAATTGCAGAATAATGACTAATGCCACAACTGCCTTTGTAAAAATAATTCAGTTGTTCAAAACAAGCAAACAAAAAAAACAAACAAACTCCAGTTTATGGACGTGGGATATTGTGCTTCTGTATTCATGATTCGAAATGCCAGGAAAGGGCCCAATGTTGTTGCAAAACATTGTGACTGCTTTGTTAGCAGGAAAAAAGGATGCCAAACTTTGCACAGCAAAGAGCAGCCTGAACGTTGACAACACCAATGGCAGCAGTCTAGATGGTCTTACAGGGCAACCTCTTCTGATCATTATCATTCTCACATCTTAAAAAAACAGGCCTGGCAGTTGCTTTGTGTTTAGGTGAGAAGTGGTGACTGATGGAAAAAATGAGTCACCTGTTTTTTTCCGTTCTGTGGTGCCACTTTATGGATGGTAGCAGTGCTGCTGGAGGACTCCTGTTCAACACCATGACCATGACTTGTGGAGTGTCTCTGGGTTCCATGATTCCCCATACTGTTTCCCATATCCATGAAAAACCTGAAAGGCTGTCCGAAATTTTGTGCTCTGGTACCACCAGTGGACCCTGGCTCATTTGAAGTAGGCCTCAGACTGGAAACATTCCTTCATACACCACCTCATGAAAATCTCCACGGATACCTTATGGCAGTGATGGCAAACCTTTTAGAGACCGAGTGCCCAAACTGCGATTCAAAACCCAATAATTATTCCCAAAGTGGCAATCCAGTAATTTAACCTGAATCCAGGTGGCTGTGAAGGGGTGATGTTGTGTGCCCACAGAAAGGGCTCCAAGTGCCACCTTTGGTACCCGTGCCATAGATTCGCCAACACTGCCTTATGAGGTTCATTCTATGACTATACAATCCCGATTTGGCCTCTTATTTCTTTCATACTGGATTTATGGTCATGCCTGCCCACTCAAAGGTTAAGAACGGCTGCCTTAAGGCAGTGATTCCCAACCCTTTGTCACTTAAGTTAACCCTTCACAGCCCATTTCCAAAAATTGTACCCTTTGTATTAGCAAAATGTTGGTAACTGATATGGCTGTTGGACTCACAGGGGTGAGGGGGCCTCCTTATGTATACACCAGTACTGGTGTGACAGCATGCAAATGGTTAGGAAGCAGAGAAGAATGAAATCTGAGCTTGTGAGGGGCACGCCACCAAGCAATGCATTGTTTGGGGAGCAACATTTGCTGAATGAACAAAGTGAGGGAACAGGGCTTTTCTTGAGGTTAAATAGTGAAGAAAACCCACTCTGCTACTTATATAACATTCAATTAATATCACAACTTTGGATTTGTCACCTGTCTTTCTACTGTTAACTTATTCAGGCATTTTGGTGTAGCCCCTCAATGTCCTGGTAATCATTGGGAAGTTGGGAATCGTTGTCCTAAGGCTTGCTTTGTTGCCACAGATCCCAACTCTATCTGGCCCTTTTTTTGCTTTGTGGAGGGGAGGATGCCATGATTGGTTAAGGAGATAGGTTTCCCTCCTGTATTTACCCATAATTTGGCCTGCCAGACTAGTCATTCCTGGGTGCTATAAAAAAAGCTAGGACTGATGGCGAGGATGTTTCATCCCAATGTTAGGCCCTTTTAGTAACCAGGTTTCAACACTGAAATGTATCAGTGATTCAACCCAAGGGGGCTGCATCTCAATCCTAAAAAAACCAAACTCCCAAGGGCTAAACTGTGGCTGCTTGAGGAAAGAACACTGATATCCTGTTACGTATGCTTATGACCTAAATTGAGTTGCTGCTAGTTAAGACGTCGCCACTTGTATTTCTTGCCACAAAATGAGTTGAAGGATTCAGCTTATGATGAAAAATAGAAACACTGATTTCCTAGCTAGTGGCCATTCACCACTAGACTGGTCGGTGTAAATATCCTGTTGGATTCAGGTCAGTATTGCAGCCTGCTGCATTATGAGATCTCTGTTCCACTGCATCCACTTGATTGGACTCCCCAACAGGGTGCATCTGGTAGGTTTTAATTTACAGGCTTAACACTGCACTGCTGTACCTCCTTACTTGAAAGTAAATTCCAGTGGGTTCGGTGATGCTTGTGATCAGGGAACTGGGTAATGGATATAGCCTTTCGCATGTTTCCTTGCAGTTCAGATAGGCAGCCACAAACCCTGTTTGTAACTAGTGGGTAGGAGGGCCCTTGACTCTGCCTGTGATGCTCTGGCAAGCCCACACCCTCTGTAGTATCCAGTCATAGCATCAGAGGCAGCTTCAATATTCAAAAGAACATTTTAATGAAACAATAGTGAAACCTGAGGTAACTCAGCTTTTACATATTTATCACCCAGGGCTGACTCCCTGGGGGCAGAATGTTCTTTTTTAGTCCCTTTCGGAGGGATAACAAGAGAATGGTAATAACATGTCAACTCCTGATGATGGGGTCCTATTATGCAAGGCTTCCCTCAGGGATGAGACACTCAGCTTATAGCCAGTTGCCAAGCAATCCTGCCTGGCTCCTTGCCACATCTGTCCAGGAGTTGTTTCATCCCAGGGCTGGTCCCATGGGAAAAAAAGAGACTTTTTTTCTCTTTCTACTTAGGGCTTCCCTCTTAAAATATTCTTTGCCTCATCCTCTGTTTCCTTTTTTCTGTCTAGGGAGGTACCAGGCTTTCTTTTCCCTCAACTCAGTCTCAGCCACTTTCTTAGGGACCCTCAAAGTGCCCTCCTCACCCGTCCACAGGTCTTCTTTCACTCTTCCTTTCCAATCTTCCTCCCCTCTGCCTTCTTTCCTCACCTCAGCCCAACCTTCCATTGCCTGCCCTCCCTCAGCTCCGCCTTCTTCACACCCCTCTCTTCCAAAACCATCATCCCTAACAATATTTCTGATCTAGGCCTTTTTTCTTTTTTGATGCTGTGTTCAGACTGGCCATTTCCACCCCTAGATCTCGTCCAGATCAAATCCACAGTCTCTTCAGGATATATTTCAAGTTCTTGAATGGGAGGGGACAGTGCACCACCTCTGGCCTTCTCCTCACATCTGCAACCAGCTAAGGAGCTGGAAGTGCCATGCTACTTTGGAGTACAATATCAGGCCATTAGCACCTTAAATGGAAGCCTACTGGTTTAAGTGGGCTTCTTTGTTGCAACATAAGAGCCTTGAGATCTGAAGACTCATAGTGTCCCCATAAATCATAACTTGCTAACTACAATCATAGTGGTCAGGCATATTGATAAAACCCATGGTCCTTTCAGCGTCCATGACCTCACTTAATGAGGAAGTTCTATAAACCACAATGTGTTTTTTTGCTATTCTGTTCAGGGTATTGGTGCTCTATTGATCTGTAACATGTGACTTTAAAATGGTTTTTTAAAAGCATAATTAAAAAAAGACTTTTGAAAGAAAAACCGTCAGCTATTAGATATTTATAAAACTATATTAATTGCTTTTCTGCCCAAAATGTTATGTAAAATGCATATTGATCTGAGGCATATTATGGGATTTATTTGTGGCAATAATTTCCAAAGAGGTAACTGTGTTGCAGCAGAATTGACAAACCGACTTTGGTGTTTAGAGAAAGCTTGACAAAAGCAAGTGTGATGTTGAGTAGGCATATAGGCTACAGTCCATGGAAGCTCATGATGTAATAAATATGTTTGTCTTTCATGTGCCAGACTCATCATTTTTTTCCATTGAAAATGTTTATTGCCAAGAGAGTACATGGGAACAACGGCACTTTTTTGTCCCAGGCGTGGATTCCATCTACCATCTGGAATTTCACATAACTGTCAAGTTGTATCATTGTGATTGTTTGTTGTTTTGTCGTGTCGCTTCTGGTTTATGGTAGAACTATGAATTAATGGCTTCCAAAGGATCCTAGCAAACAGCCCCCCCCCCGCCGCCCAGGTTTTGCAAACAGAAGTCCTTGCTTTCCTTTATTGAGCCTCTCCATCTCGTATTAGGTCTTTCTGTTTTCACACAACCCTCAATTTTTTCTCACATTATGGCCTTTTCTAGTGTGTCTTGGCTTCTCAAGATACACACCAACTAGGAAAGCCTCAGTTTGCTTTACCCTCTAGTGAGAGATCAGGCTCAACCTATTTACTTGCCTTTTTCCAGCTTATAACATTGCTTTCCAATATCACATTTCAAATGAAACTTTCTTTTTTCTTCCTGTCAGCTTTCTCCATTGTAAACAAAGATCTGTGCAGGAGAACCTACCTTTTACTTCATGTAAGTAGGTATTTTTATACCCTAAATGCTTGATTTTCCTCACCGGTTGTTTATGAGAGTCAGAAAAGACACACACACACACACACACACACACACACACACACACACACACACACACACACACACACACACTTACTTACCTGGACTTCATTCTGGCTGCATCTTACAGATATCGTTGATTTGAGGTCAGCTGATGGTCACTTCCTGCCTAATCTGGACTTTGACAGTGGAAAAACAAAGCTGACAAACAATATTTAGCATGAGGGTGTTGTCATAAGTTTAGCTGAGACTAAGTTTGTGTCCTTTGGCGAGGCTGGCATGCTCCAGAGCAGAAACAGCTCTCTTGTAAAGGTTGCAAGCTTTCAATGGACAAAGGGAGAGACTGGGAAATCTGTCATCTAAAGACATCTAGGCTGTTCCAAGGGGTGTGAGTGATTCTGCTCCATTCATCATCCAAATTATTCACTCCCCATATATGACACATCAAAGAGGTTTGAATGCTACCTGTCTTAGTTAAAGATATAAAGAATTCAAAGTATGTAGTTACTGCTTTATTTGAGGGCTTTTTAAAATAAAGTAATTCCCACTTCTGAAAAATAACTAAAATAGTTACCCTTTTTTCTTTTAAAACAAAACAGAAACATCAAAATGTTGCAACCTGTTGGCTTCTGCTACAAAGCATGCATCTACAAAAGACCACGAGGCATAACAAGATCCACCATTTAAACCCTGTGGTTTCCCTTTTTCATAATTTAATGAGGCCACACCCACTACCTATAAAAGTAACTGAAAAGTTACAGTTACACTAAAAAGAGGAATGAAGTTATGACTTATGGTCTGAAATCTGTCGCTTAGCATAATAAATAATGGCGATTTAATGAGTCAACACTTATGTAAGTTCCATTTATTGAAATTGGCCTGTTTTAGTTGCAGCTTAGTGTGTCGACTACATTGCAATATACTCCTCCAATTATTCCAGGTTTAGATAAGGTAAAGGTCCCCCCCCCCGGTGCTCATCTCCTTATTCAAGCCCAAGAGCCAGTGTTGTGCAAGTCCGTGGCCATGTGGCCGGCGGCATGGCTGCAAGAAATCACTGTTTTACCTTCCCGCTTTTTACAGTGGTACTTATTTATCTACTTGCATTTACAGTGCATGCTTTTGAACTGCTAGGTTGGCAGGATATGGGGTTAAAAGTGGGAGCTGACTCCACTGTGTGGCACCTGGGATTTGAACCACTGAGCTGCTGACTTTGTAGCTGACAGTTTCAGTATTGTAGCTCGCTGAGCCACCACACCCAGGTTTAGCATGATGGAAATTAATTCCAAATTTCCCAACTACATGACGTTATTGTAAATGTGGAGGAAACTTGCACTTTACTTTGAGGACGTTGTATTCTCTGTGTGTGGGCATTCTCAGGTAGCAGCCATTTCCAGGTTGGCCTTCTACCAGCTCCGGCTTATCACCCAGATATGCCCGTACCTTGACAGGGACCCCCTGAGGACTACTGTAACACTCTTTACATGGGATTTGGCAATTGCAACAGATGCAAAAGGCAGCAGCCAGATTGGTGGTTGTTGTGGACAGATTTGACCACATCACCCCAATCCTGGCTCGCTTGCATTGGTTACCTGTTGCCTCCTGAATAAGGTTTACAAAGCCCTCCATGGCTTGGGACCTGAATATCTGGTGGAGCAGATCACTCAAAGGTCTGTGGTGACCCAGCCCACCAGAGCCTTGCAGGTTCTCTCGCTTTGAGTCACCACAACTAGGGAGGCCCATAAGGTGATAACTCGCAATTGGGCCTTCTCAGTGGCTCCCCCCGCTCTTTGGAATAAACTGCCCAGAGAGATTTGCCTTGCTAGCCCCTCTCTGCCTTCAGGAAAACATTAAAAACTTGGCTTTACAAAGAGGCTGACGGCAATCACTTACATTTTGTGTTTGTTTATGTTCTGTTTTGTCCCAGCTGTCCCTCTTGCTGCAATTACCTGTGCTTGCCTGCTCTGTTTTTTTTATCTGTTTATCTTCTTCAGTTTTGTGAACTGCCCAGAGCTCCTGAGGGAAAGTCAGAGCGGTCAAGAAATGCAATAAATAAATAAATAAATAAATAAATAAATAAATGAAGGACAGAATGCAGGCAGAGTCAAGACAGACCCATGGACAGCTCCAAGTGCCCACCACAGGTCCATGGCTTAAAGCCATGTAAAGGGAGGAGCCCTGCACTCAATCAACCCAATTCAATTGAGTATGCCCCATGAGAACACTGGCAGTGACACAAAGCATGGCCTGATGGCCCAATAGCCGGGGTATGTATGTATGTATGTATGTATGTATGTATGTATGTATGAACGAACGAACGAACGAACAAACGAATGAACAAACAAACAAACAAACAAACAAACAAACAAACAAACAAACAAATGATACAATAGTACCCCAACACAAATCTCAGGTTATTTGGACAATGTAGTCACATCCTAACTTTAGCATCGCAATTCACAATTAGAATAGACTAATTTGAATCAATGGGATGTATGGCGGGATTGTCTCCTCAAATCCCCATTGATTCAATGAGCCTACTCTAGTGCAGGTTTCTCTGTTGAGTGACAGGATTTCAGCCACCCTTGTAATGTATGGTCGTTATATCTTCATTATTATAAAATAATTGCTTGTAAATTGAAGCAAAAGCCAATCACGAAGGCAAGTCCTAAACTTTGTTTGCTACCCCCTCACTAAGTTTCTTTTGTGATTATCCATTGGTTTATGTACAGTTTGAACACCGCTCTAAAAGAGATGGGGTAGCTTCATGATGCAGGACCAACAGTCTTTGTTACAGCCTCACTCTGAGAAGTGGGGGGGGGAGGTTACATCTTATGACTGATATGTTGTTAATCAACCAGCAGTTTGCAAACTTAAATTTTGCAATAGGCAAAGTGACGGTCTAGCTTCCTAACAAGTCCAATTTACAAAGAAGGGTTATGTAAATGTAGATAGATGGGACAGCTTTTACTACAGACTCACTGCTATACACCGCAGGATGTAAACAAAGAGCTAAAACAACTGCTTGTTGCATGTCTCAAACCAGAGGAACACACAAACCCCTTTGATCTTCCCTGATCTCAAAAGCTAATTAGTACTCAGATAGGAGACCACCAAGGACCTCAGAATCCAGCCCAACTCCTAAGAGAGTGCATGCCCAAAAGAGCTAAAAATGCAGGGCAGGATGGACCAATGGTCTGGCTCCAGAGAGGCTGGCTTCTTATTTTCTTAAACTGACCCTATCTTTCTAGATTTCTCACATCAGGATGTCACTTCTATTCCCTGATTTGAGAACTAACACCCTGATACATGATATGAAGGTTACTGAAGCAAAAGAATACTAAACTGGTAGCAAGTGCATGGCTGACAGATAGGAAAATACTATTCTTTCTACTACCTTACATTCTGATTAAAGAGGTATAGTGAATCAGTTGTCTTATGGGAAGGATGAGCAGCATACTTGCAGCTGCGGGCTCCTCTTCCCAACAAACCCGTTAGAATCCTGATAATCCAAGCTCAAGGAAAACAACAACACTATGCAGTCTTACAGTCTTCTACTCCTCGTCGCTGCACAGTTGCAGTAGCTGTGCATGTCTGCCCCTTGGACACCATCACTTCCCAATAGGCCTTATGTTGGCTTCAGCCAAGAGCGCAGGGTTAGGGGGTTCACTCCTGCACAGTCTTGTCCAGCATTCTTCCTGATTGCTCCCAGTTTCCCAGATATCTTCCCTTCACACCCACACTCGGGGTTTTCTTCCTGGGCTAAACCTACTGTAGGACTCATGCCACGTGCAGGCTTGTGGGATTTTCCCCAGCCAACATTCCTTTCCATTAATCACCACTGATCAGATCCCACTGTGCTCAGTGGGATGGCTGAGGCCTTCCCATGTCTGCCTTTCTCACCCTCTGGAACTTCCCTAATCACTTTTGGACAGCAACTCCCTTTGAAGAGGGGCCACATTTTTAACTGAGCTGGAAATGCCAGAACGATGAGTTCCATTCACACTCCTTCCCTGAGATTTAAATCAAGGGCACCAAAATCCAGTGCAACTACAACTCCCCACATCCCAAAGTGAGTAGGGGATAATGGCAACTGCACTGTACCCTGAAAAAGTACCTTGTCCAAGCACGGCAGTCTACATGGAAGGGGGTGGAGGTTTGAGTAAATACTTCTTTTTCAATCCTTGAAGACACCTTTCCCCCTTTTGATTTGTATACAAGAATGGAACTGTTGAAACATACAAGAAGCCAGCACCACTCACATTTAGAATCAAAGAATAATGGAGTTGAAAGGAGCTTATAAGGCCATTGACTGTAACGCACTGCATTGTTGGCAAAAGATGGCATAAATCACATTGGTTGAGGAGCAGGTGAAGTTGCCTTAGATATTGTATGTGACATTGTTAGGTCTTGTGATTGTTTTGCCAGAGCAGATGTGTGGGCAGAGTTGGCATCAGGGTTTGCGGCAAGGTTTACTTCCATTGTCCATGTTGCTGTTTTCTGATCTTGTGTGCATTATTATTTGCTTGAGGTTGGAAGGTTGCCTGTAGGCGAGTATGGGTCTCCCACCAAGAGCTTTGGAGAGTGATGTGTTCTTGTCAAGGATGGGCTGGAGATCATTTAAGATGCATGTGAGTGGTCCCACTTGTGGACTGTAAGTGACAACCAGTGGTGTTCTGTCATTTAACCCTTTGGATCTGTCTTGTAGCAGGTTCTGTCATTTGGCCCTTTGGATCTGTCATGTAGCAGAACTGGAAACAGTACTCAAGATGAGGCTTAACTAGTGCTGAATAGAGGGGAGCTGACCGTTAATGGGATATCATAGGATACTTTGTCAAAAGCTTTGCTGAAGTCAAGACATATAACATGAAATCATTTTCAACATCTACCAGGGAGGTTATCACATCAAAAATAAGATAAGATTAGTCTTGAGAAATCCATGTTGGCTTCTAGTTATGACTGCCTTGTTTTCAAGGTGACCTGCTCCAGAATCTTCCTGGGGATTGATGCAAGGGTGGCTACCCTCCTTTTGGTCCTTTTTGAAGATTGGGGTGTTTGCCCACTCCCGCCATTCAGCACTTCACCCATCCTCCATGATTTCAAGAAATGTCAAGTGGGAGGACTCCATTTCATAGACTTTAGTGACCACCTGCAGCTCTGTATGAGTGTCTGCCTCCAGTATGGTTCAAGCACATGATGATAGCAATGAACTAGTTCCCAGCCTTCTGCCTCTATTTCTGTTTGGCCTTCTACACAGACAGGGACAGTCTGAGACATAGAGCTTCTGCTATCTATGGAGGCATTCCATTTAAAGACAGACCCATGCTTTACCTCAAACGGGAGATTCCATCTCCATCAGCAGATGAGAATGCAATGGTTGGGCTGGTGGAGAGGCTGTCCTGGTGTGGTATCCTTCCCATATGCTTAATTTGCAAAGTAAATGGCTAAATAGGATGTCTTCTGAGGTACAGTACCTGCAATGGCTGCCTTTTGGTGCCTGAGGTAATACTGTAACATGGATACCCCCTTCCCATTTGACATAGACTACACAGGACACCAGTAAGATGATACCTTCCATCACTCCCAATACAGCAAGCTAACTTGGGGGGCTCAGGTAACACCATGTGGTAGCATGTGCTGGTTCTCCCTTAAAATCAAGAAGAAGTGGACAGGTTTCCTTCAGAACTCAGGAAGAAGAGCACTTATGGTGCCTCCATCCACCCAGATTTCCTGGTCCTATTGTGAAGAAGGCATAGAAGAATCTGAGGGTACATCCTTGGCCATTAGCCCCTTAGCCGGCATTGCCACTGGATATTGGACATTCTGGAAAGTGAAAGTCAATTTTTTTTGAATCTCTGAGGACTATCAGCACTTTTGTAACAGCACACTTCCATTCTCTTAAGGCAGCCATACCTTGAAGTCAATGTAAAATTACAGCTCCATGCGGACCAGAACGTTGAATAACCAAATTCTGACAACCAAATTCAGTTAAAAGGCCATCCGTTCTTGCTTTCTCTCTGTCATTCTCTGTGCCAATAAGGAAAAGTGTGGTCACATAATCATGGTGGAGAACAAAGAGCTTTACTTATTCAGTTCTTCTGCCTCTTCCAAATATTTAATATCTTTGAAGAACACCAAGAGCTGGCTGCAAATTATGTGTTTTCTTGCCATCTTTCCTAACAGCCATTCAAGCTGGTGCCAGATTTTGCAAGAATGAAAAGAAAATGTAACACTGGAACAAATGAAAACTCCTGCTGGGTTAGGTCAAACCTTAAATAAGTCAGTATAGTATTCTGTTTCTAGAGCTTGAGCAGACTTTTCTTGTAGACAACAGCTTCTAGCATTTCTCAGCAAGTGTGGCCATACAGAGCAGGGGGCGATGGGAATTTTAGTTCCAGATAAGGACCTTTTTAAAAAGCCCTGGCTATTTCTGGTACTGGATGGCTAAATCCCTCCAAGAAGCCAATACACTTTTATCTCCAGCAGTTGTCAAGACCGCACGAAGACTTTTTTTTTTTTGCACATTGTGCTGTCATGTCATTTTGGTACAGGTGTCAGAAAACTCACACAAGCAATTCCACCACCACCACCAGGGTGGTATAAATACAATAATAACAAACTAATAGTTAGGAATTTGTTGTGGCCCTTTTGTGGCACCTAAAAACCTGTTCAGTGAAATGCTTGCAACTTTCCACTTTTAACAATCTAGTCCCAAATCCTGTTGTGGAAAACTGTGCAAGCAGGGATAACTGAACAGAGTCCCCCTCTCTTTGTATGATCATGAATAGAGATGGGCACAAATCATTTTGGCCTAGTTTGTTGGAATTTGTTAGCATTCCCTCCCCCTACTTCCTCCTCTAGCAGTGGACCACACAGAGGAGGAGGCGGAGCTGGAATTTTTGCTGTGTAGCTGATGACTGTTGGAAAAGGTGGAGAAGGGAAGCCTGAGTACTTGCCTAGACAAGAGTGCTCCCGGAGAAGGAGGAGTTAGGCAGTGTATACTGGGCTGTGAGTGGGGCAGCCAGCTGGTGGGTGGGCAGAAGGAACATGCAGCACCCGTGGTGCTGCATGTGAGAATTCCAACAAACCAGGCTGAATTGATTCGTGCCCATCTGTAATTATGCACACAGAGGAGAGACCACTGGAGTGGAGAACGTGATTGCAGAACTGCCCCGGCACTATGTGTTTCCTCAACAGGACTCTGGACATAGTTTTAAAATATACTTCACCACGTTATAAAACCAACTAAAATAGAGAGTTTTAGTTGCTGTATATCACGTGAATGCTACAAGTCACTGGCCTGTGATGCAATGCATGCTGCCCTCCTGCCCACATCACTCTCCTGTTAACACCCACAAAAGCAACAGCACAAGCGAGTGCTTACCTGGGTGATATCCCTTCTCGATTGTCTGGTGAGGCCACAGCCCATTAACTAAAATTCACTCAAGATTAATTACTTTGTAAAAGGAATGAAGTTACTTCCCATTAAAGTGGCAATTGCAATACAGTTACACCTTCATTACTGGAGAAATAATGTTTGTAACTAGTTACATGCAAGCTACAGTCCTCAGACTGAATCCATGGAAGCCTGAGAAGAAAAAGCAAAATATCTATTTAATATTTTAATATTAATCTGCTTAATGGAAAAAAGTAAAATGGATATGGGCTTCAGAATGAAATGGAGGTGAGTTGGGGCTTAAATGAAATTCCAGGCTGTGGTCTCATGAAGTCTTGAAAAAGGCTGAAGGGAGAACATGTTGAGAAGAGATAAAGAAAAAACAGGGGAAGTGCAAGTCTATGTGTATACTCAGAAATACTCCCATGTAAGCTTGTATAACATGAATAAACAATTTATTCTTTAGATGATGAATCAGCAGAGGAGACATACATCTGGAAAACAGCAGCAAGGCCAGCTTGTACTAGGCAAATTTCTAAAAATAAAGTGAGTTTTCTACATCTTATTTGCCTCTCTTTCCACTGTCCTCCTGGTTTTCTCCAGATTACTGCCACTCTCCTCTTTTTAGAAAGACAATTCTAGACTAGGCAGACCCTTCTTCCAATCTTAATAATCTGAAATCCAACTCATAATGAAGGTAGTTTTCCTCAGCATATTTTAGGGAGACTGACACATTGCCAAAATTCCAAGTTTGCCTATTCATTTGAACACTATGAGTCACCATTAAATGTGGCCCCTTAATAAAATCCATATTTAATCCCATTAAACACTAGAGCTATTTATAAAAGTACAAAAAAGAAGAACAAAAACAGGCTTCTACTTCTTCAGAAATATTGATCCGTCTCATGGCAGTCAAAGCATAAGTAGTGTATTGGGTTGGCTGAGTGGAAGCTTTGTGGTAATCTTTCTCCGGGTCTACTACGGGGTGGAAGAAACAAAATGTGTTTTTTCTCCCCACTGGCTCCATCAAAATGGTAGAGTTATTGCCATAGAAGAAAAGAAAGGAGCAAAGAGCTTCAAACACAAACAACTGCTAAGAGAAGACATTAGAGCATGAATATTTTATTGTCCATGAAAAATTGGGCTCTACTGAAGTGGAGGTTTGGTGACACATTTACGATTTGGAAAGCTGATAGCATGTTGTCAAAACTGAAGGAATGGGATAGGAAATAAAATAAGTAGTCTCAGAAAAACCTGAGGAAAACTGTGAAAAAAATTTAACCCCCCCCTCCACAAATACAGCAAAATCCAGAGCCTTCTCTATCACTGGGGAGGTTAACGTGGCTTCCTGAGGCAGAGAATTTGATGTATCATGAAAGGGCAACACATTATTGATTATTTAACTTGTATCTGTCTTATTATTATAAGAGAAAAAGGTGAGGAATTTGCTGTCTCAGGTACCCAAATAACTTGGCTGGTTTTGGACAGTAAGCATCACAACAGAGGAGTGAGTCCCATTTTTTGTGGCTGAACTGCAAACAAGGAAAACAATTATACCTGCTTCGGCAGGATCATACCTCTCCCGTTAGTAAGTTCCACATTACATATTATTTATTTAAAATATTTTCTGCCCCAACTTTCACCTTAAGAAGGACTCAAGGCAGTTTACATCATTAAAAGAACAATATTTAAAAGTGAAAAGCATAAAAATACTAAAAAAAAGATCGAACAAATACCATACTAAAAGGCATTAAACAAAAGGAATGCCAAAGCCACATTCAAAACAGTAAGGGACAATCTTCCCTTGAAAAACCCCAGTCGGGCAGCCATTCACTCAGGGAACGCTTACCTGAAGAGAAAGATCTTTGCCTGCATGCAGGAGGACAGTGAAGATGGGGACAGCTTGGCCTCCTGTGGGAGAACATAAGAAGAGCCCTGCTGGATAAGGCCAAAGGGCTCATCTAGTCCAGCTTTCAGTATTTCACAGTGGCCCCACCAGATGCCTCTGGGACCACATGAGACAACTAGAGTGCTGTCTCCTGATGCCACTCCTTGTGTCTGGTACATTGAAGTAATCTTCTTTGATGCCCATATCCCCATCATGGCTTGTAACCTGTTTTGGAGTTTTCCTCCATAAATCTGTCCAATCGTCTTTTAAAGGCATCTAGGTAAGACGCTATCACCACATCCGGAAGCAAGGAATTCCATAGACAAACAATATGCTGTGAAAGAAATATTTTGTCTGTTCTCACTATCACAACACAACTCTCAATTTGAGTGGATGACCCCTTTTTCTGGTATTGCATGAGATGGAAAAGAGCTTCCCTTTATCCACTTTATCCATAAGATAAGATAAGATAAGATAAATCTTTATTAATCCGTCATCGGGGAAATTTACTTGTTACACAGCTCCTAACATAAAGAACAAGCAAGAAGGGTAGGTGCACAAAAAGTGTAAAGTGAGAAGGGAAAAATACTGTATATATAACAGAGATCAGATATAATAAAATTAAAAAATCCCATATACAAATATACACTATAAAATTTAGATATAAATAATTAAAAGTGAAAAAGGAGAAGAAGGAAACTACAATATACCCCCATATTAATAGTAGGTTAGACTGTAGAGTTGTAGAGTCTAACAGCAGTGGGAACAAAAGACCTGTGGTAGCGCTCCTTCCCACCCTCGGATTGTCTGAGTCTGCCACTGAAGGAGCTACGCAAAGCCTTCGCTGTCTGGTGCAGTGGGTGAGAGATATTGTTCAAAATGGATGTCAGCTTGGCCAACATCCTCCCTCTTACCCATCTCCTCAACAGAATCCAGAGGGCAGCCCAAGAGAGAGCTAGCCCTCCTGACCAGCTTGTTCAGTCAGTTCCTGTCCCGCTCAGTACTACCTGAACCCCAGCAGACTGCAGCGTAGCAGAGAGCTGAGGCTACCACAGAGTCATAAACAAATCCTTAACATAGGCCTGCACACTCTGAAGGACCTCAGTCTCCTCAGGAGATGGAGGCGGCTTTGACCCTTCTTGTATAGGGCATCAGTATTATGAGTCCAGTCCAGTTTAGATTTAGGTGAACACCCTGGTACTTAATGCTGTGTCCACTATTTCAGTGTCTAAGCCCTGGATGTTCACCAGTGTAAGAAGTAGTGTATTTCTCCAGAAGTCAATCACTGCCTCCTTCATCTTACTGATGTTTAAGCACTAATGGTTATTCTCACACCAGTCAACAAAGTCCATGAGGGTTGTTGACCTATACTCCAGCTCCTTCCCTTCCGACACACGTTCAACAATGGCTGAGTCATCAGATAATTTCTGGAGATGACAACTGCTAGTATTGTAAAGGAAATCCAAGGTGTGAAGAGTAAAAAGGAACGGTGAGAGCACCATACCCTGAGGGGCCCCCGTGCTGCAGACCACCACCTCAGACACGCAGTTCCTTAGCCTCATGTACTATGGTCTATGGTAAGAAAATATGTTATCCATGCGGCAAGTTATCCATCCACTCCTGCTCTTTCCAGCTTCCTTTGTGATAATGCCAGCTGGATAGTGTTAAATGCACTGGAGAAGTGAAAACACACAACCCTCACAGCAGTTCCGGCAACCTCCTGGTGGGTCAGTGCCTGATGTAGTGGGTAGGTGAAAGCATCACCTGGCCTGCCGATATTCAGCCTGCACAATTTTGTATATATAATCATGCACATCCCCTGCACGATCTTGTATGTCTCAGTCATGTTTCTCCCTAGGCTTCTTTTGTTCCAGACTAAAGAGCCCCAAACGCTGTAGCCTTTCATCATAAAGGAGGTGTTCCAGTCCAGTAATCGTTTTAGTTGCTCTCTTCTGCACCTTTTCCATTTCCACTACAGTTGCAAGAAAAAGTATGAAAGATCAGATTTTTGTGTGTGTTAGTATTTTAGGCACATTATATTTTTCAATGCACTTGACATAGAGGGAGATCATATCACATTGTATAACACATTAATGCAGAACACCAGGAAATTCCAAGAGGTTCACATACTTTTTCTTGCAATTATATGTCTTTTTTGAGATGCGGCGACCAGAACATTCTATGCCAGTGGTTCTCAACCTGTGGGTCCCCAGACGTTCCTGGACTGCAACTCCCAGAAACCCCTTCCAGCACAGCAAGTGGTGGAGGCTTTTGGGAGTTGCAGTCCAGGAACATCTGGGGACCCACAAGTTGAGAACCACTGCTCTACGCAATGCTAGGTGCGGCTTCACCATTGTTTTGTACAATGGTATTATAATACCGTATTGGCTGTTTTACTTTCAATTCCCCTTTTAATGATCCCTAGCATAGAATTGGTCGTCTTCACCAGCACCACCAAGTCTGGGAACAGCAGTGTTTACAGGTCCAGGTTGCTAGAGTTGTTTTCTTTTTAATATCTATAATATTAATATTAATATTAATATCTTTAATATTAAAATGCTTCTCTCAGGACTCTTTATCTTTTTAATTTATTTATTTTTACCTGGGTTAAAGTGACATGGACTTTATGCTAATCTTCCCCAGCTGCTTTTCACTGTAATTTCTCAAATCTACAGCTGCCTAGGTGACCACGTGGGTCTCAGGAAGAAGAGGAATCTATACTTTATTTTTGATTCCTCTTCTTCCTGAGATTACATGGGTGATCCTAGCCAATCAGAGAATGACACGGCTAGTCAGAGAATGTCATAATGTCAGGCCGCCAATTAAACCTTGTCGTACGGCAAAGTCACTGAGAGCAAAAATTAAAGCCAATTGGACTTCGCTAAGAACAAACAAAGCCAATTAAGATGATTACTCAATCAAACTCTTTCAAGCGATTGGGAAGAAGAAGAAACACAAAACAGTGAAGTAGGAATGGTGTACTGATGCTGTGAAATCTACTTGAGAAGACACTTTTGCCTTGTGTCCTGCATAGGACACGCTTTTCTGCCCATCTCTTTTCTTATTTACACTTGAGAATATTGACTTTCTCCTGCTCTGCTGTAGGAAAAGCAAGCGCATCTGCTTCTGATTTTCCCAGCAATTTGTGAAAACAGCGCTAAGTCTTCCAGTGAAGTCCTACTAGGGACAACCTCACAGCTCAGACAGAACATTCTAAAGTGGCTTTCTGACAGATGGGTGGCATATAAATTGATTGATTGATTGATTGATTGAATGAATAAAATTTGTGTGGCAGCAACAGCCAGCATTTATTGTGATGAGTGTCAAGACCAGTATTGTGATTCTAGCGGTTTTATTTGCTTTTTCAATATGCTCCTCCTCATAAAGTTTCCCAGCCACATCTGGAGGATGACTAAGGAAATGAAATTGCCATTAACACACTCTGCCTCTTCTCCTTCCATGTGTGGTAAAGTGGCTTCAAAGCAGGTGAGGTTACCTCACTCAGTTCTCCATATCTGAGGTGATACAATCTGCACTTTGACCGCCAGGTGTCAGTGTGGTGTAGAGCAAAGCAACACACATCAAGGTAAGTTCCACCACCAAGGTTTATTTCCCGTGGACAGATTTTAACTTGGGTTGTCCCTTCAGGATTGGTGTGTTTCGGTTGTTTACGTATTTATTTACAAGCATCTTCTCTCTGTGTGTGTCAGACTGTGTTATATGCTTCCGAGAAGCAAATGAGTGAGAATGGTATGTCTGAAACGGCGCTTCTCTCATCCACCCCAAACTCACCAATCAGCCTGGCAATGGAAGATTCCACAGCAATCTGGACAGGGTGTAAATGGCTCCTCCTCAGATGCAGCATTAGTCGGAAGGTCACTGACCCATGAGTTACTTTAGACTGGAATGCCTCTTCTTGCCATCAAGGCTGTCTTACAGAGAAAGACAGAAGAGCGTTAAGGAAGGTGGCAGGACCTGTGTGGCCAGCTTTTTATCTCCTCCGTGGATAAATAGGCAGAGGGCTTAAATTTCCTGAGCTATCAGTCCAGTGTCTTTTGCATGGCCTGCACAGCCCTCTCGGAAAAAAAACTTTGCTGCTCACTCGGTTGGAAGCATTTGAGAGATCCATAAAGGCGAATCTCGGTGCTTGTTGTTTACCGTGGAGTCTGCCCCACTGACTTTAGTTGGGCTTTCTTTTGAGCAAACATGCACAGGGCTGCACTTTACCTCAATGGTATCACAAGCATGCAATTTTACATTTTCTTGTGGTGGTGCAAGTAGAGTGTCAGGCTTGGTCCGGTGAGTCCCAGGTTCAAATCCTCATTCAGCCATGATGTTTTTACCAGCTGATTCTGGGCTGGTCCTAGTCTTTCAGCTTAAATGCTAAAGCTGAAGTGAGGATAAAAGGGAAGAACCCTGTATGACAGTATGAATTCCCTAAAGAAAGGGATGAAATTAAGATGTAAACCCCCCCCCCCCACACACAAAAACACCAAGATGCCATAAAGCTGCAGATAAGAACTCTCAGGAGACTGGCTGGTTTGCTCCAGCAAAGACATCATCTGATTACTACAGTATCTTTGGGATCATGTACCTAATAGTGGACATTGGGTTAAATGCCTATGTAGTAAACCTGAGTGCATATACCCAGTGGTACTAAAGGCTAAACCAATTGTTGTAGCTAAATCCAGCTGTTATTACATAACAAGTAAGGCCTCTTACAAATGCGATTCTGTCATTAAGATTTTGGGGGTTGGTTGGGTGGAGAAGAGCACACTGTTTTTTAAACACAGGTCATGTTTTTAAATAAAAACAAAGAATATCACTTATGTCATTCTGAATTATTTTTTTCAAAATAAGATTGCACATTAGTAATTCATACTACTGTATTTCAGGTTGCAAATAAATGGAATATTTTGCATGATTTTTTTCATGTCGAAACCAACCAACCAACCAACCAACCAACCAACGGCTTACTATGTGCATGTCAAAAAAGAGCAAACCATGCTGCAAAGTTTAATTTAAACCTTGATGTACTTAACATCATTAATAATAATGTGCCCTGAAGTCAATTCTGATAGACGGTGATCCTTTCGGGGTTTGTTTTATTTTTTAAGTTAGAGAGTACCCAGAAGTCGTCTTCCATTGCTTTCATCTAGGACTGTGCAGCTTGCCCAAAGCTACACAGGCTGGCATTCCTCACAGGAGACACCGTAGGGAACTGGAGTCTCCACCTGTGGCTTCACAGTCAGATACCAAACTATTCATTCAGAAATATAAGGACATTAAGTAGCACCACTCAATATATATACAGTATAGATAATGGTATATAATCACTAATCTAATATCTTGCTTTTTGTAATATATAAAATAACTCCATGTAGCAAAATCCCTGGGATGTTTACTCAGAAATAAATCCCATTTGTTGTTGCTGTTTTAGCTGTTTTTAATCTGGAAACCGCCCTGAGTTCCATTATGGAAAAAGGAGCGGTATAAAACGGTACCAAATAAATAAATAAATCCCATTGTGCCCTGTGGCAGTCTACTCTTGGGTAACTGTGCATAAAATGTGGCCTAGGATGAGCACATGTTCTATTTAGGCACCTGCTTTTAAAATATTAGGTAAGCCTCCGTTTAGTCTGAATAGGTTTCACACAAACAAGCAGTTACTATAGCTGACTAGATGAGAACCTAATACTGTACCTACCTAGCTCCTCTCCTGCCTTTGTTCTCAAACAGGTATCCAGAGGCCATCTTATTCTACGCTTATCTGTCTTTAAGAAGGTGGATCAGAACTTTTTTGCCTGTTCTTTCAGAGTCCAGGGCTAGAATCTATCAGTGGAAATTGCAGAGAAGCAAACTCTGGTAAAACATCAAAAGAAGCTTAACAGCATCAAGAGCTGTTCAACTATGGAGCCTTGCCTTGGTGGTAAATTCCTCTTCACTAGAGGTGTTTAAATAAAGGATGAACAGTAATCTCCTATGGCAGTGTTGGCAAATCTATGGCACGGGTGCCAAAAGTGGCACTCGGAGCCCTTTCTGTGGACACCCGACATCGTCCCTTCACAGCCACCTGTATTCAGGTTAAATGGCTGTGTTGGCACTAGAGATGGGCATGAAATGAGCAATTTTTGTTTTTGTTTTTGTTTTTTCGTTTCGTTATGTAACGAAATGAAAAACGAATTTTGTCTCCAAAATGAAACAAACCGAACCAAAACAACAGATATTTTGTCGTGTGTTTCGTTTTCGTTGCGGTAAATACATTGAACTGCAATGAATGCTAACAAAACAGCAATTTTTCATTTTCGTTTTCATTTTTTCGTTTTGTTACGTAACGAAACGAAAACAATTTTTTTGCAAAAAATTCATGAAAAACAAAAACGAACCGAAACGGATCCCCTAAACGACAAATGACAAACGAAACACCATTTTTTTTAGTTGTGCCCATCTCTAGTTGGCACTTTGTGTGAAAAATTGGTCCGTTTTGAATCGCAATTTTGGGCACTCGGTCTTTAAAAGGTTCGCCATCACTGCTTTAGACCATTGTTTTGTTTTTCATACTGTATTTTTCAACATATACTTGTTAAGATTTTGACATATTCCAACTCTTTGGGATTATAATGTAGGGCTGTAATGCAAGATCTGACTGAACAACGGCAAATGGACTCTGTGGAAAACCTATCAAACTAACCATCATTCAAGTCTATGCTCCAACCATTAATGCTGAAGAAGATCTAACTCAGGCATGTCCAAACTTCAGCCCTCCAGATGTTTTAGACCACAACTCCCACAGTCCTTTGTCATTGGCAATACAGGCTTGGAATTCTGGGAGTTGTGGTCCAAAACATCAGGAGGGCTGAAGTTTGGACATGCCTGATCTAACTGAAAGCTTTTGTGCAATTGTCCAAGAGAAAAATTAATCATACACTAAAACAAGATTATAATCATAGGTGATTGGAATGCAAAAGTAGGGAAGAAAGCAGAACCAAATTCTGCTGGAAAATTTGTCCTAGAGAATAGAAATGAAGCAGGAGAATTACTCATGTCACATTTCTCTTCTGGAAAGCTAACAATCTATTTATTGCAAATATAGACTTCAACCAACTGAATAGATGGCTGTACACCAAATACTATAGATTCTTGGACTCATCCTTGAGCCTGGATGCCCAGGGCACTTTGCGAAAAATTAGTAGGTTTTGAATCGCACTTTGAGCACTTGGTCTCTAAAAGGTTTGCCATCACTGTCCTATGGGAAGTGTAGCTGCCTTCTCTACTGCAGATCCTGCATTTGCTGAAATTATGTGGCATGGATCACTGTGTATGGCATAAAGCTGCAAATATGGCTGGGAACTTGGGAAGACTGTGGCCAGGCAGAAGTGGTATTCATCAAGCATTTCAACATGCATATTGTGCATGAGATTACACAACAGTCATTTATTTATTTGACCTTTATACCAACCAATTAATGCAAAGCACTATTCTGGGTGGTTAAACAAATAAGGTCAAACTAAAAGTATAACAATAAGTTAAACAGTAACAATAGGAAATGTAGGAATCAAATCAAGCATCATAAGGCAAAAGAACCAAGAACATTAACCCTACACACTACACTTGATCTTAGCCATTAGGCCAACTATTGCTTAGGGTATTTGTACATGACCCCTAAACTCCACAGCAAATGGCTGCCAGCTCCGGAGCTTACAATTGTTTCCCCACCTGCTCCAGAGTTTGCAGGAAATTAAGTGCGACCACACCCACCTAAGCGCTTCCCAGCGCACTTTTCTTGTACCTGCTCTAGGAGGGTGAAAATCCCCAGGTCCGGATTTAATCTGGTGAGTGTGGGGCTCTCCTTGCTTCTTTTTTTTTTTGCCTCCTGCCCCTTTAAGAGAAGGGGCGGGAGGCAAAAAAACAAACAAACAGTAGAGAAGGAATCAGGACAATGATGGTGCTCCGGGCAGCTCCGGAGGTGAGCCTGCATTTTTCCTCTCTTTTTTCCTCCCTCCTCTCATGCAGACAGGAGAAAGGAAGTGCGGAGGGGTGGGGACGCAGAAAGAGCAACGAACCCTCAAGATCCCTGGTCCGAATTTAAGTGGCCAGCGGATCTTAGGGGTCGTGTGAAAAGGCCCTTAATTCTGTTACTTCTAACTTCTCAGGTTCTCCTGAGAGCTGAGCCCAACTTCTCTTAGCTGACAAACAACATTGGCTGACTGAGCGTGTAGTTAAATATCTAGCTATTGTGATGTGCAAGGATGAATCCTTAAGAAGAACCTTGGTGTAATCTGGTTGTGCTTATTTTATATTATCAGGAATTCATGTTTAGTTTAATGCCAATGAAGGTTTTGACCAACTGATTGATGAAAAGTGTGCCATGAAGTATGGGTTGAAGTTAATGATTAAGAGAAATAAAAAAAAATCTTCAATCTTAAAAACAGAGTTTACAGTGAATGGCCTTCTCCCATGAGAAAAGATAAACAATGTAAACAGAACTAAAATAATGAAATAACATAGACCCACTCAATTCTGTAGAAAAATAGAATATTTTTATTGTTTGACAAAAAGATATATACATTAAAAACAAAAATACAATGCTTGATACTCAGCTCTATTTAAACAACTTAAAACAGTTCTATACCTGCTTATACTCAGCAGTCCCTTTCACAACACAATGAAAGAACCCAGAACTGTAACTTAAACTTTAAATGTATATTACTAGTAAAGTATAGCCCTCAACTTTAACAAATAAGTATACAGCATACACAGTAGGCAGAATAATAGACAACAAGCAAACAACTCAAATATAGCTAGCAAGTTGGTGTGACTGAATGTAAGAACAATTCAGCAAAGCGTAACACCAGAGCCTTTCCTAAGATACATTTCTGGCTGCTTGATTGCCTACACCTGCCTGATGCAGCACAGATACCTCAGTTTGATTGCCTCACCTGTATTGCCACACCCCAAACACTCCTGCAGTGCCTTCTAGCATGAACAGGTAAGCCAACTTCATTCACAATATATAATTTAGTTTTGTTTTGAATTTTATAAAAACTCAACAAAGTGAAGGCACGGGGAAGAACTGTTTGCCAAGCTTGTGTGTTTTGGGGAAATTGCTATTGAGAAATGTATATTTTTGTGCATATATAAATGTGTATTCAAATATTTACATAAATCCTTGAGCAGACTTTTAAAAAACCCTAGGAAATAAACAGATTTGTCCTTCCTTTACTGGGCTATTTTCTTAAATGTGGCATAATTATGTACACTCCTGGTCAATCAATAATAAAAACTACACTGCTTCTATCAAGGCTAGTTATCACTGAGACTATTCATTTATCTGGATTGTTTTAAAGGGATCTGAAATGAACTAACTGCAAAACTTACAGCATCTTAATCTTCTTATTCATTTGGAGGTAAATTTCCTAACTCATTTTTGAAAAACTCTTGATTCATTTCTTTGGTGGCAGCTAGAAGAAAGGGTGAAACAGTAGGTGTGAATTTTGGGAAACAAATGCTATTCAAACTGTTTTCCTCCCCCTCCCCGCCATCGATTACCTCCATTAGGGGTTCTTGTTGTTTAGCAGCGAGGCTTTTCGTTTTTGTAACAAGGATGCCCTCACCTGCTCGTTTTTAACTATATGTATGGTCTGTCCCGTATGTTATATCTGTATTGTATTTTGAACTTGCTGACTTGATCAGTGCTGTAAGCTGCCCAGAGTTCCCTTGGGAAGATGGGCGGGGTATGAATCTAATAAATAAATAAATAAATAAATAAATAAATAAATAAATAAATAAATAAATAAATAAATAAATTTATTTATTTATTTATTTATTTATTTATTTATTTATTTATTGCCTGTCTTCTGGAGGAACTCCGGGTGATTAACAGCATTTATTTATTTATTTATTTATTTATTTATTTATTTATTTATTTATTTACCGCCTGTCTTCTGGAGGAACTCCGGGCGATTAACAGCATAAATAAAAGTCAACTACAATGACAACAGGATCTCATTAAAAATCAATAGAAAATATTAATGTGTATACACAGCAAGATGGCAGCATAGGGGGACAGGGGAAAAAAATTAAAGGTCACCAAATGCCTCTCAAAAAAGCCAGGTTTTCAGAGCTTTTTTAAAGGCAGGCAGGGACTGTGCAAGGGGCAGCTCACTCAGAAGATGGTTCCATAATGAGGGACCCACCACAGAAAAGGCTCGGTTGTGGGTTACCGCTCTCCTTGCCCCCCTGGGCATGGCGACCCGAAGTGAGAGCGTCCGCGACATTCTAGTTGGATGAGCCTCAGTTGATCTCTGGAAGATCCGCTCTGCCAGGTATTCTGGTCTCAAGCCGTGGAGGGCTTTATAAATTAAAACCAAGACCTTGAATTACTGTATGGTCGCCATCATTATAAATTTGGATTTTTTTAAAAATTTTTTTACCCATAATTGGACGGGCAGGACGAAAAGGCAGGTTTGTGAAGATGCCATTAAAAGCCTCTGTAAGACTATCGTCCCGAGTAACCTCTTAAATCAGGGGTGGGGAACCTTTGGCCCTACAGATGTTTTGGACCACAACTCCCACAGTCCTTTATCATTGTCAATATAGGCTTGGGGTTCTGGGAGTTGCAGAATTCCTTAAAGGCAGACAGGCAAGGGGACGAGTTAGCAAGGACAGGAAGTAATGGCAGCTCGTGCAATCAAATAGTGTATGCAGGCATAACTTGACACGATGTGAAAATAAATAGTATTGCAACCAAAAAAGCTGGGTTCTTTTATAGGCCTCTTTCTCCAGATCTTAGATGTAACATACATGTATTAAGACTAGTACAGTACTCACTGGCAGGTCTGTTCTCCAAAAAACAAAAAACAAAGAAACAAACAAAAAACTCCTAGCATCCTTTTGCGGACATCTAATCTACCCTAAAATTTTGAGATGGGAAACGTTTCATGCTCATTGTTACAAACAATTGTTTTGTAAATTTGTATTTTGTTTGCATCATTTGCACTTACCCCTTCTAACCAATAGATGCTAGTCCATTAGGGAAAGTAGACACTGCCTATAATGGGACCAGCCTCCATGACATAAGGGCGAAACATGACAGCAATGTTCAAGACATATTATCTAGTAGCTATTCAAGAACTGCCTGAATTTGTGACAAACTGCAGCACCTCCTTTTATGGGATGTTGTGAAGGTTTCATTGCCACGAAAGACTAAAACTTTGCAGGTTTGCTGGGGCTGGAGGCTGCTATTGCTCTTCAGGACAGATGGACTAATTTTAGGAATAACTTTTAATGCACCCATCAGCATTTCCATCAGATAGTCACAAAACCAAAAATATTAGTGGCATGTGCAGTAGTCTCTAATTTTTGAGAAATGCTGTAGAATTTCCTTGTCAGTGGGTAACATTTGTGAAGTGCTATTGCAAGTTCATATTTGGAGGAAAAACCAAACCTACGTACTTAGGCTGGAACTTGCTTTTAACAATGAACTTGGTCCATCTATCGGGTTGCGAAATTTGGAACTTTTGTGTCTGTGCTTTCTGCACCACCCTCACTCTATAACGCCTAGCTTGGTGAAGACTCATGAAGAGTTGAATGCTAGCCTCTGGGTGTGAGATTTTAGTGGTCTTAAAGAAGATTTAAGCACTGAAAGTCCTAACTCAGGATAGATGGATTTGTTGGGTCTTTGTCATAATGGAATTTTCTTCACATATAAATTATTTGCTTTTCAAATATTTACAGTGTTTGGGCCAATCCTATAAAAAACCAACTAAAATAAAGTTCTCACAGTTGCAGGTATTATTTCTGACTAAACCAGGGATAACTTTTGTCTATTTCTGTTGCAGTGCGTTTCTGTGTTTAAATCAGTGGTTCTAGTAAACCAGAAGACATTTCAAAACAGTGGCCTTAACTGCCTGACATAATATGCCTGTTTTTGCAGCCTGTTGGATTTGTCTGTTAGAGTCATTGGGGTGGGGTGGGGGTTGGTGAAGTGGCGGTGGTTTGCCTCAACACTTTAATGAATTCCAAAGGTCCTGTAAAAGTGAACAGCTGCTATGGGGCACACGCTCAGCTTGGCCCAGACCAGCTGTTAACACTCTTATCACAATTGTAGGCCCTTTTAAAGCTGACGCAAATACATCAGAGGTGACCGTTGACTGTGCAGATCACGTCAGACCTCCCAGCTAGGTGAAAGGCTGGAATCTCCATCCTGTGTTTGAACTTGGTCAGTTCAGGTGGGGACACAGAAATTGAGAGGTTCCCGTTAAACGTTTCTGAGCCTTTAATGGAGACGTCAATCTTTCAAAACAGTGCAGCTTCAAGCCAGTGCATCCGACTGCATACCTGGGCATCTGGTGAAAGAGCAGGCATGTCAGAAACAGGATTACCAGTTTAATTCTAGTTTCTTGTAGTGGAGAGAGTAATGGACTAGGACTCTGGAGGACAGGGTTCAAGTCTCAATTTGGCCATGAAAATTCACTGGCAGTTGTGGGACTGGTAAAGCTACTTCTTAAAGCAGCACACTTTGCTTAAATACCTCACTTACCTTGAAAGGCCTATTAAGGTTGTTATAAGTTGGTTCTCACTTACCAACAGAAAACACAAGGCAATCATTAGTTACCCCATTTAGCTGGGGATGTCTGTCCATTTTCTTTCCTCCTCTTTCTGGTCACTGGGTCACTTCATGGAACGGTAACAGGGATGGGAAGGTTACAAAAACGGCACAGAGGAAATCCCCCTGTGTACATATAAGTGTGAGATCCTGTGTTTGAGGACTGTGGCCCAAACCAGGACATGGAAACACATTCCCGTGCCCCTTCCCACAATCACAGATTACTGCCTATCCCCATGTATACTGGGAACATATTCAGGACCAGACTTGAGATGTTAAGCTTCTTATAGTGAAAGACCAGTTGTTATGCAGCCAACTGGATATGGGAAACTGGTGGAAGAAGGCAGATGGTGCCCTCCTATTTGCCTTTTAGGGAAAGGTGCCCCTTTGTCTTATCCTCAAGACATGGAAACTTGTTGGAATATTTGGCAAGATTTACATTTCAGCCATTACAGGGTTAATGTGAATGTAGAGTATTATGGGCTGGATTTAATGTGAAGAGCAAAGCCTATTGGTTGTTGAGATCACACCACTTGGAATGTTCTGGTAGAAGTCTAGTTAGTGTGTGCACCTTGTATTCTTAGAGAAGCATGTTCCTGGCTTAGCAAAATGGCTGTTAGAATAGTTATAGTTAGAAACCTCCCGTGTACCCTTCCCTTCTAGTTAAATAAATAGTTTCTTTTTCATATAGTAACACAAGAGGTGTCTCTCTCATTAAAGCAACTAAAATCATCTGCAACAACCAATCCAACAAAGATCCCCAACAGATCTTCACCAGATATTTTGGGTGGCTTAGGGCAGGCCCTGTGGCAGGCAGCTTTCTCCCCAGGGACACAGGGATGTTGGGTATGATTCAGAAAAGTAGCCAGGAGCTGGTTCTAGCACCCCACAACATCTGCTGACTGAGATCCTCACCCTACGGTGCCTAATGATCTGCTTAGGCTTGACAGTATTCCACAACTTCTGGATCACCATCCAACCAATGCTTAGTAAAGGCTTCCCCCCTCCCCTGCCACAAATATTTTGATTCCCCTGGAAGGTATATGCAGGGGAGTGAGTTTGCCAACACTGCTTCAGACCCACAAACCTCCCTCGCTACATGTCCATTTCAGGACACATTTACCTTTCTCTGGTTATTTATTATTAGGAGTTCAATATCAGCTTCCATTTAGAGTGTCCCTGCCTTCATTTTCGAGCCAGCATTTAAGCATATCATTTGCAGCTATCACTCCAGAACACATAATTCAATGGCAGGGCAAGCTTTTTAAAAAAATACTCTTGAGTCTGAGTTCCAAAAATAGCAGCGTGCGCGCGCGCACACACGCACACAGAGAGAGAGAGAGAGAGAGAGAGAGAGAGAGAGAGAGAGAGAAGGAGAGAGAGAGAGAAAAGCCAGGCACAATAATATAATATACTCCTCAAGTAACAACAGCATTGACCTCTGGGACATGACACATAAAGGCAGAAATGTACACTGATGCACTCAATTGATTTGTTTCAATATTAGAATCTGTCATTCGATGACTCAGCAGTTCTAAAAATGTCTCAGAGGCATGCTAATAAGATGCAGGGGCTGGGGAAAACAGGGAGATACCAAGTAAATGATCCACCCATCGTTATGGGTGCAATGCAGATACTGAGACAGAGAGAGAGGGAGGGAAAGAGGGAGGAGGATAACTATGCTATATAAGGACAGCTATTAAAACAACAGGTCTTTACAACAATTTCTGGGCAGGTCCCATCTATCTCTGGACAAAGAGAACCTGCCATTTAAAGTCTGACTTATATTTCAACACATCAAAAGTTCTATCCATTTAAAACTCACTCTGGTGCTGGCGTCTGGGACTGAGATACAATGGGAAGCCTATGCAGAACTGCTGAGTCGATACATCGTTGACGGGTGCTACCTGGATATCCGAACTCCCCATCATGAGTTTTTCATCACCCCTGTATCTTTCATTGCAGAATGCTTTGATTTGTGATTGGCTTTTGGAGGGGGGCTGTTTTCTTCTGTTATAAGTGTGTGTGTGTGTGTGTGTGTGTGTGTGTGTGTGTGTCTGTGTCTGTGTCTGTGTCTGTGTCTATCTATCTATCTATCTATCTATCTATCTATCTATCTATCTATCTATCTATCTATCTATCTATCTATCTATCTATCTATCTATCACCTCAGCCTATTCAAACATTAGTCAAAACTCTATACTGTATAACCCTATTCCCCCCCCCTCTCTGTGGGTACTTAGCTTACTATTATATCTTCTTGGCCCTATCTAACTTATGCAGGCTTGGTCAAAGTTATATAAACACATTAACTCCATCCACAAGGTCATACCAAGCAAAAATATTTATAGATTAGGATGCCTACTACAGCCCCATACGGTAGCTGCCTCGATGCCCTAAGCACATCCAATCTCGCCTGATTTCGGAAGCTAAGCAGGGTTGGCCCTGGTTAGTACTTGGATAGGAGACCACCAGGGAATACCAGGTGCTGTAGGCCAGTGCTCCCCAACCTTTTTGTCCCCGTGGACCGGGAAATTTTTGATAATTTTTTTGTGGCCCGAAGCTGGGGGTGGGGGTGGGGAGGGGGGGAGAATGCGAAAGGGGGGTCCGGCGGGGAGGCAAAAGGGGGGTGAAAGCAAAGGATGGGAGGGAAGGAGGAGGGGGAGGCACGAGAGCAGCGGCGGCGGCACTCACCGGCCTGGGGCGGCGGGCGTGCCACTCCCCCCCCACGGGCGGGGTGTGGGGGAACCCGGGGCTCCTGGGCAGGCGGGCCCCCGCCTCCTCCTCCGGCGCCGGGGCCGGGAGCCGCGCGCGGGTCTCGCTGCTGGCGCCCCGCTTGCTCCTGCTGCCGCCGCCGCCGCAGTGAGCCTCCTCCTCCGCCGGGGAAAGCAAGCAGGGTGCCAGCAGCGAGACCCACGCGCGGCTCCTGGCCGCGCCGGGAAGCGCCCTCGCGGCACCGACGAGCCGCCGCCGCCTCCTCCTGCTCCTGCTCTGGTTCCTCCTCCTCCTCCTCCTCCTCCTCCCGCCGCCGCCGCCGGAGGAGCAGCAGCAGCCACCCCCCCCGCAATTGCCCCCCCGCCACCGCCGCAATCGCCCCGTCCCGCCGCTGCCGCCGCCACCCCTCCGCAATTGCCCTCGCTGCTGCTGGTGCTGCTCCTTCGGCGGCGGAGGCGGCGGGGGGACGAAGAGGAGGAGGAGGAGGAACCGGAGCAGGAGGAGGAGGAGGCGGCAGCGGCTCGTCGGTGCCACGAGGGCGCTTCCCGGCGTGGCCAGGCGGGTGCCGCGCGCAGGGCGCCGGGACCATGAGGGGAGAGGAGGAGGGAGGCAAAGGCGGCGGCGGCTCCTCCTCCTGCGCTCCTCCAGCCTTCCTCCTCCACCGGCTGCCCGCGGGAGAGAAGAGGAGGAGGAGGAGGGCGGCGGAGGAAAAGGGGAGGAGCCTCCCCGGCCTCCCCAGGCGGCCCGGTGCCGACCGGTCCGCGGACCGGGGGTTGGGGACCACCGCTGTAGGCGCCTGGAGTAGGAACTGGCAAGCCACTCCAGTATTCCTGCCAAGAAAACTCCATGGACATGGGGTCACAAAGAGTCAGTCACGACTGTAATGACACAACACACACACACACAGCCCCATACAGAGGATTTGGCCTACAAGGCCTGTGGTGAAAGGGAGGTGCTAGACTCAGGACTTGGTTGTGGCAATACTCCTAAGCCTATGGAGCAGGAAGTTCTCGTGATGCCCAGTTCAACATCTCCTCCCCCCAACCATAGGATGGCTACTTGTCCTCTTCTATGGGACAGAGTTCTTTATTCAGATGTCTTCTGATTTTACTGTTCAATATGTTTGATTCGATTTACTTGTTGCTTATTTTTGTTTTAATATTATGCTTGTATTTCCGTGCTATGGTTCTAAACCGCCCAGAGGGGTCCCGTTATCTAATGGGCAGCCTTGAAGCTTAATCTATAAATAAATGAAATAATTAAATAAATTGTTTAAAGGGCAACTATAAGGTGTCCTTATGCACAAATTAGTGCTAGGATGGAAGACTCAGTAAGCACAGGGGTCAGCTGGCTACAGACTTCTCCAGTTGCGTGAGTACCATATGGTTCTTTTAAAAGTTAATTTATAATTTAGCATAAAAATTACCATGTGCAAGTCTGTGCAGATCAGTCTTTATTTAATTTTATTTTTTGACCTCCTTTCTAGTGATGTGTAAGTGGCCCCCCTATCGCCATCCTATCCCACCAGTGCATTTCTCCAGAGCATACTGGTAACTAGGCATAACCTGAGGACCCACCCTGATATGTCCTCTTCAGATTCTCCCACAGATGGGCAAGGCAAGGATGAGATGATGTGTCTAGGTAATATTTGTTTCCAGGTTATATTTGTGTGGCTGCAATAAGATACAGAACATACAGGGGTACTTCTACTTACAAGTGGCTCTACTTATGAGAAATTTGACTTAGGAGCAGAAAACCGTTGACGATTTAACTGCTGCCTTACAAATGTTACATGTGGACTGCTCTACTTACATTTATTTTATTTTATTTTATTTTATTTTTAGATTATGCTGCTCTACTTATAAGAGTTATTCGACTTATGAACATGCATTCAGAATGGATTAAACTCGTAAGTAGAGGTTCCACTGTATCTGGGGAAAGTGTGGTACAGCTGGGCTAGTTTGGTAATTTGGCATGGTTCGTCCCCACCCCACCCTACCCAGCAGGCATCCACTCAGCAGCACTGCCCTGCCTTGCCTCCTTCCATACCTTGTTACTGAGTGGCGGCTCACGGGAGGGGACAGGATGCCAAACCATGGATCAGCGGTTTGAACAGGAAACAAATACAGTCACCCCCCCGCCATTTCGCGGTTCAGGTACTGCAGTCCCACTACATCGTGGGATTGCAGTACCTGCACCTCGGAGCTGCGGGGGGTGGTGGTGATCGATTTGCTCTGTGCCACCCTCGCACTCCTCCAAGAAGCCTCGGAGGCGCGCGGGGTGGGTGGGTGGCGGGGGGTGATTGGGTTGCTCTGCACTATCCCCGCGCTCCTCTGAGAAGCCTCGGAGCCACGTGGGGGGGCGGCGGGGAACGATCCGGTCACTCCATGCTGCCCCCCACGCTCCTCCTCCGAGAAGCCTCCCCCCACCCCCAGGCCCCACCCCACCCGCTTCTGCATATCGCGGATTTTCATGCATCGCGGGTAGAGTGGGTCCCTAACCCCCACGATTGGCGGGGGGTGACTGTAGTACCAAACTGTTGAACCAGCAGTTCATGCTCATCTCTTGTTACAGGTGTGGTTGAATTGCCATGCCCTTAAGCTTCATATGATATTGCCAACGGTGAGGATTGGAAATTGTGGAGGTTACAATCCAGGGGCGTGGTGTGGGGAGGGCAAGAGGAGCGGGGTGCCCCAGTGCAGCAATTAGGGGGAGCCAAAATGCCTACCGCCCCCGCCCCACGCCTCCATGCCTGCCATCTCTGAGTCCAGCTGCAGGCAGGCGTGCAAGAGTGCTGGCTGCGTCTTCGTTGCCATGCGTAGGAAAGGTAAGGTGCGTGTGTGCTAATGCGCACGCACACACACACACATGCACACGCGCCCCACGCCAGCCCCATGCCCGCAGGATTGCTGGGTGGATGGGATGGAGTTGGGGAGGGCCAGGGGGGCACAAAAAACAACTTTGGCCCCAGGCACCCCAAAACCTTGCTACACCCATGTTACAATCCACATCTGAAGGCCCACTCCTTCCCTGCTATTAGCATAGAAAGCAGCGTTGCTTGAATAATGTAGGACCTTTACTCTCTCTCCCTCACACACATTCCAAAAATAAAATTCTCATTAAAGTGCCTCTTCACGTAAATTTTTATACCGAAGTACGCACAAGGAATAAATCAGAGCTCGTACATAGCAATTCTGATCATATATTTACCTCCAAAACCTTTCACAGCAACAGTGCCGTTGGATCTGTGATGTAAGCAAACAACCAGGATGGTGAGACTTCATTCATAAGTGAAATTTCCCAAAGGATTTTTTTTTGGGGGGGGGTTCAACTGGATTGTCAGGTACTGCCTTCATACTGTTTCCTGTGATAAAGCATTCCTTCCAGCACACATGAATAGAAAGAGGAGGGGATGCTAAACAGCACCGATCAATCAAGGTAACAACCTGCACAAACTGGCCCTCTGACATGACAAAGATATCTGGCACCAGAGGGTCGTAAACCGAGACTGCTTTTGAATTTAGGAGTGTGTGGCTTGAAAGCAGCAGTGAGATCATTTTCTATCAGTGCCAGCAAGCAAAGTGTGAGCCTGAGTGTGCATTTGCAAGCCTGAAGACAAATGTCAATTCTTTTTTCCCTCCCTTCCAAATAAAAGGAGAAGAGGTATCCGAGTTACCTTCTAGGCACAGTGAGGTCACAATGAAAGAGATCAGCTGTTTCCTTTTGCCCACAATTTTCATGGTATTTATATGTTTGTGGGGTTTGCAGGAGAGAAATAGATGGAGGGTGAGTCCACAGAAAAATTCACCTCTGTAAAATTGTTCTTATCTGCTGCCTCTGATGTAGAAGGATCCTATGAATTGATTGCGACAATCCTGGACATCTTACGCTGCCACCCATAAATTAATTAATCAGTGTACCCTGATCCAGGTATCCTCACCATAACACCAGTGGGTCATTAGGGAATTTTATTCTAAAAGATAAGAGTCCAACACCAAGATTTATGGTTTCAAGCAAAACATGTAAGTTTTTGTTGTTGTATATTCAGTATAGTTTTTTGTTGTATATTCAGTATTGTTATGATAGCTGTAACCATTGTCATTAAGTGCTTTATTAATAATGTATTTTACTTCTATCACTTATTAGTATAACAATGCCTTTCTTTCACACACCAGACCCTTACCAGTTACAGGTTATTACCACACCTGACCAACTGACACTCAGGCTGCTTTTGCACAACCCCTAAAATTCGCTGCACAATGCTCGCAGATGGGGAGCATAAAATTGTTTTCCCACCAGCAGCGGACTTTAAAAAAAAAGTACAACCACGCCCACTTAAGTGCGCCCCAGTGCATTTTGCAAGTACGTGGTCTGGAGGAGGTAAAATCCTTGTTGCTGTTCCTTGTTGCTGTTTTAAAGCATTGCATGCCTGGCCCTCCTCCGCTGCTTGTTTTTGTTGGGTCCCCCCCTTTAACAGTCAGGAATAGACATGGGCACGACCAGCAAAAATGACATTTCGAGTTTTCGTTTGTTGGAACGGGTCCGTTTCGGGTCGTTTCCATTTGTCGCAAAAATTTTCAAAAATTTGTCATTTCCTATTGTCGTTTGTCATTTGTCGTTTCCACCGTGATTTAGCGCGATTTGACTTCCCAGAGCATTTCTGGAAGGTGCCTCGGCTTTTTATGCCCTCCGAGACATCCAGAAGTGTCAGTCAAAAACCTGGCGATGCCATTGGTGGAATGGTTCAAACAATTTGCATGGTCCCATCCCATGCCCAGCCCAAATGGGCAGGTCTAAAAAAATAAAAAATAAAATAAAATAAAATAAAATCAATATGACGTTTTATTGCTATAAAAAACCACTGCTGCTACTATTAAAATTCAGGCATTTAAAATAAATAAATTTCACATGTTTCTGTGGTGAGTTGGTGTGTTTTTTGACCACGATTTCAAAAGAAAAATTGTGGTCGCCATTTTGGATCCCCCCCACCACATGGCATGGCGAGACGACGAGGATGACCCCCCCCCCAGCCTGGTGCAATCAGCCCAGGACAAGAGAAGAGGGGGGAAAGGCCGGGAACCCCCCAGAAGCCACCCTCTGGTAGGTGGCAAAGCCTCAGGCAGGCATATTTTCGCCTGCTTTTTGGGCCGGGAGTCGGGGGTTTTTAAAAAAACTTTAAAAAACTTTTTCTGTGCTTCGCATTGCGCGATCGCCGTGATGCCACAAATGAAAACGAAAAACCCGACCAAATTTTTCTTTTTTCAGTTCGAGTTCGAGTTCTGACAGCTTAATTATCGTTACCATTTCCGTTACGTAACAGAAACGATAACTGAAAACGGAAACGACAATTTCGCTGAGTTGTGCCCATGTCTAGTCAGGAATCCTAATGGGCTGGAACAATTAGCTGCTGCTGACGCCAGGTGGAGGTGAGCCTGCATTTTTTTCTCTCTCCCCTCACCGCAGACAGAAGCAATAGAATCAGAGTGCGGGAGGTGTTAACACAGGATGCAGAACAAAAACCACGTGGGGTGGAATCTGCATTTAAGTTGCCAGCGGATTTTAGGGGTCGTGTAAAAGCAGTCTCACATAACTAACCCTTATTTCTCAGTTAACTGACTCTCCTCAGCCCCTTCATGTCAGGGTTCTTACACATTTATACACACTAGCCACACCCACCAGCTTATGATTGGCTATGCTAAATAAACAAATTAATATTCATAACTAACAATCAATATTCATAAACAGTAACACATATACATGGATCGCTCCCTGTTCGCCACAGTGATCTCCTACAAGTCCTGTCACTAAATAGCCATGTTACTCCCCTCTTACAAATTCATGATGACCTTACTGGCCGATCCATCTAATATTTGTTCTTCTTCTTCCTCTCCTTCCCCGCATTTTTACCAGCCAAATTATGTAGGTGCAGCCCTTTACAGCACGGACAGATATTGTACCTGAGTGTCAAATACTGTAGATCTTAAGAATTTGAAGCTTCTTGGGAGAAGAAAAGCAATTCTAATCTTAGCTTAACAGGGTTGAATACACAGGAATCAAAGCCTAGAAATTTTAAAAAGGAATAGTTAGAGATCTCTGCCAGTCTTATGTTCTCCCACATAACGAAAACAAAACAAAGCATGCTTCACCAATTTTCTACCTTGGATATATACAGTAGGACCTTGGTATCCACTGGGGATTGGTTCCGTGGATAAGAGAGAACGCCTGCCCACCCCCAAACTGCTGTTTCCTGACAGTAGCTTGCTTTATGGCCACTGTTTGTGATGGTAGCTTGCTTTACAGATGCTATTTGTAACAATAGCTTGCTTTACAGCTTGCTTTGTGGCTGCTGAATATTTAATTATTTTCCTCTGCCAACCGTGGAAACCGGAATCAGTGGATAATGAATCAGTGGATACGGGGGTCCTACTGTATATTAAAAATTGGTAAATGTTTATCAAAAAATGAATTGAAATGAATTTCTCATGCACCCCTCTTTGCCTTTCTCATCTGAGAGACTTGGTAGGCATACTGTACCTACATTATATATTTACATTACTTGGATGCCATGCTAGCTGTTAGGCTCCCATTGCAGGAATGCTGGGAGACGTAGCTTGGCTATGTAGTGTTGTACTTCCAGGAAGTGCATACAACCTTTCTGGCCTGAGAAATAAAATAGCCTCTGCAAATGACAAACCCAGTTTCAGAGTTATGCAGGGTACGGGAGATGCGGGATAGGAAAAAGCATGCCTTTACCAGTCCAGCTCACGGTATGAGATAGCTCACGACCACCCGACCTCTACTGCTTCCTTAAGAATGGCTTTTAGGCTGTCACCTATGAATGATGGTTATAGCTCTTTCCAGGTGCTTGGCACTTTATATTGTATCATCATAAAGGGACGGGCCAGGCACAAAAAGAAGATAGCTCTGCCTTTTACATCAGCTTTGGTCTACAGCATTTACTGAATGGTGCCCGGAAATCTCCTGATTCCGACTCTGTCACCCATCAGTCTCACCCTGCCTGGTTAAAAGGTGAAGCTTGATGGGCGTAGGACCCCATCCACATTTTGGTGGGGGGGGGGCAAATGTTCCCTGCATTTCATGGATGATGGTATTTAGGGCATTTATTTCCACATTAAGGAAGACTTCACCTATTATAAAAGCTATAGCCGACGCCTCTTTACATAGAGCTAAAGCAGATGAAAAAACGGCAGGAGGAAGAAAAAGGAGAGGCTGACCCTTAGATATGGGCATGAATCAATGCAATTAAATATACTTAGCCATCATTTTCAATCAAGGATCATGAGAATGAAAGGGATAAAAGTTTCCTGGAAAAGCTGGGCCTTACAAAAAGACACTATGGAAGAGAGGGAGGGAGACGCTCCTTTGTAGATGTTCCTCGTTTAGGGAATAGTCCCAATCATAAGGAACAGTAAGAGATCATATTGCCACTCTACATAGCGTAAGAGTCAGAAAGCAAAGAAGAATGGTTTCTAAAGGGAACATACTCTTCTAGTCACTGTATCCCTCTAATTTCATTTTCAGACGGGAGGGGTGGGTTGGCAACGCCAAGAGAGATTCAACCAGCTGCCAGAAAGCTGTTTGTTTCGTTCGGCTGTTACCCCACGTCAGCTTTGTACCACATCAAAGTAAAATGTGTATTTTATTTTGTTGCAGCCACATTGGTAGAGAATGCAGTAAGTGCGTCCCCACAGATGCATATTAATGTTCTGTACCTTATATGACCCCACGTACGGGGTCCGCATCAAAGTTTAATCTTTGTTGTCATTTTTGCAGTGCTCTTTTATGTTTTTTTTAAAAATCTGTTATGTTGCTATACTAACACATCGACTTTCAGCTATCATATATCGATTGCCAAATACAATACACCTTTTTTTCATAATGGCTTAAGTGTTTGTAAATGGAAATAAGTGCAATGTGCAATGGGGAACGATTTACTCATGTAAAAATAACTGTAAGATACTGCCATACCGATTGATCATAGAAAATAAGTGGTACCTCAGATAATGAATTTAATTCGTTCTCCAAGGCAATTCGCTATCCAAAAAAATTTTGTTATCCGAAATGTGGTTTCCTATAGGAATGAATGGGAACCTGATTAATCTGTTCCGGAGCCTAGGAAAGAGACACAGACACCTGGGTTTTTTTTCTCAAAACTCTTTTTAAAGTGCACTTTATAGGTACAGATTCTGTACCAAGATCTGGTGATTTGTTAGCATTTAGTTTAACAAGACATGCAAGGACCTTTTCCCTGGTTATTTCTATCTGGCTGAATTCTTTAGTTTCCCTCCCTACGAAGATATTTTGGGCATGTGGTCTCTGTCTTCTCCAGTGAATACTGAAGCAAAGAATTCATTAAGTCTCTCTGCAATCTCTGTTTCCTCTTTAATAATCCCTTGCCTTCCATTGTCATCCAATGTTCCAATGGCCTTCCTAGCTGGGCTCTTACTTCTAATGTACTTAAAGAAGTCCTTGAGTGTTTTTAGCTATACACTCCTCAAAGGCTTGCTTTGCTTTCCTGATTGTTGCCTTGCATTTCTTCTGCCAGAATTTATGTTTCTGCCTGTTATCCTTGTTTGGACAAGCCTTCCATCTTCTCAATGAGCTTTTCTTGCTTTTGATCACTTCCCAAACAGCTCCTGAAAGCCACATTGGAGTCCTCTTGGACCTGGCAGTGCCCTTTTTCCTTTTGGGTATGCATTCCAATTGGGCCTCTGTTATTGTTTTTGTAAACAGACTCCATGCCTCTTGGAGTATTTGAACTCTCTCAATTTTCCCTTTCAGCTTCTTTTTTACTAGTTTCCTCATATTTGAGAAATTTCCTTTTTGAAAATTTAATGTTTTTTTGTTAGATTTTATCAGTGATTGGCAGTCTATGATTAAGTTAAAAGTAATTGTGTTGTGGTCACTCTTCTCTATTGGATCAGTCACATTAACATTTTGCACCAAATCCCATGTATTACTCAGGATCAAGTCAATTATTCTTATTTATTTATTTATTTATTTATTTATTTATTTATTTATTTATTTATTTATTTATTTATTTATTATAGAATTTCTATCCCGCCCATCTTCCTGTAGGAACTCTGGGCGGCTAGCAGTGGGCCGATCAATTTGGCCAGAAATAACAAAGAACAACATACACGCACACAACAAACAATTTAAAAACATAATGTGCACCCTTGGTGTAAGACTTCTAACTAAATAAAATAAACAGATGACGGGTCTATCTCTAGTTGGGTCTTCAACCATCTGTTCCAGGGAACAATCATTTAGCATATCTATGAACTTTATCTCTTTATCGTGTGCTGAACAATAGTTCACCCAGTCTATGTGAGGGTAATTGAAGTCCCCCATTATAAGCAGGCTTCCCTTCTTAGATGCCTCCTTTACAACATTCTCCAACTGCCAGTCTCCCTCAGAGGCATGGGTCAGAAGCCGATTGCATATGCCTACTGCTAGACCATCCTTGTAGCCTGCCTCTTGCATCCTTCTGCTGGAGTGCTGGTGACTAGCTCCTGGCTCTGCTCGGTAATTTTTGCATCCTCCTCACTACTCAATTAGACACTTTCCCAAACCAGATGCTACTCAGCTCCTGTCGGCTTTCCCCCAGTTATCAGTTTAAAAGCTGTTCTTTAGCCTTTTTGATATTGAGTGCTTGCAATCCAGTTCCATCATGGTTCAAGTGCAACCCATCCCTCCTGAACAGGTTTGGCTTGTCCCAAAATGTTTTCCAGTTTATGACAAATCTGAAGCCCTCCTCTCGAAACCATCAGCTCATCCACACATTGAGGCCTCTGAGCTCTGCTTGCCTGGTGAGTCCTGCACAAGGAACAGGCAGCACTTCTGAAAATGTTACCTTGGAAGTCCGGGACTTCAGTCTTCTTCTTAATAACCTGAATTTGGCTTCTGGACTGACCAGTTTGCCTTCCCATCATTGGTACCAAAGTGTCCCATTACCACAAAGTGTCTACTTGAGTAGTTCCCAGTTCTCTCTAACAAAATGACTAGATTTCTTATGATGTCTGCAATCTTTGCACCTGGCAGGCAAGTCACCATATGGTTATATGCATCACAAATCCATCTCTCTGTATTTCTAATAACTGAATCACCTAGTACAAGGAGCCTCTCTCCTGCAGCTTGTTCATCTATATGCATCTCATCAACTATATTAAGAGCGAGGTCTTCAGATTGTTCCTATTGTTTGTCTTCCTGTATCTCATCAAGTGTGTTGAGGGAGAAATCCTCAGGTGGAACCAGTTGTTCCTCGGTGCATTCCTCATGAGGTGTGATGAGGGAAAGAGCCTCAAATTGATTCTGTAATTTCAGACTCTCAGAGCGATCCCTTGGCCTTCTACTTCTTTGAGTCACATTCCTCCATGCATCCACCTCCTGAGTTAGTGAGGTGAATTTTTCCTGAGAACTGTGCCCTGTATCTTCTTTGTCCAGGATAGTCTGCTCTGCTCTGTCCAAGAACAGCTCAAGCTCGTTAATTTGATGCATTCTATAGTGTTGTGGCCACTGCCAAGAAGGTCCAGTTCCTAGTCGTAGTTTTCTGGGTCTCTCTAGAGGTGGCCACCCACAAACATGAGATCTGGGTGGCCCTGGTGGACAATCTTAGGGAGAGACACTTTGTCTGATAGCGAGTGCCCAAACTGTTAAGGGCTTTATAGGCTAATAGCAGCACTCTGATTTTGGCATGGAAACATACAGGAAGCCAGTGAAGATGTGCCAGGATTGGGGAGACGTGGTCATATCTCCATGCTCCTTATAGAAATGTAGCATTTTGTATCTGCTGAAGTTTTCCTCTTGTCTTCAAAGGCAGCCCCAGGTAGGCAGCATTGTAGTAGTTGGTTCTAGAGATTACCAGCACAGAAACCAATGTTGTTACGGATATCCTGTCCAGGTAGGGCCACAACTGTGCAATCTGCCAGATATAGGAAAAAGCAGACTTGGCCATGGCACACACAAAAAATGCTTGTTGTGTGGAGCACACCTGAGTTGTGGATGCTTTGCTCCCCCCCCCACTTTTATCTCAAAGTCTTTGCAGTCATGGTCCAAAATACTGAAAGGAAAAACAGGTTCATTTCTCAGTGTCCAAGTGGAAGTAGATAGCGTTTAGATGTTTTATATTATGTGTTGATAGGCCAATGAGTTAGGGCAGGAGTGGGCAGTCCTGAACTTAACAGATATGGGCAAATGAGCCAAATGAGTATGTTTTGTGAACTGTAGTGCAACTACCATATTATTAACTAGCATGGAGCCACCGGAAACTGGTGGCTCCATGCTAGTTAATGCTACACCTGCTAGGGGAAGAAATATCTAAATCAGTGGTTCTCAACCTGTGGGTCCCCAGATGTTTCTGGACTTCAACTCCCAGAAGTCTTCATCACTAGCTGAGCTGGCCAGGATGTTTGGGAGTTGCAGTCCAGGAACATCTGGGGACCCACAGGTTGAGAACCACTGATTTAGATATTTCTTCCCCTAGCAGGTGTAGTATTAACTAGCATGGAGCCACCAGTTTCCGGTGCTTGTTTAAATGATTACCTTCCAGGCATCAATGTCAAAAAAAGTTATTGCTTATATCAGGTCTCATGGGAGAAGTCATTTCACCTTCTTTCTCAATAATAGAAGCTCAGTTCTTGTTCTCATTCTGAAATTGCCGCAATACTGATGTCTTGGTCAAGGACAGGCCACACCGTAGGGTGGGTGGGCTTTTTCAGCTGCTTAAATCGATGCAGTCTTGCAAAAGTCAAATGTGCTTTATGTAGACAACATTATGGGCTAATAGGAGCCAGTTCTTTACCAGTTTCTGTAAGCAATAATGTCCTGTCAAAATGATGCAGTGCCCAAGCACAGTTCAAGTTTTCCAAGTACCGTATTTATCGGCGTATAACACGCACAGGCGTATAACACGCACCCTCATTTTAAGAGGGAAATTTTAGGAAAAAAAAAATTTTTGGCGCCCACCTGCCCGGGTCCCTATCTAACCCTCCCCCTAACCACCTCCCACCCACGGAGTCCCTGAGGCAACCTGGCAGCTCCGTCCGTGCAGCCGAGGATCGGGGCCTTGTCTGGCGAGGCGGGCGGCGGCCGCGGTGGCGGCGGACTGCCCGCACCGGGAACAAAGGCTGCCGCCGCCGCTGGTCTGCGGCGAGATTTTCGGCTGCTCCGGACGCACGCGGTTTGTCCGCTCCAGCCGGCACCCGCCCCACTCATCGGAGGCTCCTTTGCCTTACCGGGGGAGGGCTCCCGGCTCCGTCTGTGCAGCCGAGGATCGGGGCCTTGTCTGGCGAGGCGGCGGCGGCCTGCCCGTGACCGACAGCAGCAGCGGCGGAGGCTTGTGGCCTCACTGCGCTCTGGCCGGTCTTTTCTTTATTTGACAGGCCGCCAATCAGCTGGGCTCCCCGATCAGAGCCCTGATAAGGGCTCAGGCAGCGGGAGAGCTCGGCGGCGGCGGCGGCTCAACCAGGACGGGACTTCTTTGACGGCCCGTGTTCATCCGGGCCGTCTGGTCTGGCTAGGGATCTCGCGCCGGGGGGGTAGATTTAGGGGGCGGGTTAGTTAGGGTCCCGGGGGGCGGGCTCCCTGCTCCCGGAGGGAGATAGTTAGGCTTTAGGGAGGGGGGTTAGGGCGTGCGTGGGATCCTTGTTTCTCTGGCCTGCCCCGTCAGCTCGCAGTGTGCGAGCACTGGCTATGGGACGGCAGTCGTTGTTTTTGCCAAGCACACTGGTCGCCTCATATTATATCGGCGTATAACACGCATACATAATTTGCCCCCTATTTTCAGGGGGGGAAAGTGCGTGTTATACGCCAATAAATAGGGTAAATAGCTAAACACAAAAATGCAGAGGGACCAAGAAGCATCCAGAGGCAGGAGAAAATCATAAGTAGTTCTAATGGCTTTCAGAAGTTGAAAGAAAAGGAAAGATGCTGAAGCCAAGGTCCTGGGCTGCACAAAAGCCTTCAGAGGTCTCCTAGTGTGTACAGTACAAAGTCGGTGAGATTTTGCACAAACAATGCACTAATGGTTATTTTAGTAATCGTGATTTTGTACATGTGAAAAGAAAATCCATTTACGCTAAAATCCATTTACTCTGGGTAGTAGTGATGCTAGCAGCAATGACGCAAATGCATTCAGAGACCAAGGAACTTTCCATTCAAAAAGCAAAACTGTTGTGTAACTTGTTGTGAAGCTTAATGGAAAACAACTTGTGATGAGGGGTGGGGAATCGCTAGCTCACTTTGTTATTTAGCTTTGTTTGTTTGTTTTGGCCACTTTTCTATCCAAAAGTTGAGTCATGGCAACTGGACTTCTTTTCTAGTGAGATTGAAATCTTTCAATCTGATAAGAAAAGAAGTCCAGTTGCCATGACTCATCTGGATGATTGAGAATTTTCACAGACATATGGCCACTTTTCTGGTTCTTAAGAAAAAAAATAGGAAAACCTAAATTTACTTATTATTCACACACACAAACAAACAGCGGTCACATTACCAGCAGTAGCATTTGGGGTTCGGTGTCACCAGTACACTGATGACACTTAACTCTATCTCTCTTTTCCATCTAAATTCAAGGAAGCTGCCTCGGTTCTAAATCATAACACACATTATGTGGGGCTGCCTTTTAAAAGTGTTTGGGAACTTCAAAAGATCCCCAAAGCCATAGCCTGATGGCTAACTCAGACTGGTTGCTGCTAACATACCGCAGCTCACCATCTGCTGATCCATTTCCAGGCGCAATTCAAACTGCTGGTTTTAACCTATAAAGCCCTCAACAGTTTGGGTCCAAGCTATCTCCAAGAAGTCATCTCCCTCTATAAACCCACCTGGGCATGAAGATAATCAGGGAAGCGTTTCTCTCAGTCCCACCACTCTCATGGGTGCGCTTGGCAGAGAGGTGGGAGAAGGTCTTCTCTGTGGCTGCTCCCAAACTCTGGAACTCCCTCCCACAGGAGGCAAGGCTGGCCCCATCTCTGCTGACCTTCCACTGGCAGGCAAAGACCTTTCTCTTCAGGCAAGCTTTTCTTTAATGACTGGAGGTCTGAGATGGGTTTTAAGTGGGCTGTTGCGTTCTATTGTTTAAAATGTGTTTTAATATTGCTCTTATTATATGATTTTGATGTAATACTTGTTTAATTCTTTTTAAATATTAGTATACAGGTACCTCCTCTTTGAGCTTTAAAATATTGTTTTATGATGTAATTTGCTGTGGGTCTTTTGGGGAGAAAAGAGGGATAGAAATAGTTTAAATAAACAAATATTTATTTATTTATTTATTTATTTATTTATTTGTTTGTTTATTTGTTTATTTGTTTGTTTATTGGGTTTTATACCATGCCATCTAGCCTGAAGGCTGCTACCTGTAAATCAATGAATGAATGAATGACACCAGTCATTGTGCTATTTGCCTAGCTGTCTTTATGTTCTTGTTATAGGTAGCTTTACCACAAGGCATTACTTCCAACTAGAGATGGGCATGAAATGAAATTTTCATTTCATTTTTCGATTTGTTTGGTAACAAAATGAAAACTGAATTGCTTTTTTAAAAAAAAAAACTGAACGAAGCAAAATTTTCATTTCATTTCATTTTGTTTTCCATCCCCCCCCCCAAATTGGGCACGTTAGGGGGGGGGGAAGCACAGGGTTTCAATACTTTTTTTGAGCCCCTGAAACAAGCGGTGGCTGTGTCCATCACTGCTTGCTTCGGGGGGGCTCAAAAAAACTTTTAAAACCCTGCGCTTCCTCCCAGTCGGGCATGTTGGGGGGGGGAGCGTGGGGTTTTAAAACTTTTTTTTAGCCCCCAAAGGAAGTGGATCAGAGAAGAGAAGAGCAACGTATGGTTTTAGAATGAAATCCTAAAGCTAAAGGGAGATTGTGGGAAACCAGACAGGGATTTTATTATGCTCCTGGCTAGGGGAGAGACAATACTATTACACGTTTCACCCTCATTACATGAGTGACATTCTGTGAGGACTTTTCTGTGCCACGAAAGATCTGGCAAGAGTCATAGCTACAAAAAGAATATGGTTTCTTTCTGATCCCTTTTGAACATATGGCTGTCGGTCAAGAAACACCGTAGAGCAGCCACGGGTGTGTTTTATTCTGTGATGTACCAGGGCATGGAATAGTTGAGCCACTGCTTACTGCTTTGGTCCAATTTCCCCCTCAATGCTGGCCTTTTCATTTCCAGCACCTCTGCCATCCAAGGAGAAGCAGGTGTGGAGTGCTGTGCTGTTTGGAAGCAAAAGGCCAGAAAAGGCCCCAGAAAACATCCAGACACATATAGAGGAATCCAGTAGACCAGTGGTTCCCAACCTTCCTAATGCCGCGATCCTTTAATATAGCTCCTAATGTTGTGGTGACCCCTTTCCCTGCTTGGAAGAGGCCACAAGCCCCCTTTGGTAGGCCACTATGCCGCAGGTACCCTAGAGAACCTCCCTCTACAGGCAACCTCAGCCGATCACAGCCTCCGGTGCCATTGACTGACACCCCCTCCAACCTATCAAGCTGTAACTCACTCCCCCCTTCCTCCCCTTCCTCCTCCAGACCCAAGCCATTTGTGCCTTTTTCTTCACTGGCTCATGGTGACCCCTGTGAAATGGTCGTTTGACCCTCAAAGGGGTCCCGACCCCCAGGTTGAGAACCACTGCAGTAGACTATATTGGGATAAAGAGGACCCTATGGATTCTCTCACTGTTGCAAAGAAGAACAAGCCCTTTGGCTTGGCTCAAGGTGGCTTAGTGATCCTCGGCAAGCATCTGGCAAGGGCAGGGCATCTCTCCACCGACACGAATCAGCTGCCTCACTGAGAAGCCTTGCAAACCACCGGCTTCTCCTTTCCACGTGTGTCCCATCTGTTGTCATGGCAGGCATCTTGCCAGTTACTAATGACCATGATATGGAAAAGATTCCCAAGCTTCATTTTCAAGCACACATTTGTCCATCATCCGGTGACAGTTGTGTTGCTATGTAGTTGCTCCGGTACCAGCTGGCTGTGTCTCCCTGCCTGCTAGATTTGCAGGGGAAATGGCCTTTCCCATTTCATTGCTTCCTCCAGCTTATCGGCGTTTAAAATGCAAGGATCATCCGAGGAGAGGGTGACATCCTGCCTGACAGCCTACCTCCCCCCCCCCCCCCCCCCCGGTCCTCTCTGAAGCAGTCAGAATATTATATTCCTTGCATTTAAAGATGGAGCACTGAACTGCAGCTGCTTCATGGTGGGAAGATTAATGTGGAGGAATTGGTGTGATTAATGAGAACTTTACAAGAAGCTTTTAATGAAATTAAAACAAAGCCTCTCTTGGTGTTTATCCTCCTCTCACCTACACATGCCCTCACAATTCTACACGGCTGCCAGCCTAATGCCTGCAAGAAAGCAATAAGAAAATCATGTATGCAGAACTTGTTCTCTGCCTCCTGAAATGTAGCACATCTTCCGACCTTTTTGAAAAGCAAAGCAAAGCAAAGTGTTCTGCTTATATACCACTTCAAATAGTCTCTGAGTGGTTTACAGTTTAATTAAAGTATGAAGGCTACACATTGTATCCTCTCTCCTCCCCCCCCCCGCAAGCTGGGTACTCATTTTACTGACCTCAGAAGGATGGAAGGCTGAGTCAACCATGAGGCGGCTACCTGGGATCGAACCCCAGGTTGTGAGCACAGTTTTACCTGCAGTACAGGCATTTAAGCACTGTGCCACAAGGCTCCTGATATTAACCAATTAACCAAGTATAACAATAAGAAATAAAAATGAATATTATGACACCTTTAGGCAGAGGTGGTGTGGTGGTGTGTTTAGAAAACAGGCTGTCTTCACCTCATCTCAGGTCTGTTTGCAGCCAGCAGAGCAGAGACTAACCAAAGGGCTAAAGCTGGGCAGGATGAATAGGCTTAGAAGCCTGAATACCTATGTATGTCAAGGTGGTAGTCATCGTGGAAAAATATGAGTACAGATTTGTTTGTGAAGATTCTCAGTCATCCAGGTGAGTTTATCTGGAAGTTGAGTCATGGCGATTGGATTTCTTTTTCTTGAGAGATAGAAATGTTTTGCTGCTCCTCCAAACAGCGTCGTCAGTCTGATTACAGCTAGTGCGAGTCCTCCATCTTACAGTCAGCTTTGACCTCTTGTCACCCTGGTCTGAAATAGGCTCATAAGATGAACAATAGCCTGAATAGGCTTGTTAGGTAGACAATAGTATCCTTAGCCATAAGGTGAACAATGACCTAAGGTGCTGAAACCTATAAAGTATGGGTCGTTAGCTATGGCCTTGGTGGTGAAGGCTTTTTGATTTGTCTGGGTATTGTTGAAGCACACCCTGATAAGTAGTGGATAGACTGTGCCTGAGGTCCCCACCTCTGTTGAGAGAGGGGTTTTCAATGCTCACATGAATGGCTTCCCTGACTCCTCTCTCAAACCACATATTTTCTTTGTCTAATATGTGTACATCCTCATCGTTAAATGAGTGCCCTTTGTCCTTCAAATGGAGGTGTACTACTGATTCTGGTCCTGAGCTGTTACCCCTCCTATGTTGGGCCATCCTTCTGTTTAATGGCTGTTAAACACGACCCAAACATTATAGGTTTCAGCACCTTAGGCCATTGTTCACCTTAAGGCTAAGGATGTTTTTTTTTAAAAAAAAAAACAACAATCTCAAGTTTGATAACAAGTCTCCAAGGCAGCTGACAATATATACAGTAGAAGCAGATATGGCATTCTGTATTTTTTTAAAGCAGGGATGTTGGCAGTTCTTTGGGTCTGACTCCCAAGTCCAAGTCTTTGGCTCCAAGCACCAAATCTGGGTCCCTACTAAAAACAAGCCTCCCCCCCCCCTCCCAGAAAAAAATTGAGAGAGAGGTCGGAGAGAGGGAATGGGTTGGTTCTGAGTCATGAGTCAAGTCTGAGTTGGGGGGGGGGGAATCCAAATTCAGTCTGAGTCAGTATGTGATTTAAGTCTAACTTAATAGCAAGCTCCATAAATCAGGTCCCTATTCCTGCTTTTAAGCCTTTTATCTTGCAAGCACAGCCAATGGTGAGGGATGATCAGACCAGCAATCCAAAAGGAGAGAGAGGTTGACAGCTGCCACCACTTCCTTAGATGTCACTAGAGACATAGATATTTGTTCAATGTCCTCTAGCTCCTCTTAAAGAACCCTGGGAATGTTAACTCAATGAGGATCCTGACAATTTTTTTCAGGGTTCTCTAGCAGACTGCCGTGCAACAGAAATTCGATTTCCAGGGTTCCCAACAAATGATAGTTGAACCAGGATATCTTCAGATAATTGAACCAAGATATCTTCAGATGGGCCATAAGATTTATTTATTTATTTATTTATTTATTTATTTTTAGCTCTTATATACCGCCCTATTCCCACAATGGGGACTCAGGGCGGTTAACAACATAAAAGTAGAAGACAGATAAAATCAAACACAGGCAATAAGCGAACAGATTTGCTAAAAACAATTGGATCCAAGATTAAATAGGCGGGAAGGAAAAAAAAAAGATGGGATCCTGTAAAGCTGAATCCTTTGAGAAAGACACCCGTATAGCAATTGTGGCCTTTGTGGATGTTGTTGGTCTGCAATTCCGATTCCCCCCCCCCCTTAATTTGCCTATTACGGTTAGGTACAAAGTTGAACAACATATGGAATGTTATGCTTTCCCCACTCCTGTCTTAAACTGGCATTGAAGAACAATGGGGAAGAAAGGCCACTTAAAATACAGACTCTAGCAAGATAACACCTCTCTTAATTCCGAATGTTGCACAATGAGGAAAATGTGGCAGACATTTGGCCAATGACTCATTTTCTAAGCATCTGGTGAGGAAGCATTGTTCTCACTCTACAATGGAAAACCCCATGAGTATTGATAATGTACTTATTTCATCGTTGTCTTTCAAAACGTGTGAGCGTGCGGGAAATCCTAGGGGCGCTTGCCATCATTTTGTCAGTGCCTCCCCCTTTTCCTCCAAGATAACCCAATTGGTCATTTCCACTCTGGTGCAGTGCAAACAAATATTTTAACTGTCCTCCTTTAACCATTTCCCCATTAAGTACGACTGGAAAAACAATTAGATGATCCAAAGCAGTTCTAAGCTGCCACTCATTTGCATGTCAGTGTTGGGGGGGGGGAACACAGGATATAGTGCTGTGTGGAGATAGAATTCCAACGTTGAATAATATAACTTAAGTATGCAAGATGAAATTGGTGCAAAAATTAAGAAGAATATGAACAGGGCTAATTATCACTCCAGAGAAATAAGAACAAAAATCTAAACTTTCAGACAATTTTCATTATCTGTTTTTATTGTGTTATCTTAAAGTGAATATTTAAAAATCAGATCCCTATAAGGGCCTTTTTACACAACCCCTAAGATCCGCTGGCCACTTAAATTCAGACCAGAGATCTTAGGGGTTCCTGGCTCTTCCTCTGTCCCCACCCCCTCCACACTTCCTGGTTGCTGGCTGCCTGAGGGAGGGAGAAAAAAGAAAGAAAAGAATGCCTTCTTACCTCCGTTTTGTTCCGGGCAGCATTCAGATCTCTTAAAGGGGCGGGGCACAAAAAAAGAACAAACGGAAGCCAGGAGAGCCCCGCACTTACTATCCTTACACCGGATCAAATATTTGTCACCTCCAAAAAGCAGGTACAAGAAAACTGCTGTTTTGCTAAAGTGGGCGGGGTCGCACTTAATTGTCTGCAAAGTCCGGAGATGGTGGGTAAACATTTTTAAGGTCCGGACCTTGCAGCCATTTGCGGCGGAGCTTAGGGGTCGTGTATAAACGCCCCAAGTCAAGGGTCCTCAATCTACAGCCCGCGGGCCAGTTCTGGCCCACCGGGGTCCTGAATCGGGCCTGCCACCAATTGAAGGACACCCCCTGGAGGGGGGGTGTCTGGTCTCCCTTGTTTGCGCCTTCCTTCCATCTCCTCTGGCATGACTTGAGCCGATCGAGTGCAGACAATTGGTGGGTAGGTGGGTGGCTGTCAGGGCATGGGGGTGGGCAGAGGCATGATGGAGGGCTCATGGGTTATGGGCAGTGTAGTCCCCCCAAAGGAACTCCTACAAGCCCAGTGGCCTTCTCCACACGTTGAGTCAGGTGCAGGAAGGGCTTATCATTGCGCCTCCTGCTCTGGTGCACTTTGGTGGAGGGGCAAGAGGAGGCAAGCCCATGAGTGGTGAAGGGAGGGAGGCCTCCAGGCTGGCCTAGGACCACAATGGCCCCTTGTCTCCAACCTCCCACTCACTTTTTTTGTCCCCTGTTGGTGACGGGAGGGCCTGCAAGCCAACTGAGCACCGCAGCCCAGCTCGGCCAGTGAGCAGGCAGTGGGTGGCTTTGGGCAGGCCTTCCTGCCTCCCCTCCCTCCTTTCCAGCCCTTGCTCACTCCCTCCCTCATTTGCAGCACACCAAGCAGGGCTGGACCAGACCAGGAGAGGAGGCGGCTTTCCTTCCAGGGCGCATGAGGGCATGACGGCCAGGGCGCACAGCTGGATCCATGTATGGTGGCGCCAGCCTCATCACCCCTGCCACGGCTGCTGCTCCTCATCCTGAGCAGCTGCCCAGGAGGCAAGGAGGGGCCCAAGTCTGCCTTGGCTGCCGCCTGCTTCTTGAAGGAAGGAAGGAAGGAAGGAAGGAAGGAAGGAAGGAAGGAAAGAAGGAAGGAAAGAAGGAAGGAAGGAAGGAAGGAAGGCCACTCCACCTGCTGCTGCCACCCCCACGTGCTCCAACCCTCCCCCCTTGGTTCCCTCCCCCCTGCCCCCGTCCCTGCCACCACATGTCCCAACCCTCCCCTGGTTCCCTTGCCCCCCTGCCACCATCACCACCACTGCCATTGCTTGCCCCAATCCTCCCCCCTTCCCTCACCCCCCACTGCCACCACCCCTGCTGCTGCTCAGCCCACAACATTTCAGAGGGACAGTGAACGCCCCCCCCCCCGTTTAAAAAGTTTGAGGACCCCTGCTATAAGGTCTTGCTTGGATGTTGTGTAGGAAGATTACATTAGCACAATGGAGTAATCTCTGGAGAAGGTGAGAATCATTTTTTTTAAATGACAGCATTTGCTCCCTTTTTTGTGTCTGCACACCCAGAGGTGGCAGCAATATGAACGTCTCTTTACAGCAGAGATTGTCTATATAAGAAATATAACTAAACTATTTTGGCAGCTGGCACAAGTGGTACCATTTTTTATCCACTCCACCATAAGGTATGAGCCTGAGCCCTCCATGAAAAGAGGGGGAAGAGAATGGAATGAATCTCACAAAAGAAAGAGCTGATACTTTTAACAACAACAAAAAGCAAACAGGTTTGGGAAGTTAATTTTCCTAACATCTAACAGAACCTTCACTCTCTAGATTTCAGTGCCCTCTACATTTTGCTGCCCTGGGGCAAAGCTCCGTTTATTCCAGGCTAGTCACAGCCCCATTCTACCTGGGTTCTTACAGATTTTTAGAAGACCTGCTGAGGTGTACCAAGGCTGTCCACAAATCTGTGGATCATTGAGAGATATAAGGTCATTTCTTAGTCAAAGGAGGGAATGCTCTTTTCAGACCAGGAAAAAAACTGGTCAACAAAGTGCCAATCTCGCACTCATGATTTATTGCCACTCCTGCCTACATATGTGTGACATAAAAGTGGGCCTTTTAGATTGTACTGTAACTCTGATCAGCATAGTCAACTTTATCTATAGGGAAGAATGGGGGTTGCAGACTTATAAATCACCTCTTGGCCATTTATAAGTTTTTTGTATTTCTAGTTTCAGCACTCTGTTGAGAAATACTAAATAAAATAGTCCCAACAAAGATGGCTGCTGAAATTAGATTAAGGGGTAGGTGACTCTAGAGCAGGGGTGGAGAACCTTCAGCCCTCCAGATGTTTTGGACGACAACTCCCAAAGTCCTTTATCATGCGCAGTATAAGATCAGATCTCTGGGAGTTGCAGTCCAAAACAGCTGGAGAGCCAAAGCTTCCCCATCCCAGCTCTAGAGCCACATATTTTTCATTTCATTTTCCATTTGTTCATGCCTGCTGCCAGGTGTGATATTTATGTTTGAGCAAATAAAGGAAGCACTAAATCAAATCAAATTGAAACCTTTTATTAGCATCAGACAGACAAACATTAATATCAACTATCAACTATTTATTTATATTAATGTTTGTCTGTCTGAAGGAATCACTAAACACTTAAGTGGAAGGTGTCATTATTAATGTCGCAGGTGCTCTCATTTTGGGTGGCCACGCCCAGGGAGGCTCGGAAAACCTTGACACATAACCGAGCCTTCTCTGTGGCTGGCCTGGCACTTTGGAACCATCTCCTGAGTGAGCTGTGCCTTGCACAGACCCTGCCCGCCTTTAAAAAAGCCTTAAAAACCTGCCTGTTTTGTGAGGCATTTGGCGACAGGTAATTCTTTATTTTTTTCCTTGCCCTGCCATCATGCCAATTTTATAGATAGATAGATAGATAGATAGATAGATAGATAGATAGATAGATAGATAGATAGATAGATAGATAGATAGTAATTTTATTATGACATTTCATCATGATGTTTTATTGTTTATTATTATTGTTTTGCTTTCATTGTATCGTTGCTTATATCCTGTTGTAAACTGCCCGGAGTTCTTCTGGAAGACGGGTGGTATATAAGTATTAAAATTAATTAATTAAATTAAATAATTTCCATTTTTAAAAGAAACATAATTCTTAAGGCAACCAGGTGAGGCAGTGCAACCACTGGCCCCAATAAGTCCTGGTATGTGTGCATAAGGCACACATTCAAAAGACTGTTTGTGGAGATTCTCAGTCATCCAAGTGAGGTTATCTGGGAGCTGAGTCCAGTTGCCGTGACTCAACTCCCAGATTCCAAAGACAGTGAAATAAGTTTGTGTCCCATTAAATCAATAGGGCCTCATTACTTCCTGTAAAATCAATAGAATGCAACAATGCCAAAGTTTGTGCCACGTTATAGACTTGAGGGTTCATTTACATTTACAATTACAGTAGAATCTAGAGTTTTTTTCTCCATGGGCAATATGAAATGATAAATGAGCTTACTGGGAAAAGGTTAATTGCCACCCATAGATTACTAAGATATTTATATTCACAAAATTATAGGCTGGTTTAAAGAGGGATCATGCAGAAACCATCACTCACAAGGGATGGACATTAACTAATGCCATGCAAAATCCAGTAATAAGGGCACATTAGGAATAAACGATATTGGAAAACCCTCTTGGAGCTACTGACATGGGAGACAACTGTGAGGAGAGAATTTAATCAGAAAGCTATCCAATAAAAATGAGGTACTCTTAACTCCCATAGGTTGAAAGGGTGAGGAATGGAAAAAATCTGTGAGCTCATACAGGCAGCCTATATGATCCTGCTAGAAATGTGGTTCCATTGCTAATTAAGTTGGGTTAGTTCAGTAGATCTACACAACCTTACTGGAGATATGAATCAATTGCTTCCACTTCACTTCTACTACAAGGTCATTTCCCCTCAATGGCATTTCTCAAATTTGATCAACCCCTTAAGAGATCATAGGGTGAATATCCAATGTTTCCCATATTTATATATTTATTATTAATTATTTAATTGTATTGGTTGTGTTGCATTGTAGACTGATTTATTTGTTATTACTTTGTTTGCAGTTGTTTGTTGATGTATATATGTTGTAATCCACCCAGAGTGACCTTGCCATCCGATGGGTAGTATAGAAATTAAACAAACAAACAAACAAGGCTGTGGCTTGTTTTAAGAAGTCAACCCATATTTGATCGTTTGTCTTGCATCAGCTTTTCCTACCATTATTGTCTTTTCCAGTAGTCACTCATGATCTGCAGAATTCAGTGCCCTGGACACTTCTTTACACTGATAATGTCACGATTGCATTGGAGAGTAAGACAGATCTTGAGCGCCAAGCCTTATCACAACACTATTGGGTAACCAGATTGGGAGGAAGTTTGCCTGCATTCTTGTATTCCTCATCTTTGATCAATCCCTTAAGAGAGCATAGGGTGAAGATCCAATGTTTCTCTTATCTATCTATCTATCTATCTATCTATCTATCTATCTATCTATCTATCTATCTATCTATCTATCTATCTATCTATCATCTATCCCCCAGATATGAGTGCATGCCTGAATTGAGTGTTCCAAAATGTGATTTTAGCTCTAATGATAGATGATCTATAATAAATAGTTTGGCATTCAGACTGCATGAAGGATTCACAGTGAGGATGGTGTTGCTGCTAGAGGAAAGGGAAAATGTTAGTGTGGGAACTCCCTTCTTAGAAAACAAAATCTTTAGATTCTCATGATTGAGACTACAGTCCTATACACACTTGCCTGCAATACTCTTCCAATGAAAACAGTAGGATGTGAAGAAGACTGCATTCTAACCTTTAGAAAATGGTGTATTTTAAGCTTTTTGCTGGTCATTTCCCAAACCATTTGATTCCACACCTGAGAAAGGATGCTGTAGCTTCTACAACTTGTGTCCTGGTGAATTTGTTTGGTCTTTTCATGGGCGCCCACAGCCTTTGATGTTCTTCCTATGGGGAACGAACATGCCTATAGTGCTGTAATAGATTTGTCACTGCCTTCTTTATTTTGAGTTGCCAAGAGAAACCTCTTGACTAGAGATGGGCATGACTCGAAAATTTTTTTTTCCGAGTTGTCGTTAGTCGGGCCGGTTCCGTTTCGGGCCGTTTCTGTTTTTCGCGAAAATTCACAAAAATTAGTCGGTTCGTTTTTTCGTTTTTTTTGTTTTCGTCAGTACTGGGTTTTTTTGGGGGGGTAGCGGGCTCCTGGAGGCACCTCTGTGGGGTGGGTGCCTCCTCTGGCCCGCTATAAAGGGAAAGCGGGCTCCTGTAGGCACCCGTGGGTGCCTCCTATCCTCACCCACTAGGAAGGGGAAGCAGGCTCCAAGAGACCCCTCAACATGGGGGTCTCCCCTCCTCACCTGCTGCTGCAAAATGGTATGCAATAGCCATATGGATATGCATACCAGTTGCAGACAGTGAGACCAGTGAGTGAACCCAGAGCCATAGGGTGAAGTGATGCCTAAGGCTCTCGCACCGCCATGTCTCACAAAGAAGGGAATCGTACTTGCGTGTAGTGCAATGCAAGTAGATCTGGCTTAGGGTTAAGGTGGGTTAGTGCAAGGGCTAGGGTTAGGCTAGTGACGGGTAAGGTTACGGTGGGCTAGTGGGTTGCACCTCTGGGTGCCTCTCTGACCCACTAAGAAGACAGTCTGTGACGTATGGGTAAGGAGTCAAGGATTAGGGTTAGGGTTAGGGGGCTAGGGCAGGTTTTAGGGGGCTTTTTGGCACATCCCAGAAGTCTCCATGGCCAAGTGGCCATGCGACTGGTGGGATGGCTCCAAAAATTTGCATGGTCGTCCACTCCCACATGGCTGGCCACTCGGCCAGCCCATCATTGCGCAGGTGTAAATAAAATAAAATAAAATAAAATCAATGGAGGACAGAGGAGGAGAGGAGAGACATTTTGTTGCAAGAAAAAACCCACTGCTACTGTGAAAAATCTGGCAGTTTATAAATTTTTGCGTGTTTCTGTTGTGCTTGTGTGTTTTTGGACCACGATTTCAAAAGCAATATTGCGTTCGCCGCCCCATTTTGGATCCCCCGCCCGCACCGCATGGCATGGCGACTCGAGTCCGGCTGCCCAGGACGGGGGGGGAGGGGGGACCCCCCCTCCAGAAACCACCCCTCCGGTAGGTGCCCTGCGCCCTTAGTCAAGCAGGCATTTTTCCGCCTGCTTTTTTGGCCCGGGAATGGGTGGGGGGAGAGTTTAAAAGTTTTTTCCTGTGCCGTCCGTGCCACTTGCTTGCACTTTAATTGCGGCGGCCGGTGGCCGGCGAGACTGGGCTTTTTGCTGGCTGGCTGCTGCGAGCCTGCGGCGAGTCCCACCACCAGAGCAGCCCAGGACGGGGGATGGGGGGGGAGGCCGGGGACCTCCAGAAACAACCCCTCTGGTAGGTGCCCTGAGGCATGGCAGGCATTTTTCCGCCTGCTTTTTGGCTGGGAACCGGGTTTTTTTAACTTTTAAAAACTTTTTTTCTGTGCCGTGTGGCATCGCGCGATCGCGCGATGCAAGGAACGAGCACGACAAATCAGACCAAAATTGTTCGTTCGTCGGTTCAAGCTCGAAGTCTGGCGGAGTAATTCCCGTTACCGTTTCCGTAGAGTAACGGAACAGAGTAACGGAAACGGAAACAGGAATACCGCTAAATCGTGCCCATCTCTACTCTTGACCTTGTTCCTTGATCTTGCTGCAGCATGAGGAATAGACGGGTGAGTTGACCAATCTGTTCTATTTTTGACAGCACTTAGTGGCATTGGGGAATTGAAAAGTGCTGGGGGGTGGGGTGGAAGCAGAGAGGAAGAGGGAAAAAGCACTGCATGAACAGCATGATTTCAAGAAATAGATGGAGCACTAGTGAGCCAGGGCGGAGATGCACATTTGAATCAATGACGGAAGAAGTTTGCGGTTTAGCTATGCACAGAGGTTTATGAAGGAAATGTTTTAAGGACAGTTGGGTATCATTCTGCCTGGTTTATCTTTGGTATGACTGGCTGGGTTCAGCCTAGTGGCAGAGAGGCACTAAATTGGAACAGTTAATCGGTTTTAGAAGGGCTGAAAGTGGACTGATTCCTTTCTTTGCTTGCTTGCAAAGGCACCATTGCACAATTAAAGACATTTTTTTTGCCCAGTAATGGGCAACATTAGGAGCATTTGAGGCAATTAGTGGCAAATGTTCCATAGCATAAGAGGGCATTGACATAGACATGCAGTTTTTTGTTTTCTCCATACTCAATGCAAAAAAAGCCAAAACAAAACAAAATAAAAACACCCCAAATCATTTTCTCATTTTCAAAATCTAGCCCATAGCCTATTATGTGACTTCCAAGTGTAACCCAGTTCTTCATGTGAACAAGAGGCTAGACTTTTCTGGGACCCATGTTAAGAGTCAGATAGTTCTTTCTTTACACATGATGGCCCTGACATCCTCTGTTTCTCCTTCCGGATTCAAAAATGTTCTGCAAAAAGCTTCCCATGATTTTAATCTGGCAGGGGTGGAATGGTAGTTGAACAGCGGATATACACCACTGTTAGTTACTACTTCTCCCTGTCTGTCACTGGGTGCAGTACTTGCTAGTTAATTGGTACTGGTAGTGACTAGATAAAATTAATTAAGTATTCGGATTTGTGATTGATAAAAGGATCAAGAGGAGACAGTGGTGATGGGACATATTGTAAGAAATGGCAGACTGGTTCAAGACATAGAGGGAAATTGGAAGGAAATTGATCAGAAGGAAGACTGAGGGCCTGTCTACATTTCTAAAACAAAACAAAAACAAAAACAAAAAACAATATGTAGGGTTTTAATTTCAGCCAAATCAAGTCACATAATGTTTGAGTCATTTCCTGCATTCCTATCTAGTAACTGAAATGTGTATCTTCCTTTGTTATGTACCAGTTCTGGAGGCTCCATATTTTCAGCTTGTGTTCTTAAATTGGGTATGTATGGATAGGATCCCTTTTAAAACTGCCTGTAAGGTTCACAATGTGCTTAAGTTGATTAAGAAAACAGCCTATTAAAATAATTTACTTATTAGTATTCAGAGTTACTAATGGTACAGAAGTTCTAATGTGGGTGGGTGTGAATATAAATTACAGTATTTTTCCATGTATAAGACTATATTTTTGTCTACAATTGCTAAAATTGCTATACTGTACTAAAAATTGAAGGTTGTCTTAGACACTGAAGCAAGCCAAGGAGAGAACCGTGTGTTTTGGGTTGAAAAAATGGGGGTTGTCTTATACTTGGGGGCATCTTATAGACAGAAAAACACAGGGTATTCCCTATTACCCCCCATCTGATGAGTTCTCTCTGTGTTTCCTGGTGCTCTTGATTAAATAATTAAATCAAATACAGGTTAAAAGAGAGGAGGTTTTAGGACTAATTGACAAATTGAGGATTAACAAGTCACCGGGCCCAGATAGCATCCACCCAAGGGTTATTAGGGAACTGAGAAGTAAAATTGCAGATCTCTTAACGGTTATATGCAACTTGTCTCTTAAAACGGCCACAGTGCCGGAGGACTGGAGGATAGCAGATGTCACACCAATTTTTAAAAAAGGAAGGAGGGGGGACCCAGGAAACCACAGGCCAGTTAGCCTTACATCTGTCCCAGGGAAGATGGTGGAAAGCCTCATCCAAGAGAAAATCTTAAAACACATAAAAGAACAAACCTTGCTGAGAGAAAATCAGCATGGCTTCTGTAAGGGTAAATCTTGTCTGACAAACCTTTTAGAATTTTTTTAAAAGGTCAACAGGCACGTGGATTTGGGTGAACCGGTGGATATAGTCTATCTGGATTTTCAAAAGGCTTTTGACACAGTCCCTCACCAAAGGCCGCTGAGAAAATTGCACAGTCAGGAGATAAGAGGGCAGGTCCTCTTATGGATTGAGAACTGGTTGAGATCCCAGAAACAAAGAGTAGGTGTCAATGGGAAATTTTCACAATGGAGAGAAGTGAAAAGTGGTGTGCCCCAGGGCTCTGTCCTGGGACCGGTGCTTTTCAATCTGTTCATAAATGACCTGGAGACAGGGATAAACAGTGAGGTGGCCAAGTTTGCAGATGACACAAAACTTTTCCGTGTGGTAAAAACCAGAGAAGATTGTGAAGAGCTCCAGAAGGATCTCTCCAAACTGGGGGAATGGGCTGAGAAATGGCAAATGCGTTTTAATGTAACCAAATGTAAAGTAATGCATATTGGGGCAAAAAAATCCAAACTTCATCTATCATCTCATGGGCTCTGAGTTATCCGTGACGGATCAGGAAAGAGATCTTGGTGTGTTGGTGGACAGCTCCATGAAGGTGTCTCCCCAATGTGTGGCAGCGGTGAAGAAGGCCAATTCCATGCTAGGGATTATCAAAAAGGGGATTGAAAATAAAACAGCCAACATTATAATGCCATTATACAAAGCAATAGTAAGGCCCCACCTGGAGTATTGTGTACAATTCTGGTCACCGCATCTCAAGAAAGACATAGTGGAACTGGAAAAGGTGCAGAAGAGAGCGACTAAAATGATTACCGGGCTGGGGCACCTCCCTTATGAAGAAAGGCTAAAACATTTGGGCCTCTTTAGTCTGGAAAAAATGCGCTTGAGGGGTGATATGATTGAGACATACAAAATAATGCAGGGTATGAGTAAAGTGGATAGAGGGAAGCTCTTCTCTCTCTCCCAAAATACCAGAACTAGGGGACATACACTCAAATTGAGGGCTGGGAGAGTAAGAACTGACAAAAGAATATTTTTTTTTCACCCAGCGCGTTGTAAGTCTATGGAACTCCCTGCCCCAGGATGTGGTGATGGCATCTGGCCTGGATGCCTTCAAAAGGGGATTGGACAGATTCCTGGAGGAAAAGTCCATCACAGGTTACAAACCATGATGGAGATGTGTAGTCTCCAGGCTTTAAACCGGGGTACTTCAAGGGCCAGATGCAGGGGAGTGGTATCAGGAGACAGATATCTAGTCTCATGCGCTCCCAAACACATCTTGTGGGGCCGCTGTGAGATACAGGAAGCTTGACTAGATGGGCCTTTGGCCTGATCCAGCATGGCTCTTCTTATGTTCTTATGTTCTTATGTTCTTATGTTCTTATAAAACCTATTCACATCCATAGCTTAGAGCTCTAACTTTTTTCACTATTCTTGAAATAAGAGAATAGGAAGTGTTGAGGTGAGATGTGCTGGACTGCTTCCTTCTCTGAAACTGCTGTTCCTCAGGAGGAGAAAGAGGAGGGAGGCGAAAGGTTACATTGCACTATTCAATTGTTCAACAATGCAGCTTCATCACCATGTTCCCGCTTCCAGCCCGACACAACAAATGGCTTCTCTGATTTTCTCAGTTTATTCCAGCAAGTGCCATAAACGCTTGTCCCTCAACACATGTCACTGCATTGTATTATATACTGTTATACTTTCGGTCAGTTGGGAAGCTAAGCATGAAATACATATAAGCTTCTACTGAGAGTGAAAGAAAACCCTTTCACCCACACCAAAATTAGTTTTGTTGCACATTGATGGATAGCCACAATCCAGTCGACGTCAAACACCTTTAAGTTTTAAGAATTTGTTGTAAGTGTAAGAACATGAACTGAAAACTTTCATGGGAATCAAAGGGACTTAAAAGTGAACACTGGAAGAATTATAGCTTTTGATTAAAGCACCGGGGAACCGAGTGAACATAAGAACATAAGAAGAGCCCTGCTGGATCAGGCCAAAGGCCCATCTAGTCCAGCTTCCTTTATCTCACAGCGGCCCCACCAAATGTGTCTGGGAGGGCATGAGACTAAATATCTGTCTCCTGATACCACTCCCCTGCATCTGGCCGTTGAAGTACCCTGGTTTTAAGTCTAGAGATTACACATCTCCATCATGGTTTATATCCTGTGATGGACTTTTCCTCCAGGAATCTGTCCAGTCCCCGTTTGAAGGCATCCAGGCCAGATGCCTTCACCATATCCTGTGGCAGGGAGTTCCATAAACTAACAACACACTGGGTAAAAAAAAATTTTTTGGTCTGTTCTCACTCTTCCAACCCTCAGTTTGAGAGGATGTCCCCTAGTTCTGGTATTTTGTGAGAGGAAGAAGAGTGCTGCCTTTTCTGGCCATAAAATTCTCCAAAATGATGTATACACTAACAATACTATATTAAAAACTAGACAAGACCAATGTGGTTGACAAATAGCAAAATGACCTAGAATTGAAACATACATGTTTTTATCTGATTGAAAACTTTGATTTATTTGGAGGACAATCTAATTTTAGCAAACATTCAGAGTTAGGAGACAGTAATGCCCTGAGAGATGGACCACTGTATGCCTTGGAATTAAAAAGGGGAACTTTAGGGTTTCAGCAGTAATCCTTCTTTTCCTTTCTGCTACGATATACTGTAATATCAAATGAGGGTATAAGAACACCCAAGGACGGCAAGATACAGAATGAATTTGGGAGAATCTTGAAAATGGTCTTATTATGAAGAAACCACGAACCTTTCTTTCAACTCTGAGTGACGAGACTAGAAAAATGGATGGTGGGAGGGAATGTTTACTTCACCAGCTATAAGCTAGTGGTGGGGAATCTCTGGTCCTCCAGATGTTTTAGATTTCAGCTCCCAGAATTGCAAGCCTATGTTATCAGTGATCAAGGACTGTGGGAGCTGTTGTCCAAAACATCTTGAGAAGTTCCCCACCCGCCACCCATGGTGTAAGCACTCACCATGACAATTAGCCAAGCAGTGATAAATTTGAAAGTGCAGGTGCTCAGTGTGACAGTCCCTGTAGCAAAACTCACTCCATAAGGAGTCCAAAAACACACTTAGATTAATTAGTCCATATCATCCAATGAGGAACAGTTTTTTGTTAAGTGAATGGATTTTAACTACCCACTCAAGACAAAACAAAACAAAGTGACAACCCACTCAAATATTTAGCATGTCTTTAAGAGTCCGAAAATGCAGACATCTAGGTTGATCTACCCATAGATGTACTGTTTCTCCCACAAATGTTCATGACTGAGTAGAGGGTTAGTGCCCCTCCCTCAATTTGAGATGAGGTGTCCTTTTCTCATTTCACATGTTGACTATGATTTAGAGACGGGCACTTACTGTAGTTTAGCGATTTGGTGAGGTGTTGCACAGACACTCTTGGTTACGCACCCCATGGGTGCCAGGTAGCAGGCTGTAGGTTCACTCAGCTTTCCAACCTTCTGAGGTTGGTAAAATGAGTACCCAGCTCTCGGGGGTGGGGGCAATGTGTGGCTTGCATCATTACTTGTAAACTGCCCAGAGAATGATTTAAGTTCTATAAAGTGGTAGATAAGCAGCACACTTTGCTTTTTATTTTACTGTGGATCAGTTGGTCTCTCTATCTAATTTGTGTACTAATTATGGATGGGCATGAACTGGAAAAATAGTGTTTCATTTCATTTTGTTTCGCCCCCTGCTATGTTTAGTTTTGTTACAAAATTAATTTTAAAGCAGTTTCGTTATGAAATGAAATGAAACGAAACAAAACAGTATGCTCCCCTGGGTCCTAAAGGCCCCAGGGAAGCAAGCAATTTTAGGTCAGCCCCCCAAATTTGCAAAGGTTCAGGGGTCAGGGCACTGAGTAATTAAGGACCAAAGGGGGTGCCCCTAGGAAAAATTATTTCTAATTGGAATCAGAAGGTGATCAAGTGAGTGGTAGCACTGCTGAGGATTCAGATTGATTCAGGTATCCACCAAGAGGTACCAGCCTCTTTGGAGTGCTTTACCATAGAGAGGGGAAGCTGTAAATTAACCTTATAATGGGTAAAGCACACCAAAGACACTCATTCAATTAAGTACCCCCCACCTCCTTTGGAGTTTAATATTTCTGTCTCCAGAAACCCTAAATCAGTGGTTCTCAACCTGTGGGTCTCCAGATGTTCCTGGACTGCAACTCCCAGCAGCCTCCACCACTTGCTGTGCTGGAAGGGATTTCTGGGAGTTGCAGTCCAGGAATATCTGGGGACCCCCAGGTTGAAAACCACTGCCCTAAATTTTCCAAATTTCAAAGGGTCCCCTAAAATCGCTTCGGGTAGCAAAGCCTGCCATTGAAAAAAATATATTAAATGGAAGATTACTGATACCAAGCATGCAAATGGCAGTCTTAGCTTCCCCAAGTGATTTTAGGGAACTCCTTGAAATTTGGAAAGTTTTGAGTTTCAGGGAACTGAGTTATTAAGCTCCAAAGGAGGTGTGGAGTGCTTTATGGAAGGAGTGTGTCCAGTGCGCATTACCGATTATAGGGTTAATTTACAGCTTCCCCCCAGCATGCTGATCCACACTTCTTCAATTAAGTACCCCTCCCTGCAGCTCCTTTGGAGCTTAATACCCTCCGTTCTCTGAAACCCGAAACTTTCCAAATTTCAAGGGGTTACAGGGGAGAGGTTGAGGAAGCTCCCCAGCCATTTAGGGGGGAGGGATGGCATTTCGATTCATTTCATAACGGAACGCTGGCTAGCATTTTGTTTCATTTCAAAACGTTTCGTAACCTTACGACATGACAAAACAGTGTGTCATTTTTTTGTAAGGTGCCCATCTCTAGTACTAACTCATATATAATACACATATATCAGGGTTATACATTTGTTAGATTGCGATAGTCATTGAACAGTGAGATAGCAAAGGACCCAGTAATAAGACAGGATACAATGTGTCCCCCAAACAATTTAAGAACACCAGATTATGATTTCCTGAATATTTCTTTTCCAGTATCAGAGGGAAAAATAATCAGCACTTTTGATCAGAAATCAGACAGACCGGAGCTAGTGGGGTTTTCTTTCCTACCACAATTAGGACCTTTTGAAAACCACAGAGATTGAAATATTGATTGGTTTTTACTCCGCATTCCAACTGGGAGTGCTTGCCACAATAGGAAATGCTAGAGCTCCCCCTGTTCCTGTGAGGATGGCACCAAAGCTCAGTGGAAATAAGGGAAGACCCATAGTGGGGCGGCTGTGACATCATGGTTCCAAGTTAATCAAAGGAGTTCAGTGCTTCAGCTTAGGTAGTGCTCCATTACTCATGTGTGCAATGAGGATGCTTCCCCATTGTTCTGAGAGCAGAAGAGCATATACACTTGATCTGAGAGTTAAAGGTACCTTGAGCTGTAATCCAGCAAAAAGTATCTTGCTTAGGGTATTCTGTTTGGGACATCTGTTGCTCCTATTTATCTTTCACCGAGATATAGTACAGGGGGTAGAAACACACATCCAATCGCTGTATCAAAAGCACACTGGTCTGATCGAGGGCAGAACTGGCCTCTGAATGTATAGCTACGGTTACAAAAAAAGAAAATGAAAAAAAAATAAGCAGAGCAGGAGCCAGTAATGAGAAACAATGTCGCTGAGACTGGATTACTTCAGTGTTTGGGCTAGCAGCAGATGGCACAAATAACTGAAAAATGATAAAATAATCATTTGCCTGAAATTAAAGAGCCAGCCTAGGGAATAGGTGATGGATAGAGCAGCCAGAAGCGAATGGGAAAGGGTCCATGGGAAAATGACTGACATCAATAGTTCTATACCTAGTAACGGTAAACAGAGAGGCAAACAAGAGGTTGTGAGATCCAGAATTAATAGCACAGAAGAATGTGTGTTAAAGTTACCTTCAACCTTCTACTGCAGGAAATAAAGCAACTGTTGAGTATTTGACACAGCTAGGTCATAAGCCTCTCAATTAGTTTTTGGGTTTAATGCCAATCCTTATGTCCTGTTCCTACATTTTTACTCAAAGCTTGGCACAGAAATTAACAGCAGGTAGATGCAGGGAGAAACGTTCCTCCTGGTAAATTTCTCTAACACAGGGATCTGTTGAAAGGCACAGGAGCGTGGCCAGTAAATGAAGACGAGAACCCCATCTCTCTCTGTTCCCCCCTGCTAATCCTCCTGTGCCTTGCATCAACACTACAATGAGTAAAACAGTGAGGTATGAACCATGTTTTGCTGCCTGAAGTAGGTGAGTGGGTGGCATCTCTCCTTGCTGATACGCAAAAACATTTCCGTGAGAAAAAACTTTTCCATGTGGTAAAAACCAGAGAAGATTGGGAAGAGCTCCAGAAGGATCTTTCCAAACTGGGGGAATGGGCTATGAAATGGCAAATGCGTTTTAATGTAGCCAAATGTAAAATAATGCACATTGGGGCAAAAAATCAAAACTTTATCAACTCATGGGCTCTGAGTTATCCGTGACAGATCAGGAAAGAGATCTTGGTGTGTTGGTGGACAGATCCATGAAGGTGTCTCCCCAATGTGTGGCAGCGGTGAAGAAGGCCAATTCCATGCTAGGGATTATCAAAAAGGGGATTGAAAATAAAACAGCCAACATTATAATGCCATTATACAAAACAATAGTAAGGCCGCACCTGGAGTATTGTGTACAATTCTGGTCACCGCATCTCAAGAAAGACATAGTGGAACTGGAAAAGGTGCAGAAGAGAGTGACTAAAATGATTACTGGCCTGGGGCACCTCCTTATGAGGAAAGGCTAAAACATTTGGGGCTCTTTAGTCTGGAAAAAAGGCGCCTGAGGGGGGATATGATTGAGACGTACAAAATAATGCAGGGCATGAGTAAAGTGGATAGAGGGAAGCTCTTCTCCCTCTCCCAAAATACCAGAACTAGGGGACATACACTCAAATTGAGGGCTGGGAGAGTAAGAACAGACAAAAGAAAATATTTTTTCACCCAGCGTGTTGTTTGTCTATGGAACTCCCTGTCACAGGATGTGGTGATGGCATCTGGCCTGGATGCCTTCAAAAGGGGATTGGACAGATTCATGGAGGAAAAGTCCATCACAGGTTACAAACCATGAGGGAGATGGGTAATCTCCAGGCTTAAAACCAGGGTACTTCAAGGGCCAGATGCAGGGGAGTGGTATCAGATGTTACTTCAAAACTGGCGAGATCGTAGGATTGTTTGCTCATAATACTGAGGTTCCTAAAGCAGCTTAAGCTGTACAAGGTAGGCTGCATGGCACACTAATCACCGTTTTCCAATCCTCTCCATCCCTCCTTCCATTCCCTCATAATGTGATGTATACTATATATTTATATACTTCTTGCCCTCTGACAGCTGATCCTCATTTCCACCCAAAAAGTCCCCTCTGAGCTAGTTGGATATCTCAGTGGTTTAGGTAGATGTTGGGAATTTGATTCCCCCTTGTGCCTCCTCCAAGTAGAACCAGTCCCAGGGTGCCCCCAGGAAAAAGGGTGTGGTAAACCACTTCTGAGTATTCTGAAAAGGGTTGCCATAAATCAGAGTTGACTTGACCTTTTTAATATCAAACCATTCTTTCACACTTTTTACGTTGAAAAACCTGACAATTTCCCCCCATCTAATAGCATGAGGGTTATTGCAAAGACTGGGTGGTTTGATGAACAAGGGCTGTCAGTAGCCAATCAGCATGTCTGAGGGGTGTATAAGGAGGAATGTTGAATTCCCAGAATGGCCGGAAACCCAGTGTGGATCATTTGTTGGTTTGGGCTCCACTTTAGCTGATTGCCTGTGTTTCTCTCTTTGATTCTTTCCTTTCTTGCCTTTAATTTTTTTTTTGCGAGACTCCTCCCTCCATAAGAACATAAGAACATAAGAAGAGCCATGCTGGATCAGGCCAAAGGTGCATCTAGTCCAGCTTCCTGTATCTCACAGTGGCCCCACCAAATGCGTCTGGGAGCGCATGAGACTAGATACAGTATTTGTCTCCTGATACCACTCCCCTATATATGATCCTTGAAGTTCCCCGGTTTTAAGCCTGGAGATTACACATCTCCATCATGGTTTGTAACATGTGATAGACTTTTTAAATATTAATTTTGTTCATGCCTCATTGGGATTAGTCTGTCCTCCCCCTCCCCCCCGTTTCTTTGGGTGTCCCCTCCATCCCTTTCCTGTACTTTGATTATGTTTGCTCCTCCCTAGACCTGGAGATGGCAGCAAGTAGTCTGGGATGGGCATGATATCAGCAGCCCTTCCACTGGCGTAGCACTGGTATATTCTTTTCCTCCCAGTGGTATATTCCCTCTCATGGTTTGCTCTGCTTTGACACCTGCTTAATTTCCCCATTCAATTAAGCCAAAGGAGCCTAAAACTGCTTAGGTTTGCAGGACTGTGCCATGTATAAATAGCCTTCCATTTATCAATAATTCCACTTTTCCTAATGTTTTGGATGTTGGCCCAGTCAATTGAGACAGATGAAATTGTCCCATAGATTTATATGGCTCTATGATAGATGCCACATTTTAAACCTTTTTAGCTCCAGGCAGGCATTGAAGCCTGCATCACTGCAGAAGAGAAGAGGAAAGACTTGCTTATTCCCAATTATTTTGAAGCCAAAGTCGTTCTGGCTTAGCAAGAGGGCTAAGCAGAGGAAGAGAAGAGCTGTCTACAAGGCCAGCGTGGGAAGAGCTGCTGTATTTTTTAGGAAGCATGGCCATTGTCTACTTGTACAGGGGCAAATTTCTGGGATTTGGCTGGCAAGCACACAAATAGCATAATACAGTTATATATCCAACTGTACCAAGAAGAAGCCTGAACTAGGGGCTTTCACTGGGCTGGCGGAATGGAGTTGGCTTTTTGATAAATATTTCATGGGCAAAATTGGTCTGCTGGGATGTGTGTGTCTCTGTGTGTGCATGTGTGTGTATCTCTCTCTGTGTGTGCGCGCTTCAACTATGACTTTCTTGTCTCTAAATAGAAGTTCTACCCAGATGACCAGCCACTAGAATAAGCTAATATAATTACTGAGCAATCATTCCTTTGAACCATATTAGCCTACAAGGCCACTTGGACAGTTGTGCTAAAAAGTCTGTCAAAAATTAACACTGACCCTTCAGTAACCTTTGACAGAAAGGCCATGTTTTCAGTGGTGAAGCCATTCCTCATCAATTCAAAGCCTATAATGAAAAAGCAAGTGCACTGCACAACATCTGAAGGTTCAGAGGCAGCAGCGACCTGCAAATACATCGTTTCAACATGTCATTCTTCTCTCTCTTTTTGGTTCTATTTTTCATTAGCTTCAAGAAATTTCATGGGTATGATCAACAGAAACTAGGTGTACCACACATCTTTCTTTTTGTATCTTTTGTGTCTGTGTTGAATATACAGTAGTTTTAAAAGTCTCTATATGATGATATGACAACGGATGTGAAAACAACAGTCAAGTAGATTTACAATGACTCATGCTTACTGCAGAGAAAAAAAATGATTGGAGATCAGCTTTGTTATGCTGAATTTTATTATCATCACTATTTGACTGTATATCGTAAGCAGTAATTGCGGATTTCAAAGTTGTCCTTGGAGTTCCTCTTAAATGAGTCAAGAGCAAGTTTACCAAAACAAAGCATCACACTCTTACTCTGATTTCCTAGCCATTGGTAATGACTCCGACACCAACTCTCTCTTATTCTGTTAATCCAGTTCTGCAGACAATCTAGTGGCATCACCCAAATACATTGGAATGCTGGGAAAATGGGATGAAATGTTCAACACTCACTTTATCAGGGGGGAAAACAATTACTAGTAATTGTTTAAACAGTACAGAACTGCCAAGTAGACATTCTTCTCCCCCCTCCTCCTCCTCCTCCTCCTCCTTCTCATTAGCCTATGTCACACTTGGTGGTGGGGTCCGCTATTTTGGTTTTTATCCTCCACTTTATACGGACACAGACTTGGTCTGGGTGAATGCAGGGCAACTTCATGTCATTGTCAAGGGTGTTCATACAGTGCTGTTTTGCTTGTCCCCCTGGTCAGGATCCGCTGACCTCCAGGGTGAGACCCCTTTTGGCCAGAGTTACCTTGTCAGCATGAAAGACGTGTCCATACCATCGCAGTTAGGTTTCATGCATCTTGTCAGCAATTGGTGAAATATCCTATTTAGATTGGATGTTATCATTGCATCCTTTTGTGTGAGTCTGGATGCCCATTGCAGCATCTTTGTCTCGATGAAACCAAGGTGATATTTGGTTGCTTTAGTTGCTGGCTAGCAATCTACAACATAGAGCGCGACAGCTCATACAGTGGTGTGATAGACCTTTGACTTTAAATGGTTGCTGATTTTTTTGTTGCACATGACACTTGATGTCATACACCTTTTTTGTCAGGCACCATTGTTCCTTGATGTGACTTTATGGTTCTGACTCCCATCAGCTGTGATCCTAGAACTGAGGTATTTGAATTCCTCAGTTCTGGGTTGGTTGATACCATTGATTTGGATCATAATTTGGGTCAGTCGTCAGATACTCTGTCTTCCTCACATTCAGGTGCAGCCCAAACATTGCCAGACATTCACTCCATGCTTAGACGTAGCACTCAAGATCTGCCTTACTCTCCAATGTAGTCATGACATCATCTGCATAAAGCAGTATCCAGGGTGTCAGATTCTGCAGTTCACAAGTAACTGCGATCATAACCAGAATGAAAATAAGGGGGGAGAGTGTCGATCCTTGGTGGGTCCCAACCATGATATGAAAATCTTTCAATGTGCCAGCTGCAGTCATGTGGGACTTGGTCAAATCTTTCTCGAGGTCAAGGAATGCTGCATGCACTGGTTTCCATTTCTCCTTGTGTTTTTTGAGCATCAATCAGGCAGTATGTATTTTGTCGCCCGTTCTGCAGTTCTTGACAAAGCCAGATTGACTGACACTTAGTTGGACTCTGGTGCGGATTCATGTGTCAATGACTCAAAGACTTTTAAGAATATGCACAAGTAATTTAATCAGTCTGTAGTTGGTGTATTCGGCAGGGTTCCCTTTCTTTTTCCAGGCTGATAATGTTGTGCTGCGTTGCCAGTTGTCGAGTACCGTCTTTCCGGGAACAATCTGCTTACAGAGGTCCATCAGCCAGGTGCAGGGATTCCAGTGTTGCGACTTCCCCACTTCCATCACCACATCGTGTGGTCCTGCGGCCTTGCCTGCTTTTGTCTGCTTCATTGTCACAGCAGCTTTGTCAGATGTGATTGGTTGCACAGGCCCTAGAACTAGGGGAAAATATGGGATCAGTGGGTGTAGGAGCTCTTCTGTGGAAACTTTCTTGAAGTAATCCTGCCAACACTTTGTTACCTTGACACGATCGTCAATCAGCTTTCCATTCTCATTATTGACAACATGGAATCTCTCAATATCCCTAGTCCTTTTGTGGCAGGCTTTCACTAGTTGGTAAATGTCATGTTTGCCTTTGCGCGTATCAAAGTTTCCATACAATTTCTCAAAGTGCGCAGATTTTGTTGTAGCTACTGCTATGGATCCATTATTTGATGCAACTTTGGTTTAATCGGCTAACCTGTTAAGGGGGCCTGTCTCCAATTTGTTCTGAGTTCAGCTCACCCTGTTTAGCACAGGGAGTTTCCAGCAGCACAACAAGGAGGGTCGGACCCTGCCACTACCACTGCCAAATAGACAATGCTGTTGGGGGAAAAAAATATTTCCGTATTCCTAGGAAGCATCTATTTTCACGTAGTGGTTTTCAATCCTTGTGCTTTCCTTTTCTGGTTACAGCATTTGAAAGGCTTGGTGGTTGGGGTCCTTTGTGTAGTAGCAAATTTGCCGTTCATGCTCTGCTCTCTGAGGCAGGTACCTCATTTTGCCTTATGGGAGAACCAAGCTTGTAAGGTATCAGACTTCTCTGAGGGACCTTGAGTAGAATTGCAAAAGGATTCAATTGGATTTGACAGCCATAGCTGTGTCACAGGGCCTTTTTACACGACCCCTAAGATCCGCTGGTCCCTTAAATTCGGACCAGAGATCTTGAGGGTTTGTCGCTCTCCCTGTGTTCCCACCCCCTCTGCACTTCCTTGTTCTGTCTGCGTGAGGGGAGGGAGAAAAAAAAAGGGAGAAAAGAATGCACTCTTACCTCCGGAGTGCCGGTGGAAGTTGCTCCAACCCCCCCGTCACTTCCTGGTTCCTCTTAAAGGGGCGGGAGGCAAAACAACAACAACAAAAAGAAGTGAGGAGAGCCCGGCACTCTCCGCATCAAAATTTTTCACTCTCCCAGAGCAGGTACTTGAAAGGTGCGCTGGGATGGGCTAAAGTGGGCGTGGTCGCACTTAATTTTCTGTTAGCTCCGGAGCTGGTGGGGAAACATTTTTAAGCTCCAGAGCTGGGAGCCATTTGCAGCGGAGCTTAAGGGTCGTGTATAAACGCCCACACTTCCTGAACTGTGAGAAGAATTGCATCTTTCCTTGAAAATCTACACATTTGCAAGTATGCAGAATGCAATAAATGCAATTTAAAATATGAACAGCTAAGATGTGTATGGTTGAAAAAATAAATACAGAAATGCTTTACTCAACAGGGGAAATCCATGCATTGGGGAAAATGCATTAAAATGCATAACTGGGGGAGGGTGTTAAAATTGCCCATGAATTCAAGCCGGGGAAATAAAAACTGAATCTTGGAACTCTGTATGAAATAAAGATGGGAAGAAAAGGGAGATGAGATTCAGAGAAACAAAGCAAACACCTCTCCGTAGGTCATCAGTTAGCGTCTCTCTATTTCCCCCGCCCCCCACATGTGCACTCCTTTCTATGCATTTGCATACATGCAGCTGTGTTAGTAAACAAAGCAAAGCTACAGCCTGCAGTAAACTTATACATAGGATTTACATCCGGGTTAGCAAACTTGGTGTTCTTCTGTGTGTGAGTCAAATGATTTACAGGGCAAAGTTTTCTTCTCATTTCTAGGAAATAAATGCAGTTGGGTAATCCACAGTCACAGAGGGCAGCACATACGTATGTTCATATAGCTGCTGTGAATGTCCACATCCGTCCATCCATGCATTCATCTACCACACTGCCATTGTTCAGTCTGCGGATTCTCACAGAACACAAGTGGGCTGGGGGAGGAGAGGAGGGTCTACAAAGTTTCCGCACCTTGTCATAATTCCAGTAATATGTCAAAGTAGTTGACCCCAGCATGACTTCACCATATCCCAGAAGGATTGTGCTTGGCAGCCTGCTACTGCTGGAGAAAAGCTTTTAGCCACTGGCAAAAGAAACACGGTCCATCTTTTTGCAGCCGCTAGCTACATTCCACCTGCATCTTGAAGAAGCAGGAAGCTCCCTGCTGCAGAAATGAACCCCTGCAGGTTCTTTGCACTTCGGATCACCTTGAGCCTATGTGCCCTCACGTATCTTTTGTAGCCAAGTGCTGAAGACTTGGATGAACCAAATGACCCCTTATTAACAAGGGCCAAACTCCCTTGCAATGACTGCAATTACCTTGCATCATCACTTGTATCAATTGACAAGTGGTCAATATTATCCTACCCGGGGTCTGCAATTTGCTTTTTGAAAACCTATTGTCAAAATCCCTCAGCCACCATGCCCATGTTCTTTTTGTAATATGGAAAAGAAACTTTTTCCATGCTCCGCTACAACATACCAGGAGCAGATGTGTGCTAAAATGGTTATCTGAATCCAAACAGTAATGTTATAACTGTTATTATTGTTGTTACATGTCCTCCAGTTGCTTCTGACATATGGCAATTCTATGAGTAAGCCATCTCCAAAATGCCCTGCCATCAGCTGCCCTGCTCAGCTCGTGTAAACTCAACACTTCTTTTAGGCAGTTGAGCTATCTCTTATATGCCCCTCTTCAGCATTTACCAGCATTAGTGTCTTTTCCAGAGAATGTTGCGGTCTCACTATGTAGACAATATAGCACGGCATACATTGCATCATTTTTGCCGCCAGAGATAGTTCAGGTTTGGTTTGATCTAGGATACAGTTGTTCATCTTTCTGGAACTCCAGGGTATCTACAAAGCTCTCCTCCAGTACCGTATTTCAAATGAGTCATCCCTCCCCCATAGCTTTCTTTACTATTCAGCTCTAAACCCCCATGATCGACAAACTGATTTGTTGGTTCTTTGGGAGGGAGGAGGGGAATTTGTGGTTGATCAAGGTTGGCGATGAAATGTGACAATGGCTGTTCTTTGTGGTTGAACCACCATTTGGACATTTCGCCCTTATCTTTAGACACATGTTATATGAATCATCTCTGCATCTCCTTGAGATAGTGGTTAATATGAGGATAGAGCAGGAAAGGCAGGCATGTCCAAACTTCAGCCCTCCAGATGTTTTGGACCGCAACTCCCAGAGTTCTTTGCCATTGGCAATCTAAGCTTAGAATTCTGGGAGTTATGGTCCAAAACATCAAGAGGGCTGAAGTTTGGACATGCCTGAGGAAAGGTGAGTGAGGAGGTTGGTGGTAGTGGTGGTGGGATCAAGCAGGAAAGGCAAGTGAAGGAGCTGTTTCCACTTTCTTCTGATTTTTCTTCTTGTCAGATAGTGTGCTTCCTTGTGGGTTATTCAGCATTCTTAATATAGGCATAAATTTATCCTTGATTTCTCAGGTCATCTGGAAGAGATCTCTCATTTTCCCTCTTTTGTTGTTCTCCTATATTTCTTTGCACTGTTTTTTATAATAGTTTTCTTTCTCTCTACATCTGCTCCTGGTCCGGTGTTTTACTAGCATAGGGGCTGTGAGTCTGGACTGAGAGACTTTGGATCTGGTGTAAACCAGCTCTTTCTTTTATCTTCCCACACCCACACTTGATTCTTCTGATGACTGATCTCAGCCAATACAACAGACCCAAGTCCATTTTTTTGCCATCATAAGGGTAGTTGTGCTAACACAACAGGCTTTTGGCCATTACAAACCCACTACAACCAGCATAGTCTGTGAGTTTTTACTGCCTTGGTTACTGGATTGTACTGCTGGCACTGACACCACTATTCTATCATCCGAATTTCATCCCATAGGTGGAAAACATGGGTGCACAGATAAAAAAAAAAGTTAAATCACAAACTGCTTGCTTATGTTTAATCATACATAAGGACTACAGAGTCGAGAGACAGATGGGATTGCTTTGTTTATTCTTTCATGAATATTTGCATTTTTAAAACTATTAAGTCCTATGACTACAGGGATAGAACATTTTTATACATTTAGTATTAATTTAATGAACTCTAGGCTCCCGTTTATAGGCCCTGATTTTCAGGATAGGTGACTTTGGTTCTGAATTAGAAGGAAAAAGTCAGGCAATGATAGATAGCTGTAAGGGTGGACATAAAACATCCCTAATGTACAAAAAGATTCAGATGAGGAGATGTGGATCAATGAAGTTTTAATGTACAGGCTATAAACCATGGGGAAGTGAGCTTATAAAACGAGAAATACTACGTTCTTCTGGTCACAGTTTTGTTGAAATTACAGATTCTATTAAAATATTATTACAGAAATGATTGGTTAGATTCATTGAAACATTTCAGCTGATTTAGGCCATTCTCAGCTGAGCAAATCAGGAACAAATTAATGCAATTTAATTGTCCTGGTTTTGCTGTATTGGTAGGACTGTCTGCAAAGCTAAAGGGCATAGAATAAGGAGAAGCAATTGCAGTGTGATGGGAAATATGCTGTTTTGTCATTTGTGCTAAGGTGGCAGAAAGGCAGAATCTGGGGGGAATGAGGCACTTTTTACTAAAGCAGACAAAAGGGCAATATAACCACTGCCTAGCAAAATGCACCAGCTGGCTGCAACAGGTCTCCAATTCTTCTGTGAGCCTGGGTTTGTCAATATAGGCTCAACTGGAGTGGACTAAGTAGGGTCATTTAAGGTCAGGTAAAGGTCTGGTATGCCATTTGGGTGATCCTTGCATGTATGACATGTATATCCTTGCATATGGCATGTAAAAATCGAGCAGCCCTATTTGGTTCAGCTTCATTAATGTGGCAGAAGAAAAATCTGGCCTTGCCCTTGACCACTTCCAGGAGAAAGATTTCAGTTTTAAAAATTGTGATGCCCTAGCTGGTTTTTTTAAAAAACCTTTTCTTTCCTCCTGCAGCCAAGCAGAGGAGCAGACAAAGGACTTTTTTATTTCACTATTTTATTTCTCAGCTTACCCATATTGTTAAGTAGTTAAGATTAGAGATGGGCACGGAACGAACATTTTTTCGTTTCCGTTACCATTTGTCGTTTCCATTACGTAACGAAATGACAAACGAAAATTGTGATGAAAATGAAACGAAACGAACAGAACCACGAAAATTGTGGTCGTTATGTTTCGTTTCCGTTAATGGTGGCGCGAATGAAATGAGCTGTTTCAAATGTTAAAAAATGCCCTGGACATCCATAAAAATTATTTATATTGTCTGATAATACCTACCGGGGGTGTTGGGGTCCTTAAAATATTTGTTTTTGTCTTCTCCCATCATGATGTATTTTTCTTTTCCCTTTAAAATGGATGTCGCCACCAGCCACAAAATGGAGGCAAGCCATGTGATGTGGGATCATGTTCAACCAATAGCATGACCAGGTTGCAGACTGGGCGGGCAGGTCTGGCAGCCACAGAGGGCATAAAAAGCTCTGGCAGGCAGTCCCCGTCCTCCTTGCAGTCTCTGGTGGGAGTTAGGGTGGGATTGCTGTCTCTGCGACTCTAGCTTCAGTCCTGCAGCCTCCCTGTGTGCGTGCGTGCTGCGTACCTCTCGGTGAGTACCCTCCCCTGCCCCGCAGTGCAGTCACTCTGCGGCTGCCTTGCACCCTGGGCAATGCCCGCCACTGCCTTTGCAGCCTCCCTGCCTGCGCACGGAAATGCTTTAAAAATCGTGCAAAAAGCGGGTAGAAACGACAAACGAAAAAACGAAAAACGGTAACAAATTTTTTCAAAAAATTCATGACAAATGGAAACAAACCGAAACAGACCTCGCAATGACAAATGAAAAACCGAAACACCATTTTTTTGTTTTGTGCCCATCTCTAGTTAAGAAGCCTGTTTTGTCCACTAATGAAATGGATATTTCAACTAGGTGGGAAATTAAAGCAAGAAGATTCCGAGGAATCGCATGCATTGGAAACAAACCAAAAGAGAGCATTCACTTAAAAAAGAAAAAGAAAAAGAAAGAAAGAAAGCAAAACAAAATGGCAGAAGCCCCAGAGAGGGACCTGGAAAGGTGCAGGTAGGCATATGTTCAGGACAGCCTGGTTCACTCCAGCAACTACATTGTCTAATTGCCAGGAAAGGGAGAGACTAGGCAGTCTTTATTACTCTCTCAGGCAATAAAGCTTTCAGTAAGAGAAAAGAACATATAGGTTATATGATGTATAGTTTCTTCATCAAAACCTTTAATTATTTAATGACTCGTATATATTTATTTGTTGCCTATTGCAGTGCTGTGACACAAATAAATAATGCGGGACTATGGAGAGTGTGGCCATGTGTCCTATTCTGTATGTCCTTCACATGAGATATTGATTTGAAAAAGAAAAGATAGGGGACCGTTGGCTTTGACATTGGCCTTTAACAATGGATTGTGGTACACGGGGAGCAAACGCACATGGAAGCTGGTCACAGTCTTCTACTCTAGAGGAAAATGTTCCTTTCCGCTTTAAATGATAATACGTATTGCTCAAATTTCACCTCTATATGTAATTTAGCATATATGTTGTTCATGAACAATTGTGTTCCTTTTGTCCTTTCTTTGGGAAATCACAACCTAACAGAACTCTCTCTCTGGAGCTGCAGAAGCTTTTAGTGTTCTCTCTCTCTCTCTCTCTCTCTCTCTCTCTCTCTCTCTCTCTCTCTCTCACACACACACACACACACACACACACACACACACACACACACACACACACACACACACACACACACACACTTATAACAGAAGAAAACAGCCCCCCTCCAAAAGCCAATCACAAATCAAAACTCTACAAAAGTCAATAGCCCAGTTCCCATGCTGTAGAGCTAGTATTGAAAGCACTAATAGGGATAAGTGAACAGCAGCAAGATGCTTACTTAGTATGAAAGTAATTTATATGTGGGAATAAAGTCCTGCTGTTCAAGCAGTAGGATGGGATTGTTTATATGTATTTAAATCACCTTAGTTACCATTCCTAGTGAGAATCTTCAGCATAGCCTCCTTGAGATTCAGAAATACAAAGAGGAAATGTAAGAAACCTTCCTCCCCTTGCAGAAGGGGAGGGGGAGGAGAAAAATGGTATTTCTCCCTTTTAAAGCAGGCATCACATTTCACTTTGTTTGCCTCAGCAACCCCCCCTCCCCAAATCTCACACCCCGCCCCATTATAATTGTCTCAGAGTCCAACAACAGGCTGTGTTCAACACTTTCTGATTTCTGTCTGGATTTCCTTTTACTCGAGTGTAAGCATCTGCATGGCCCAGATTGGGACCAGCAGGTGCAAGATGCTCAAACCTGCCCTCCCATCTGTTTTTATTTAAAAATCCAAACCACAGGGGTTAAACAAAACCAATTTCTTGTTTAACCCCTGTTCAACAGTGGGATTTTTGAAATGAAATACAGACATGCGAAAGGTTTCAGCTGGAGGATTGGATTGGGGTCCGCACATGATTACTCTTGAGTATGTCATGGCTCCCGCAAATATTGTGTGCATTTTAACTCTTGAGACAGACTTAGTGGCTCATAATAACTTCCCAAGCTCTGCTCCTCCCCCCCCCTTGCTTTTTTATAGACTTTATATAGTCAGAGAGATAACCGCTAATAGTCCTTGTGGATCTTCTAACTGCTGATCACATGGGTTGGCGCTGTTGGCCAGTCAAAGGAATGGTAGCCTGCCCCTGTTAAGCTTATTTTGAAACCTCTCTCCTCAGCAAATGGAATGGAGGCCGTTAGGCCCAAGCTGTGAGTGACAAATCTAGGCTTTTGGCACATTATGGCTTCAGGATACAAAAGTGTGACTTCTCAGTGTAAGGATGCATGAAAAATCATAGGAAACATAAAAAATACAGATGGGCACGACTAGGGAAAATGACGTTTTCGAGTTGTCATGTGTCGGAGGCGGCCTGTGTCGGCTCGTTTCCGTTTTTCGCGAAACTTCGCAAAAATTTGTCGTTTTGTTTTTCGTTTTTTCGTCTGTCATTAAACTGGTTTGGGGGGGTAGCGGGCTCCTGGAGGCACCTCTTTTTTTTGGGGGGGTGCCTCCTATCCTCACCCACTAGGGAAAGCAGGCTCCTGGAGACCCCTCATACATGGGGTCTCCTCTCCTCACCTGCTGCAAAAGGGCATGCATGCATATCCATATGGATATGATTGCATACCCAGTTGCACGCAGAGACACAGCAGACTGGCAGAGGCACCCCTCTTTTTGGGGTGCCTTCCCTGCATCAGTCAGGCCTCAGGGGCATGGTTTGCATGTCACACATGCTGCCGGCCGAGCCAAGCCTGCAGGAGTCACCCAGAGCCACAAGTGGCAGACTGCCAGACTCTCTGCACCTGCTGTGTCTCACTAAGAAGGGAATTGTACTTAATGCAAGTACAGATCTGGCTTAGGCAACAGGGTTAGCGCAAGGGCTAGGGTTAGGCTAGTTACAGGTGAGGTTAGGGTGAGTATTGGGGTGCACCTCTGGGGGCCTCTCTGACCCACTTAGAAGGACAGTGTACTGGGTTAGGGTTAGGGTTCGGGTTCGGGTTCGGGTTCGGGCTACGGTTAGTGGGCTTTTTATGCCCGGTTGGCACATCCCAGAAGTATCTGTGATCAACCTGGCCAAGTGGCCATGCGATTGGTGGAATGGCTCCAAAATTTGCATGGTCACTCCCATGGCCAGCCCATCATTGCGCAGGTGTAAATAAAATAAAATAAAATAAAATAAAATAAAATAAAATAAAATCAATGGAGAGAGGAAAGAGGAGACATTTTGTTGCAAAAAAAACCCACTGCTACTGTAAAAATTCTGGCAGTTTTAAAATAGCAATTTTCGCATGTTTCTGTGTGGTGCTTGTGTGTTTTTGGACCACGATTTCAAAAGAAAATTGCGGTCGCCGCCCCATTTTGGATCCCCCGCCTGCACCACATGGCATGGCGACTCGAGTCCGGCTGCCCAGGACAGGAGAGGGGGGGAGGCCGGGACCCCCCCCCCCAGAAACCACCCCTCTGGTAGGTGCACTCTGCACTGCAGGCATATTTTCGCCTGCTTTTTGGCCCGGGAATGGGGGGGGGAGTTTAAAACTTTTTTTCTGTGCCGCTTCCGCTTGAATTGCGGCGGCCGGCGGCGAGTCCGGTGCTTGTTGCGAGCGACTACGACGAGGATTTCCCCCACCCCCACCACCAGAGCAGCCCAGGACAGGAGAGGGGGGGTGTCAACCACCCCTCTGGTAGGTGCCCTGAGCCCTCACTCAGGCAGGCATATTTCCGCCTGCTTTTTGGCCGGGAATCGGTTTTTTTTAACTTTTAAAAACTTTTTTTCTGTGCCACTTGGCATCGCGGGATCGCCGCGATGCCAGGAACGACCACGACAAATCAGACCCAATTATTCTTTAGTCGATTCAAGTTCGAGTTCTGGCGGAGTAATTCCCGTTACCATTTCCGTTCCGTAACGGAAACGAGGAACGGAAACGGAAACGGGAATTCCGCCAAGTCGTGCCCATCTCTAATAAAAAACATAAGAAAAACAGATGCCTTTAACATAGAAAACAACTTTGCTTCATTCTCATTTAGAAGCCTTGAACAAATTTTAGGTTATGCTTTAACTTTAACTGGATTGCACCGTTTAAGTTTGTTTTTGTTTTTGTTTTTGCTACTATTTTCTGCCACTTAGTCTTCCGTTCCTCTAAAAGCATAAACAAATATGTTTATCCACACACTTCCTCAGGTGTGCTGACCGAAACTCCTTAAAGAAGCTCAGGGTTAAGTCTGAGATTTTAAAAGAAAGACGGCTTCATTAACATGAAGGCTAGTGAATTTTCAAAAAAATTGAAGTGCTTTATGATGGATGGAAATATATCCAGGTTCAGAATTAGTCTAGAAGGTTGTAAGCATGCTAGACACAAGCAGCTCATAGTCCGAACAAAGGGGTCATTTGTCAGGCATTAGTCTTTCATAGTTGACTTATTTTTCTTAATGTGTGTGTGTGTGTGTGTGTGTGTGTGTGTGTGTGTGTGTGTGTGTGTGTGTGTGTGTTAAAAAACTTGCCAGGTGATTTCAACACGAGTGCTTATGTAAACAACCTTCCCCTGTGCATGCTTTAGTATCAGTCTGTGAGGCCCACAACTGAGAACAGTGAGATTGGTGAACAGGAGAGAGAAATAATTTTCCATGGTAGCTTCAAGATTGTGGAAATCTCTTCCAGGTGCTTTATCTACAGCTCTTTTTTTATAAACTAGTGTTCAGGTAAGCATTAAAATTCATTTAGATTTCCTTTATTTCAAGGACCCTAATCCTACCAGTTTTAACTCACATATAAATATGGTAGACTTTATGGCTTGGTGGTCTTTAAATATACTATTGTCTTACTGTACTAATTTAGTAAATGTACTAATGTCTTATTGTATCTTTTCCCTGCTGCTGTTATTGTTGGACTCTTAGTGTTTCGTTATAAGTTTTGTGATTTCTTTGCTATTGAAGTATACTTGGGAGAATGCTGAAGAGATGGGCTGTAAATATTTTAAAGAAAATATGAACACCAGGTGTTATTCTAAAACAGTCTTGAGGTTGGAAGGGGCACTCCCTAGTCTACCTTTTCAGGATTTTGTCACCTTGTTTTGCAGTGTTTGTACATCAAGACAGGAAATGCAATCTAACTCCAAGAAATATTGGCTGCAGTTGGTTTGTAATGAGCATAAAACACTTGTACCAATACCTCCACTGGCTGATCTCAGATTTGCTGCCACAACTGCTGTGCTGCCTGAGATCAGCCAATAGAAGAGGAGGAAAAAAAAAAGAAGGAAGGAAGGAAGAGGTAGAAACGATGAACTGAAGTAAGCCACATCTAGACTCCTCCCAAATTTATAGCCACTGTGCCAGCACAAAACACGACCAATATAATTTCTAATATTCTTAAAATGGCAGTGGTTTAGATTAATGACAGCTTCAATTGTCTTAGATGGTTACTTCACGTCCCTCTCATCGTGGTTCGCTGTCCTGCTTGGGACCGGTACGGAAAAAGGTTACTCCACGTCCATTGTGTGACAGCGGGAGTTTGTCCCGACCATGCCCCCTGAACTCGGAACAGAGCGTGATGAGACATACCTCTCCCTGGCCTCGGGAATTGGCTTGTCTCAGTTCTTGTTTCGAGACAAGTGCCCGTGAAGTGACACTTGTCACGTGACACACGCATTCTCCATCTAGTGGCAGAAGTGCGAAGTTGCATTCTCCAGTACAATCCCAATGGCATAAACAATGCATCGCAGAGAGGGAAGAAGGCATGAAACCGGGAGTTTTGCCGCTTAACGCATGAAAGGCAAAGTTGCAGAGATTCAAAATATCGAAAGATGGAAGCCCGGGCCAAAAAAGAAAGGGTAAACAAAGTCAGGAAAATTCAGTAATTGTCATGAAACAAGGACGTGAAGTAATAGTTGTCACAATACAATCAATCATGCCCGTGGGTAAACGGAAACAGAAACAGAACTGGAACAAGACCACGTGACCACGAGCAATGTTATCATGAAATGAATGTAATCTCAGAATGAGGAAAGACGTGAAGTAACCGCCTTAGAGTGTCACCCTAGCCATCTTGACTCATTAAGATTGTGACCGTAGTCATGGCCCAGTTTCTGTAGAGACATAAGCAAGGAGTGAGGTAATTTAGCCCCCCCCAAAATTTTAATTTGGAAAATAATTTATTTGGAGGGTATAAATTAACCTCAAGACCATTCTCAAGGTTGTTTTTTTTTTGCGTGTGTGCTACAGTCACAATTAGAGATGGGCACGACTTAGCGGTATTCCCGTTTCCGTTTCCGTTACTCGGTTCCGTTACTCTACGGAAACGGTAACGGGAATTACTCCCCCAGACTTCGAGCTCGAACCGACAAACGAACAATTTTGGTCTGATTTGTCGTGTTCGTTCCTTGCATCGCGCGATTGCGCGATGCCACGCGGCACAGAAAAAAGTTTTTAAAAGTTAAAAAAACCCGGTTCCCGGCCAAAAAGCAGGCGGAAAAATGCCTGCCGTGCCTCAGGGCACCTACCAGAGGGGTTGTTTCTGGAGGTCCCCGGCCTCCCCCCTCATCCCCCGTCCTGGGCTGCTCTGGTGGGACTCGCCGCAGGCTCGCAGCCAGCAAAAAGCCCAGTCTCGCCGCCGGCCGGCCGCAATTAAAGCGCAAGCAAGCGGCACGGACGGCACAGGAAAAAACTTTTTAAACTCTCCCCCCACCCATTCCCGGGCCAAAAAAGCAGGCGGAAAAATGCCTGCTTGACTAAGGGCGCAGGGCACCTACCGGAGGGGTGGTTTCTGGAGGGGGGGGTCCCGCCTCCCCCCATCCTGGGCAGCCGGACTCGTGAGTCGCCATCGCCATGCCATGCGGTGCGGGCGGGGGATCCAAAATGGGGCGGCAAACGCAATATTGTTTTTGAAATCGTGGTCCAAAAACACACAAGCACAACAGAAACACGCGAAAATTTATATAAACTGCCAGATTTTTCACAGTAGCAGTGGGTTTTTTCTTGCAACAAAATGTCTCTCCTCTCCTCCTCTGTCCTCCATTTATTTTATTTTATTTTATTTTTTTTACACCTGCGCAGTGCGCAATGATGGGCTGGCCGAGTGGCCAGCCATGTGGGAGTGGACAACCATGCAAATTTTTGGAGCCATCCCACCAGTCGCATGGCCACTTGGCCATGGAGACTTCTGGGATGTGCCAAAAAGCCCCCTAAAACCTGCCCTAGCCCTAACCCTAACCCTTGACTCCGTACCCATACGTCACAGACTGTCTTCTTAGTGGGTCAGAGAGGCACCCAGAGGTGCAACCCACTAGCCCACCGTAACCTTACCCGTCACTAGCCTAACCCTAGCCATTGCACTAAGCCACCTTAAAGCCAGATCTACTTGCTTGCATTGCACTACACGCAGCAAGTACAATTCCCTTCTGTGTGAGACATGGTGGTGCGGGAGCCTTGTGCAGGGAAGGCATGACGCTATCACTCTCACACTGGTCTCACTGTCTGCACATTATGTTATGCAATATCCATATGGCTATTGCATAGAATTTTGCAGCAGCAGCAGGTGAGGAGGGGAGACCCCCATGTAGAGGGGTCTCTCTTGGAGCCTGCTTCCCCTTCCTAGTGCCTCCAGGAGCCCACTTTCCCTTTATAGCGGGCCAGAGGAGGCACCCACCCCACAGAGGTGCCTCCAGGAGCCCGCTCCCCCCCCAAAACCAGTACTAACGACAATGAAAAAACGAAAAAACGAACCGACTATTTTTTGCGAATTTTCGCGAAAACCAGAAACGACCCGAAACGGGACCGGCCCGACTAATGACAACTCGAAATTTTTTTTTCAAGTTGTGCCCATCTCTAGTCACAATATGAAATATATAGGCTGAATCACAATTATATAAGCCACATAATGAACCATATAAGGAGGTGTGTGTGAATAATTGTTTTCAGGCTGTGACTCCATTCAAATGTGCCAGCCAACCCCCCCACCCCACGGGGCCATATGGTCCCCATTGAGATTGGATGCTCTAGACCGGGCCTGACCAACAGGTAGACCGGGGGCTAACAGTAGCCCACGAAGGGTTCAAAAGTATCCCGCCAGCCATCAATAAAAAATGTGAGGGGATAAGTTCTCCACCTCTACCTCCCACACCCCAAGGACTACCACTGGCCCAGCAAAGCTCTGGGTCTGCCAGCCCACAGTCTCAGCTGAACGGAGCAGTTCAAGGGCCATGGCACAGTCCCCTGCTCTCCCTACCAGCCCGATGATTGGTGTGCCACTGTCTCGTGACCAGTTGAGTTATTGGTGCAGAGCGGAGGAAGGGGAATGGAGGGGACAGCGAAGTCTGGGTCATGGGCATGCCCACCTCCTTTGCTTGGTGATGTCCCCCTCTTCTCCCCCCCTGGAGAATTCCTTCCTCCCATTCTTCAATCCTCCTCCTCCCCCCCACCCCCCACAACTGCCTCAGATAGACTGTGACCTGCCGCTCCTCCTGCTCCCCTTCTGAGCCATTCCCTCCTCCTTGTGCCACCATGGCAATGTGATTGCCCCGCTGCTGGCTTGGCCCATCCCAGCTGCACAGAGAACATGGCAGAAGTGAGTGAGAGCAATGGGTGGCAGCAGCGGCTGATAATATTTCTTCAACATAGCTATTCAGGTACCTGTCCTTTCTTTTACCTCATTACCCCACTTACCTGTGTGACTCTCAGAAGCTAAAATGACACTCAACCAATCATACTGCAATAACCATACAGAATATTTATGAGAAAGTGTTGTTCTGCTCTTGTGTTAGCATGATTCTGAACATTATCCAACTTTGCAACTTTGCAAGTGGAGTCTGAAGTGGGGAATCTGTTAAGTACATCTTCTACCTTTGGCTATTTGAGCTTTGAAGTGAGTGTGGAACATGAAATTTCTAATCTGCTTCCTGTTCTATGTTGTTGATGGAACACATTTCTAAAAATCACAAAAAAGGGGGACATATGAACCTTTTTCCTTCAACACACATGACATAGAGTCTGTTAAAGTGTTCCATTTTCAAATTGTTTTGCTAAATTGCACATGTTGAGTGGCATCACATACTTACCAATGTTGAGTACTGTGAACCATGGAATTACTAGATCTTCACCATCTTCAGTGCAAGGCAGTTAGGCCATGTAGCAGCGAAATGTCAGACTGTCCCTGCTTCAAGTGGAAATTGTGCATAAGTGTCTTGAAAATGCAAGATCAGTTTCTTCTTTGCCAGTGTCAGTGTTGGTCCAGGATAGTGCAATACAATCAAAAGCATAAAAAAATAGTAGTACCATTCTTCATGTCCAACAACCATCCTGGATAAAGAGGATGGCCAAGAACATCCTCTGCTAATTTGTTTAAGAAGCAAATTAGATAATTGTATTCTTCCCTCTTTATTGGTATTTAATGAACTGGAAACCCACATCCTAAACAAAGTAGTATTCAATTCATGTGCTTCTGAGATATTAATAGGTTGAAATTGTGGACAGAGAACCATTTTGATGTAATGATACGAAAACTGAACTCAAACTGCCATGTCCAATGATCAAATTGCTGTTTAGCTAGGGTGCTTTCTTGGTGACCTTGGTTAAAGTACCATCTAACTTACCTTGTAAGGGACAGCATGTTTGCCTCCCCAAATATCTGGGAGGAAGGGAGGGATAAAAATCTGATCAGCTGAATATCCTTTTTTTCACTTGTTCAAACATATTAGAAGTATTCTGATAACTGAATCCTAGAGACTATGGCACATCCAGACATGCTGGATTACAACTCTGCACCCACAGCCAGCAAATCTGGAACATTCCTGTACTGGATCTAGGACAAAATAAGTCATAACTGTCCATTTGTATAAGAAGAATATTTCTCAAGTGGAAATGTACAGAACCTCACATCAAAAGTCCTGCATCCTAGGAAATTATTTTTTGCTTTAAAAGCAAGCATTTTCCTTTTCCCTTTCCTTTCCTTTCTTTTGTTGAAAATTCTGTTTAATTCTCAAAAGATAGCATTTTGAAGAATGTTTATTTTTTCTTGCAGAGCACTTTTGCTTCATACTTTGACATTTTTTCTTATAGGTCAGAGTAGCATTCAAAATAAGATAGCCTGAAGCTACTGATATACTTCCATGCTTCTCAGATGAAAGGGAAATGCTTGAGTCTTAGTAGGATTGGGTTTAAGTTGTTTCCTCTCGTAATATGGACCAAGCATCCGTAAAGAAGATGCTCTGCTATCTGAAAGCTTTCCAAATGAGGAGAAAGTGGAAGGGCTGTCTGGCTTGCAGGGTTTCTATAAAATGCTGTTCCCTCCCAAGGTCATTATTCTTCTCCATTATCCACGTATTTTCCATTTTTGGCTGCAGTTAGGCACCTTTGCTAAGTGCCTGTCCATGTATAACTGTAATGTATTAACAGTCAGTTTTCAAACACTTTGTCACCCTGTTATGTGGCTTTTTCCATTGTTCCTGCAGTGCTAGCAAATCTCTGCCTGCTAGTTTTGCAAGAGTTAGACCAAAGTCATGCAAGAAATAGACCAGTCGTGCGAGAAAAACTATGAAGGAACTGTATAATTTACAAATGTTTAACAGCAATATTTTTTTAAAAAAATCTCCTTCTAATCCTTCTCCCTGACATGTTTTTATATGGGAGTGAGTGGATGTGAGGGTTCGTTATTAGGAGCAAGAGACTCAAACATAGTCAGTGGACACAGATTCTCTTTATCTTTAACTTCAAATGGATTTTTATTTCTTACAGTTTCAAACTTACTGTAGGCTCGATTATCTTCATTAACAGTTACTTTAGAACAAGTTTTTGTAACATTAAACAATAAACCATCTTCTTGAAGGCTAAGCTCAAATTGTCTTATTCTTGGCTCTTGTTCATTTACGGGAGATGACGGATACTCCCCCCTCGACCCATACACCGGGTTCCACAACATGGATGTTTCGCCCACTGAGCTAGTGGATTGCCATTCCTGTCTTTCCTCCATAATTTCTGAAACCTCTCTGAGGTTTCAGGCCAATGGAGAGGCTTTACTGTGACAGCCCATGTTATCTCTTTTTCTCCTATCTTATGGACTGTCTTTTTGCCTTCCCCTAATCCTCCCTCCTCCGTCTGTGTCCCAACTGACACTAACTGCCGCGAACAACCGTCCAAATCCTCCCTTGTCTCACACACGCCCAGCGAAATAGGCTCCTCCCCTTTTTCCACCATCTCTTCTACTGCCCATAAGACCTCTGGCTCTTTATCCCCTTCAGAAGTCGTTATGTCCTTTAATCCTATCACTTGCTTCCTTCGCGTGCCTAGGTCCCTTCTTGCAGCTTGTTCCACTGTCTGGTCCTCGTTCTTGGTGTCCTCTAACTTGCCAGACGGACCACTCTCATTCCTGTTGTCTTGAGGGGTCCCTCTCTCACAGTGGATTAATAGGTTTTTTTTTCACATAGCGCATACAAACCTGCACCCCCCTCCCTACAATGCCATGGAATACAGAACAATATTTTGTACCTTAGCAAGAAATTTAAGAAACACATGGTTGGGTACCATTGATTTAGACCAGGGGTGGGGAACCTTTGGCCCTCCAGATGTTTTGGACTGTGACTCCCAGAATTCCAACCCTATATTGCCAATGATAGATAGATAGATAGATAGATAGATAGATAGATAGATAGATAGATAGATAGATAGATAATTAAGGACCCTGGGAGTTGCGGTCCAGTACATCTGGAGGGCTGAAGGTCTCTCCCCCCCCCCCAATTTAGGCAAAGCCACTAGATCAGCATATTTTGCATAAATTGGGAAGTCTAAATCATGGTATCTCCAGAGCAAATGTACTGAATGAGGGAAAAACCGTTAGAAGGAAATAACTGTGCCAAAAATAAGCAAAAACAAAAAAAATGTTCTAGTTATATACCATTCCATAGTGCTTAAAACACTCTTTGGGTGGTTTACAGTTTAATTATGCTGGCTCCACACTGCCTCCCCAGTAAGCTTGGTACTCATTTTACCCACCCTTGAAGGACAGAAGGCTGAGTCAACCATGAGTCCGCTGCCTGGGATGGAACCCCAGATTGTGAGCACACTTTTAGCTGCAGGACAGCAATTTAACCACTGCACCACAAAGCTCAAATAAGTCAGAATTCTTTCAAAGTGGTTTGAGATCAGTATAAACCACTATATCGGTTCCCATTGTATAATCCCTGTCTGGCTCTGTGCCGTCATTAACATTTTATTAATGCTAGACCTCAATCTCTGTGGCTTGAACCAGTTCTATCAGTATCCATCTAGCCCTGGTGATTTTTTCCCCTTCTTTTTGCTTTCAGAGCAGCTTTCATGTCACATTATAGAACTTCATGTTCTTCATAGAATGCCTCTTGAAAGGAGTCTGTCTTCCTTTTATCCCTTCTGTATACTTCTTCAGTATACTGTTTCCACCATCTCTTTGATTTTCACATGCCCAGATAGTGTGTTTCAGTGTTGGCCTTTCAGTGTTTCTAATCTAGGCTTAAATTTTCCTTTGATTTCCCCCCCTCTTTTATTGTTCTCTTCCATTTCTTTTCATTGACCATGAAATAATTTCTATGTGACCATAGAAGAAATATTGCTTTCATGATTCTGACCCTATTTTTGTCACATCTTACTTTTGCTTCTCGTATATCCATTGCAATTTTAAGTTTTTTGTCCATCTCCATCTACTCTAAAAACTAGAAATGCTCTCTAAGTCTCTATATATCCCAGACCCAAATAAAGGAAATGCAAAGGATTGCTGTAATCATAGGACCATTGCTTTAATTGCCATTGCAAGTGAAGTGATGCTCAAAACATTGCAAAAAAGGCTTTTACCTATCATAAAGAGAAGAAAATTGCAATATTTGGTCACATAATACCATCTGCTGCAGGTTATCCTTCTACATCCAGGGCACAGAAGAACATTTTGGCTTAAGAATTTAAACCAATGGTTCACAGTGGGCACAGTTTCTCTATGTAGAATAACGTTAGATAAAAAACAGATTATGCTACTGATCACCAATGTTCTACAAGTAAATGGCATTTAGAGAAGAAAGGCCTTTACCTTATAAAGAGCAAAAAAATGCCTGATTCTGGAACTGGATTCTGAAAAGGAGCAGGCTCTTGAAATCATACTGCAAATATCCGTTAGCTACTGGAGTGCACTAAAGAATACAGTGGTACCTCTACTTACCAGTTTAATCCATTCCGAATGCATGCTCAAAAGTTGAACAACTCGTAAGTAGAGCAGCCATTTCTAAAAAAAATTAAAACAATTAAAAAATAAATCAAAAAAGAAAAAAAGTCAGTAGAGCAGACTGCATCTAAAATTTGTAAGGCACCAGTTAAAACACCAGTGGTTTTCCACTCTTAAGTAGAATTGCTCGTAAGTAGAGCCACTTGTAAGAAGAGATACCACTGTACTAGAATATTCAACTACGGTACTCCTCAGTTTATTGCAGGAGTTTGGTGCCTGATCCACCCGCGATAAAGGAAAATCCACAAAATGCAGACACCTCAGTAAACTGAGGTGCTCCTGCCACCTGTGTTTCCAAAGAGAGGTTTTTAACCCCCTCCTGACACCTCAGCAAACCTTGCTGCCAGGAGCTCAAGGTCTGTTTGCTGAGGTGTTGGGAGGAGGTTAAAAACTTATCTTTGGAAATAGCAGCCGAGCAGCCCAAGGTCAGTTTGATGAGGTGTTAGGGGTTGATTTAAAAACCTCTCTTTGCAAACACAGCTGGCAGGAGCATCCCCAGGTCTGTTTGCTAAGGTTTTAGAAGGGGGTTAAAAGCCTCTCTTTGGAAGCAAAATGCAGACGGTTTTGCAAACTGACCTTGGGCTGCTCCTCCCAGCTTCACTTGCAAATAAAGGTTGTTAACCCCCTCCTTACACCTCAGCAGACCTTGCTGCCAGGAGCTCAAGGTCTGTTTGCTGAGGTGTCAGGAGGGGATTAAAAAGCTCTTTTTGCAAGTGCATCCAGCAGGAGCAGCCCCATGTCTGTTTGCTGAGGTGCCAGGAGGGGGTTAAAAAACCTCTCTTTGGAAGCCTGCTTGTCTCAAGAAAAAAATGTGATATACTGAGACCGTAATCTATGAACTGCATTGTGGCAGGGAACTACTGTATGCTTTATACACTACAGCAAAGCCTTTGACTTTGTAGATCATGAGAAACTATGGGTTGTTCCGAAAAGAAATGGGTGATTCAGCATTTAATTGCCCTGATGCAGAACTTGTGCTGTGGACAAGAAGCTACGATTAGGACAGTATATGGAGAGAGAAAAATGATTTCCTACTATTATTTAAATAATAATGCTCAGTTTTGTCAGATACAGTAATAGTTTTTATTCCATAATCCATGCATGATCAACACACATGCACACACACACACACACACACACACACACACAATTTATACTTTGTTCCTTTCCTTGCTATATATCCCACCACCAGCCACAAATTCCCACTATAAATCAGTTTTCCTCCCCACAAGTCTGCATTTGTCTCTAAAAATTGCATGAAGTAAAAACAATTGTGTGTTTGGTGATGTTGAGATCACTGGAGTGCTTCCCAGCCTTCAATCCCCCAGATGTTCTTGGACTTCAGTTCCGAGAAACCCTGGCCAGTAGGCTGGTGAAAGCTTCTGGGAGTTTTAGTCCAAGAGCATCTGGGGACCCAAGGTTGGGAGCCATTGGCCAAGAGGTGGAGGGGTGACATTGGGGGAAAGGGCTGGCTGAATATCCAATCCTCTGGAATGTAAGCTTTACATGTAGTAAAACTGTAGTAGAACCTATCACTTGTCCCTCACACTAAATTATCCTTCTGGATAAAAGTGAAGTGTTTATCTGAGGACATTTGTTAGGATAGAATTGGGGAGAGATATCATTTCTGATTGAATCTCTAGTAAAAGAAATATGGGGGAGATAGCCATTTTACTCTGTGCTGTATGGAAGCCCTCACATCAAACTGTTGGCGATGTGCTTTCCCTGTGTATCTACCTGTGTTTATCCTTTGGATTGCTACTGCAGCCATTATGCCATTCAGCACAGGCAAAAGTCACCTCTAATGCAGGTAACTAAGTGTGTCAAATCAAGGGGAGCCAATTTCACCCTCACCATCTCTTTGCCTTCAGAATGTACGTAGCTTTCCTCCGCTTCCTAATCATTGCCTTTCAAAATTCTGGGATAGGAAATGCATCCAGCTTTGCATGTCTAATTGCATCTGTGACCCTTGCCAGCTTTAATCAACATATGGAATTTAAATACATGCTGCCATTCCCCTGTGGCTTAGTAAGAGTTTTAAATCTGCCTTGAAATCAATAGCCTGCATCACCAGCTAAATAAAATTAGCAGTGGGCTGGAAGTGAAATGGAAGCTCGCTGTTCCTCTTGAATAGTACCTGCAGAATTTCTTTCCCCTCCAGGAAGCTCTGCCATCTCAACTCAGTCAGTGAGGAGACGATGCATGCCATATTGTACATTTCCAGTGGCAGTGTTGGAGATCGTCACAGTCCTTGATTGCAATGTTCCTTTCAGCATGCTTTTAATGGGTAAGACAAATGAGGTGGAACTACAAGTCCCAAAATACCCTAGCCGTGATGGCGAGAGGCCATGTTGTTGGCTGGTGGGTTCTGGGAGTTGTCTAATCTACCGCCACCCCTGCACAAACTGTACTCATCAGTGAACCTCTGCAGGTGGGGGCAGGTGATTTTGGAGGACCAGAACTGGTCTTGGGTGCATTGATCAGAGCTGGGAATTTAATGTGCAGGGGTGTCTTCGGTTGTCCACTTCCCACATCAGGGTAAAATTAATGATCACTGCCTCCATCCAGATTAGATTCCTTTGTCTGAGACAGAACTGGAGATTTAGGATGGCTCCAGACGGGAAATCACTTCTGATGTCAGTCAAAATGCATTGTGCAGTTATTGTGTCTTGCCCTCCTTTACATTCTGAGGGTCCGTGCGCACATGCGCACACACACATACACAAGAAAGAAGAGAAGAAGTGCTGAAACAACCAAGGGGACTGACATGCAGGAGACATCACCATCTGGATCTCCCTATAAAATTTAATGAGCAAGGCAGGCTTATTGCACCCTGAAAGCCTTGTCTGGAAGCACATCCTGGTATCTTGGCACTTAGTGATTTCAAATGTGCCGAGGGCAGGGAAGTCAAACTAGGCCTTTTCCTGTAAGCAATCTGCCTTTTTCTACATAGAATTCTCACAGACTCGGTTTGGCATGTAGCTCCAAAGCACCTCTCCCCATGAGCTAATGCCCGCCAGGTCTTCAGCTTTCCTTTTCCTTTCCTCCAGCCCTCCAGCGGGGCTGAGGCCTCCTGCCTGCTCCAGATTGCCCACTCAGGAACACTATTCATTGTTAAAGGAACAATGGGCCTTTTTACACGACCCCTAAGATCCGCTGGTCCCTTAAATTCGGACCAAAGATCTTGAGGGTTCGTTGCTGTTCTTCCCTCCCCACCCGCTTGGCACTTCTTTGTTCTGTCTGCGGGGGGGGGGGGGGGGGGGAAAAAAAAAAGCCTTAGACAGAGACAAAAGAATAAAAGGCTTACCTCCCGGTGTTGGGGGAAGTTGCTCCGATCTCCGTTTATTTCCTGGTTCCTCTTTAAGGGGCGGAGGCAAAAGAAAAACAACAGAAAGAAGCGAGGAGACCTCAGGCAGTCTCCGGATCAAATATTTTTCACCATAAAAAAGCAGGTACAAGAAAACTGCTGTTTTGTCGCGCTAAAGTGGGCGGGGTCGCACTTAATTGTCTGCAAACTCCGGAGCTGGTGGGTAAACATTTTTATCGTCCGGACCTTGCAGCCATTTGCGGCGGAGCTTAGGGGTCGTGTATAAACGCCCAATGAGGCTCTTCTATAAAACCACTGACTTCCACGCGTTCTACCTGCAGCTCCCGAACGTTCCCCATGTGCGACTCTTGGAGTTCCCAAATCTATTCTTCACCTCCACTGTGTATTCATAAAGGATTTGACTTAGACTGGCCCAGTGGTCTTCCCTACTTTCTTCACTTTAAGTTTGAATTTTGCTATAAGAAGCTGATGATCTGAGCAACAGTCAGCACCAGGTCTCGTTTTGCTGACCGTATAGAGCTCTTCCATCTTTGGCTGCAGAGAACATAATCAATCTGATTCCGGTGATGTCCATGTGTAGATTCTCCTTTTGTGTTGTTGGAAAAGAGTGTTTCAATGACCTGCTTGTTCTCTTGACAAAACTCAATTAGCCTTTGTGCTGCTTCGTTTGGAACTCCAAGGCCAAACTTGCCAGTTATTTCTTTTATTACTTGACTCCTTACTTTAGCATTCCAATCCCCTATGATGAGAAGAACATCTTTTTTTTGGTGTCAGTTCTAGAAGGAGTTTTAAGTCTTCATAGAATTGGTCAATCTCAGACTTTTCAGAATTGGTAGTTGGTGCATAAGCTCGGATTACTGTGATGTTGAAAGGGCTGCCTTGGAATCCTACCAAAATCATTCTATCGTTTTTTGAGGTTGCATCCCAGCACAGCTTTTCCCACTTTTTTGTTGACTATGAGGGCTAGTCAATTTCTTCTATGGGAGTCTTGCCCAGTAGTGGATGTGATAGACATCTGAACTGAATTCACCCATTCCCGTCCATTTAAGTTTGCTGATGCCCAAGATGTCAATGTTTATTCTTGCCATCTCAAGTTTGACCACACCCAGCTTACCCTGGTTCATAGATCTCACATTCCAGGTTCCTATGCAGTATATTTCTTTGCAGCATTGGACTTTCCTTTCTCTTCCAGGCACGTCTGCAGCTGGATGTCCTTTCGGCTATGGCCCAGGTGATTCATTAGCTCTGGAGCTACTTGTACTTGTCCTCCGCTCTCCCTCACTAGCATGTTAGACGCCTTCCAACCTGAGGGGCTCATCTTCCAGCATCATATCATCTAGTCATGGAGTTTTCTTGGCAAGGATACTGGAGTGGCTTGCCATTTCCTATGCCAATTGGACCACATTCAGTGAGAACTCTCTACTATGTCCTGTCCGTCTTGGGTGGCCCTGCATGACATAGCTCATAGCTTCTTCGCGTTATTCAAGCCCCTTTGCCATGACAAGGCAGTGGTCCATAAGGAGACCTTCATTTTATAGTTCACTTTAAAATGGAGGACTCGCAACTAGCTTTCTTCAGACTGATGAAGCTGTTTGGATGAGCAGCGAAATGTTTCACTCTCTCAAGAAAAGAAGTCCATCTGCCATGACTCAACTTCCAGAAAAAGTCACCTGTATGACTGAGAATCTTCACAGACATAGGAAAGGAAAGAGATTGGGATTCTTCTCAAGGGTTTTACTGACTGCAAGAGGGAAGTGTTGGTCTTCCTCAAATGCAGTGGTTTCCTACCTTTTTTTGAGTCATGACTCCCTTTTATAAAAGCCAAGTAACCTGCACAACCCCCCCCCCAACATTGGTCTAAATAGGCCAGCAGCGTTGTTCCCCAACAGGGTGGCAAAATGGGTGATGTTGATGCTTGCCCTCCTACTGTGCAGTTGATACAAGTCTGACATATGGTTTATGTTCAGAAATAGGGAAGGATGACCTGCAAGTAGGAGACCCTTTGGTGGTAGAGCTGTATCCTTCCTGTTTGTAGACATTGCTGGCAATGAAATACTATACAAATAGTGGAAATTGCATTACAAACACAGCAAGATACATGCAAGAGTTTGTTTATGCATAGCATGTGCCAATGTTAGCTTGTGCCACTAGCACTGCATCCAAATGATGATGGTCTATTTAAGGTGGTTAATACAGCAGGACCCCAGTATCTGCTGGGGATTGGTTCCAGACCCTCCTGTGGATTACAAAAACAGTGGATAAGAGAGAACGCCAAAACCCTCAAAACTGCTGTTTTGTGACAGTAGCTTGCTTTACGGCTGCTGTTTTATGACAATAGCTTGCTTTACGGCTGCTGTTTTACGACAGTAGCTTGCTTTACAGCTGCTGTTTTATGACAGTAGCTTGCTTTACAGCTGGTGCTTGTGACAGTAGCTTGCTTTGCATCTGCTCAATTATTTATTTAATTTTTCCCTCTGCCAACCGTGGATAACTGAACCAGTGGTTAATGAATCAGTGGATATGGGGGTCCTACTGTAGTCTCAAATCATCAATCCAAATGGAGTCTGCAGTCACGAAATCAGAGAAGACCTAGACTAGGAAGGACAGCAACAGGAAGGACTTAGAAAAGTTCATCAGGTATAAGGATGTATCACTAGAGGTCAAGATCATCCACATTCTTGTATTTCTGATCGTCCTGTGTGGATGCGAAAGCTGGACAGTGAAGAAAGATGACGGGGGGGGAATGTTTCATTTGAAATGTGATGCTTTAGGAGAGCTTTGTAGATACCCCAAGTTGCTAGAAAGACCATCCATTGTGTCCTAGATCAAATCAAACCTATCTCTGGTGGCAGTTATGTTGAAACGGAGGCTGTCCTACTTTGGGCACATGGTGAGAAAACAAGATTCCCTGGACAAGACAATAATGCTGGGGAAAGTAAGCAGAAGAAAAAAAGGAAGACCAAATATGAAAGGGGACTGAGTCCCTAAGAGAGACCGAGGGCTTGAGCCTGCTAGAGTTGAGCAGGGCAGCTGAGGTCAGGAGATATGTTGGAGATGGCTGATTCATGGAGTCGCCATACTGACAGAGGCAAATCAGCAGCACATAACATCAACAGTCTCCTTGGCCTTAGAAGAGCAGTGTGGGAGTATTCTTAAGACTGCTGCGGTTATTTTGTTATATATTTTCCAGGTAGCGTAAAATTGCTCATATTCCCATTGACTTGCATGTCCCGATTTGAACAGAATTAGAGAGGTGCCAGAACACAACTTTGCAAGATGTCTGTGAAGATTCTCAGTCATCCAGGTGAGTTTATCTGGAAGTTGAGTCATGGCTACTGGACTTCTTTTTGAGAGATAGAAACGTTTTGCTGTTTGGATGAACAGCAAAATGTTTCTATCTCTCAAAAAGAAGTCCAGTAGCCATGACTCAACTTCCAGAACACAACTTTGCAAGGTTATGGATACTTTTCAGGGTGTGCCGTCTGTGACAAACTGCTTGGAGAGCTGAGGCCTCTTCCATGTTGAGTGGCTCCATGGGTTTCCTGGGTAATGTGATAGTCAAGTTCAGTTTAGGGGGAACTGGATTTTGAAAGTCATTAATAGGAGGTGTGCCCCCTCTCTCTCTCTCTCAATCCCTCCCTCCCTCCCTCCTTCCCTCCCTCCCTCCATTAAGACTTTAAAAATAAAACTTTTGTTTTCTGCTGCAAAGTTCTGTGTAGGTGCTAGTCTCATTTCTCTTCTTGCTCTATAAAAAGAACCATTTGAGGAACTATTACGTTGTCCTCCCTGTTATGAAGGAGACAGTGTAGGCAAAAATCAAAGAAAAACAAAACAAAAGTTCCTTAAAGACTAACTTTCATATTTTAATGTAATGTTTTGTGGACACGTTTTAAAGAAACCACACTTGGTGCAGTGATTTTTGAAAGCTTGCACATCCTATTCCACAATTACACTTCTCCCTTAAGCAATGCTGGGTTGAGGGGGCACCAAAACACACACAAACCCCCGAGTAGTTCAAAATCTGTGTCTAACTCTTATGCCCCCAAAACATAACTTAAAAAGCATAAAGAACTGGTTCACAAACAAAAACACACATACACAACAAATATGTTAAATGATCAGTAAAGCATGCCCCAGCCTCCGTATGGAGCTGCCATGCCATGGTTTCCACTAAACACATTTTAGAAGTTCACAATGTGGCCCCTTCACGTTGGTGAGAGCTTGTCAGAGAAGCCATTTAGCTACAGTCTTGTATTGACTGTACTTTGTACTTCTAGGTTTAATTTAAAGTACTGTTTTTTGTCCTAAAATCCCTCTATACCTTGGGTCCAGTACCTGAAGGACTACCCCTGCTCAAATGCATCAGTCTTATCATTTAGATTGGCCACAGGGAACTGGGATGTAGGATGCTGGTAGCATCTTTTGGTTTATGTACACAGGGGAGCAGTCCTTTCTTTACTGTGCCACCAGAATATGGAACTCCACCTTTGCCAAATTACATATAGCAGCGCTGTCCAACTTTGAATGGGCTGGGGTCTACTTTTACTGGCCCAAAGTGCCTGAGGTCTACTACACTAAAACCTCTACTTATGAATTTTATCCATTCCAAGCATATGCTCATAAGTAAAAATAATTGAAAGTAGAGCAGCAGTTTCCCATAGGAATACATTGGAAATCAATTAATCTGTTCCAGAGGGAACAGATTTCAGTGCATTCCTATGAGAAAGCTGACCATGCACATGCTTCACTTTCACCTGCTCAAGCCAGTGTGGTGGGTACAAGGGAGGCACATGCATGCTTGTGCAGATTGCCCCTTCCAAGGGGCAACCTACGTGACCATGCACATGCCTCCCTTGCACCCGGCTAAAGCACCACCACTGCTTGCCTGGGCTCCTGGAAGACTTTTTCTAAAAAGGTGCAATTTCCCTTCCAATCTGCCCGGGGCTTCCTCCTCTTCCTCTTTCCCCCCTCCTCCCTTCCAGTCCCCTCACTGCCACTGGCAGTGCAGACGGCGGCTCTCACTCATCTCCACCATGTTTGCCACGCAGCTGGGCGGGCTGAGCTAGCAGCAAGGCAATCCCATTACCACAGTAGCACATGGAGGAGGGAATGGGAATGCCTTAGAAGGGGAGCAGGAGGAGTGGCAGTAGTGGCAGGTCACAGTCTCTGTGAGGCAGCCGTGGGGGTTGGGGGGAGGAGGAGGGGGGAGGAGGGAAGGGAAGGGTGGGAGGAGGAATTCTCCAGGGGGGGAGAAGAGGGGAGATCCCACCATGCAAAGGAGGTGGGCACACCCATGACCCCACCTTTTGCTGTCCCCTCCCCTCCCCTCCCTCCGCTCTGTGCCAGCAACTCAGCTGGTCACAAGAAAGTGGCGGGCCAATCATCTGGCCAGCAGGGGGAGCAGGGGACTGCGCCATGGCCCTTGAACTGCCCCACTCTGCTTAGACAGTGGGCAGGCAGACCCAGAACTTTGCTGGAACAGTGGTGGTCCTTGGGATGGGGGAGGGAGGGGTGGAGAACTTACCCCTCACTTTTTTATTGTTGGCTGGCGGGCTACTTTTGAACTCTTTGTGGGCTACCGGTAGCCCACGGTCTACGTGTTGTGCAGGCCTGACATATAGCTTAAGTGTTTTTAATAGATACATATTTATTCCAATTTGTTTTCTTGTAACCAGTTTTAAAATTAATCAGCTACCCAGAAGCTGGGTAAAAATACTCAGAAGGGCAACTATCAAGAAAAAAACAACCCAAGGCCAAGTTAATCAAAGCAATCTTAATTGCTATTTATGGATGTGAAAGCTGAACATTGAAGAAACCTTCTAGGAAAAATATCAGTTCCCTTGAAATATGGTGCTGGAGGAGAATCTGTACTGCCAGAAAGATGAACAAGCGGGGGCTAGCTCAAATCAAACCTGAACTCTTTCTGCAAGCAAAAAGGGGTGAAACTGGGCCTGTTGTGCTTTGTGCACATCATGAGAAGGTAAGCCGTGCTGGATAAGACAGGAATGCTAGCAAAAGCTGAAGGCCGCGGGAAAAGAGAATGACCAACTATGAGATGGATCGGCTACATGAAAGAAACCACAGCCTTGAGTTCCAAGAGCTGATCAGGGCCACTCAGAATAGGACATTTCATAGGCCACTCATTCATAGGATCATGCAATATATAACAACAGTTTGTTTTAGATTTTAAAATTGATCTGTGTTTTATAATTTTGTTTTTGTTTCTGTCTTGATTTCATCTAATATTTTAAATTTATAGTTGCTTTTATTTACCGTTTTCTTATTTATAATTTTTATTTATAGCTGCTGCCTTAAAAAAAAATAATCTATTTTATTGATGCCTTGTTGCAGCCTTGGGAGAAATATGGTCTAAATGACTACAGTAATCGCTCAAAGGAAGAAAGAACCCATCCATTTTGGTATCTTTAGAAAAACCACCTGTTCAGCTGGTCTTCCTCATCTGGAATTCCTTTTAAACCTTTTCCCAGTAAAACCAAGATTTATGAATACTGCTTGTTTGCTTCTATTACAATTATGTCGTAGCCTGAACTTTTCAAGTTTGACATTTCCTATACTTCCAGTGAAATGGAAGTTTTCCGCCAGAGGAGAAGAAAAAGAGACCATTATTATGCATTCTTCATAGTTTGCTTGCAGGTATTAGATAGATACTGCTACAGCAGACCACGAAGGAATTAAAAACAGAAAAACAAGAAAAATCAGTGGATTGTGGGGTCCAGATGAGGGCGTCTTTATATTGGTTGCCTTGAAAATAAGCCAAGTTGTTTCTCCGTGGGAAAGGAGATGCTGTTGAGCTTACTTTCAAAACCAATAAAGGGATGGGAAACGTTTGCTTTGCTTCTTCAGGTGACCCCATAATTCTTTATACTGCCCATGTTGCTTGGGACTTCTGGGAGTTGTAGTCTGAATCATTTGGAGGCCAGTGGTTTTCTGGTTATAGGCTGAATGTAGATCTTCTTGATCACTACAAGTGGCTCTGGTGACTCTTCGTGGACAGAAAACAGGTGTCAGAGTTTTAGCAGCATGGATATAGAGCTGCACTTGATGGCCAGAACATACAGATGAGTTTTCTTCAAAAGGAGTGCTTTTTCTAAATACAGTTAGATGGCAAAAAATGATAGGTCAGAGATGACATCCTTATTAATGCGAAAGAAAAACACATGTATTGTGTGGCAGAAAGGGAGGTTAGACTGCTTTGAAATGGATTTTCAAATTTACTTGAAAAGAAAAGGTTGTTTATATCAGTTCTTTTTCAGACTTGCTTTTGGCAATAATAATAATAATAATAATAATAATAATAATAATAATAATAATAATAATAATAATAATAATAATAATAATAATGCTGCCATCTGAAACAACAACACACACACACATCCCTACTGGAACACTGCAAGATCCAGCTATAAGTACAGTATATTGGCAAATGGCAATAGCCCACTAAGGGAAAGCACAATTGTTTGCTATAAATTACTCATCCACCAGGTGTCTCTTGGTGCTATATGTAGAGAGACAATTTAGCAGCCCTTATTTTTGTAAAGGGAGAGGAGCAAGAGAACATTGTATTTCTTTTCCTTTCTGTGATCAAAGGAACCTGTTGCTGTTATCTACAGCCTATGATAACCTCTATCATAGGCTGATGACTTTGACCCACCCAGGACCTATTTGTTTGTCAATTTCATTTCTATACTGCTCCATTAGTGTGAACACTCTCTGGGTGATTCATAACATACAATCGACATCATCATCATCACTACATCATCATCATCATCATCATCATCATCATCATCATCATCATCATCATCATCATCCACAGGATACAATAAATACAATAAAAATAAAGTAAAAATCTGGCCGCTAGCTAAACCAGTATACTGACCGGCGTGGCACAGAATAGTACCTGCTTCAAGGGGAAAGTTTGAGGATGCTCCACAGCAATTTCTATGCTGCTAGCTGCCTGGGATCAGTATTTTCAGGTACTTTTAAATTACATATTTTTTTTCCTGGGGGCACCCCATTTGGAGTTGAATAACTTGGCCCCCCTTACCCCGAAGTTCTCCAAGTTTGGGGTGATTAAAGGGGAGCCCTTGAGAAAGGTCCATGGCAATTTTCAATGCTGCTAGGTGCCTGGGATCAGTATTTTCAAGTGCATAAAAATTACAAAAGTTTTTTTTTACTGGGGCACCCCATTTGGAGTTGAATAACTTGGCCCCTGAACCCCAAACCTCTCCAAATTCAGGGTGCTGAAAGAGGAGACCTTGGGGAAGATCCACAGCACTTTTCATGCTCATAGCTACCCGGGAACAGTATTTCCAAGCACAGAAAATGGCGCTTAAAAATTTTTGGGGGCCCCCAAACCCCAAATCGCTCCAGATTTGGGGGGCTTAAGGGGGAGAGTCCAAGGAAGGTACCCACCAAATTTGGTGCATCTAGGACCCCGGGGGGGCACATTATGGAAAAACGAATCGATTCATTTCAACGTAAGTGCCAATTCATTTTGTTAGTAACCAAACGGCACTTTCCTGTTTCGTTTCATTTCATTTCATTTTGTTAGCTAACGAAACAATGACACAGCGTGTCATTTTTCATTTGGTGCCCACCCCTAGATGCTATGGCACTACACTTCTAGAGCTGCACCTTTGCTCATTTAAGAACCACAACTCTGAACATGTGCAATTCTAGAAAATACTAGAAGATTTGGTACATGGACTCAAAATGTAAACAAGGGCTATGTTGTCATTCGTGCTAATTGTATTGTGATGCAGATGCTTTCCAAGCCAGGAGAGCTCTCCTTCACTTGGCCAGAAGGTCTCCCCGCTGTTTCTGAAACAGAACAGCTGGATGTGTGACTCAAAGTCTACAGAAAGCATCCCATGCCTAAAACCAATATCTAACATCGCCATGCAATCCTCCTCATAAAGATCTAGAGATAGACCATAATTTATAGGGATGCCAGAGCATGCATGGCACATCAGGATTTTGGACATGATCACATCAATGGAGGAAGCTGCAATTCAAATGAAGTTGAGCAAGAACAAGTATGATAAATATAACAACAAGTATACAGTGGTGCCTCTACTTATGAGCGGCTCTACTTACGAGCAATTCGACTTTAGAGTGGAATACTGTTGGCATTTTAACTGCAGCCTTACAAATTTTAGATGCGGTCTGCTCTACTTACAATTCATTTACTGTATTTATTTTTTTGATTATTTTTTTTAGTTACGGCTGCTCACCTTACGAATTATTTGACTTATGAGCATGCGTTCAGAATGGATTAAACTCATAAGTAGAGGTACCACTGTATTCTGGCTTGCCAAGTTAGCATCTTATCCAGACAGGCTGCACAAGTCTGCAAAAAGTTTATTAGGCTGCATTTATGAAGAGTAGATTGTGTGTGCACACTCTTTCTCTTGAGGCTGCCTTGTAATCCTTGTCTGTTTTTTTCTTTTTCTACCCCGCCTTTCTCCTTAACAAAATAACCCAAGGAAGATTATCTCATTAAAAGCACAACATTAAAATATCAAAGCAACACAATTATTCAAGCATTAAAGAAGAATTCATAGCAGTCTATTTAAAATGTTGAGTAAAACAGATTCAAAAGCAACAAAATATAACCCATTCTGGTTTTTTGTCTCCCTATTTTTCATCTACTTGTATTGTAGCAGGCTTTAAAAAAATAGAATAAATCCAGCTTGTGTTCTGCAACCATAAAGTATTTCTCAAGTTGCTACTCCAAACTATTGTCCTAACTAAGGACTCTTAAAAGCAGTTGGAGGAAAAGGGAGAAGGAGGGTAGTTATGACCTAGGCTGCCAGTTTCTAAGACAGAATTAAAACTATATGGCTAAATATTATGGAATTTGCTGTAGAAGTAAAATAGATGCATTCATTTTTTTTAAAAAATCCAACCTAAAGACCAGTGTGAGTAATTGCTTCTGAAGTGGAAGGCTTCTACTTTTTTCCCCCAAGCTGGAGCAGTTCAAGCACTGTTTCCCTCATGAGATCAGTTGTTTGGTTCACCAAAAGGATGGGAGGGGTGGTACGAGTATTCTCATACTAAGCTGGGTTTGATGTTATGGGCAGTGGGAAAAACTGATATGAAATAGAAACCTACAAAGTACAGCAGGTGACTTTGTTCCTAGAGCATGCCTGTATGGGTTTATACCAGAGATCAGCACAAATGTTAGAAACAAACCAGGAAGTCCACTGAAATCCATTAATTTGTTGGTTTAGATTGGTTTGAGTTTATCCAAACCCATACTTTTTTAAATCAACAAATTTTGGGCAATGCGGTGAATTTAGCAATTGTTTAAATCCAAGCACCCATCTGAAAAGATAGGATTTTCAAAATTTGCTGAGTTAAGACCAAGGATCTGCATTGTAGCAGGGGCTAGTGGGACTCACTGTGTGTGTGTGTGTGTGTGTGTGTGTGTGTGTGTGTGTGTGTGTGTGTGTGTGTGTGTGTGTGTGTGTGTGTGTGTGTGTGTGAGAGAGAGAGAGAGAGAGAGAGAGAGAGAGAGAGAGAGAGAGAAACATACCAGCTAACCCCACAGGAGATGACAAAAGCATCCAACATGATAGCCAAGGAATAAAAGGTTTTTCAGATCGTATAAATCTTTTGCTAAGTCAATTTAATTCCTTGTCACTACCAACAACACAATTTAAGTTTTGCATGATACCATTGAGATACTATCCTGAAATTTGGAGTGACTGGCTGCAAGTCATGTATGTTTAAGTGTGATTTTTTTGATTTTTTTTAAAAAAATCAGTTTTTCCAAAAATTAAAATTTTATATTTATTTAAATGTGTATTTTTTTAAAATATACAATTGCATCATGTTGTAAATCAAATGAAAGCCCTATTCATAAGGTTTAAAATGACACCTGTCCCAGGTCTGTAGCTATCACACATATCTATTGAACTACATTTGAAGTTAAGATGTGTAGTGAACTTTGGCATTTTTGGCAATTTTGAAAATGTATCTCAGAAACAGGTGGACCAAAAAATCTGGAAAAAAACTTTTTACACATGTCATGGTAAGGTACAAATTTACTAAAAATGAACCAAATCCATGACATCAAGTTTCCATGCACTGGTTGATTTGACATGGAATGACACTTGCACATTCTAAAAATTTTGTGGAATTTATTATTTTAATGTTTTAGATTTTGTATATGTTTTATATTGTCCTTGCAAAGTCCTATGCAATAATGTGTATTCTGGGCTGGCAAGGAAAGGATGTGTGGATCCCATAAATCAACTTTAATAGAAAAAATGAATGAATGAATGAATGAATAAGCCAGACTTGAATTTTTTCTTTGCCAGACTGAGGCTACAATGTTTATTTATTTATTTTATTTATTTTAATTCTTATATACCGCCCGTCTTCCAGAGGAACTCTGGGCGGTTTACAATACAATAAGACAATGACAAAATAACAGATTAAATAAACATAATAATAAAACTACAAAGGAATCAGTGACGGAATGGCGGGGTGGGGGGAAAAAATTAACAGTCGCCAAACGCCTCACAAAAAAGCCAGGTCTTTAACCAAATCCAGTAATAAAAATAAGAAAGCCAGCACAGGGACAGAATCTAGACACTTCACAGGCAAGGCATTGATTCTGTATCTAGAAGCTTGAGAAAAATAAATAAATTGTTTATCGCAAGATAAGTTTGCCTCATTTCTTTTTTGATCTACTTTTTGCTTTTTCATTTGGATAGCTGTGAGGTAACATGACTTTTGTTTATATGCCTGATGTCTTGGGCACATAATACTGAAAGATTTGCATGCTTAGAGGGATAGCTTCATAAGAAGAGGAGGAGTGCTTTGTCCTTAATTGTGTGATTTGCATTGCAAGCCAGACAAAAAGTGGACCAATGTCTGCTACAAATTCTGAATTGTGTTTTAATTCTCTTCAGAGAATCTCAAAGGACACATGAGCCTTAAGGAGGGGACAGGACTTGGTGGCTCCTTTCCTAAGGTCCCTGTGACCACTAGGGATCCTGTCCCTTTGAGCACTGTTCTGCCCACTTTCATGATCAGAGGACCTGTTTTCTAGGGGTGCCAAAATGTGTGGTGTCCTATTTGTACTCAGCTGAATGTGAGCGGAACCTCAGTATTCAACAACACCCACGATGCATGGGGATGATGGGAGCAGGAGTAGTGCCAATGGACCAATTTCAGTCTCCATATTTTACCTCTCAAACATATTTTGCAATGCTCATTAAAAGGCTTTTGGTTTTTTAGATATTTGTCAGGGCTGTTTCTAATATTCTAAAAATACTTGGGTCTTTTACCAAGGAGAAAGGCGGGGTAAAACATAAATAAATAAATAAATAAATAAATAAATAAATAAATAAATAAATAAATATGTTTTATTATAGAAATACCATCATGTAATTTTGTATTCCAGCCATTCTTGGTTAATGCATGCTTTAAAAACAGTCCGTTTCAAATCGTCTACAATGTTTTCTACCGTCACTCACAGCAGGTCCACTTTCCATCTCATTCTGCTGACAAGGATTCTGGTATACATCCTACAGCACACATACAGCCTGTTGGCTGGGCATCACTTTTGCCACCCATCGCCTAGAAGTGAGACATAACCATTATTTCCCCATGCCTGTGTTTTGTAGGAGAAGGGAGATAGCTGCGGGCAGACAGCTGCTTTGAGTAAAGCTAATCTGCAATTACTGGCTTCTAACTGGAAAACCCTTCCAAGGAACCCCAGAGACTTTATGAATGCAGTTTGGAAACCAACAGAGGAGAAATGGCAGGTGGTAGGACAGAGTTGTAGTAATTAGTACATGGGATTTGCAATGGTGAGAAACTGGTTTTCAGTGACCGTGTGTGGTGATCATAATTTGGGGAATGTTATTGTTTAGGAGCACATCTCTCAGAATCCCTAAAAGTAACTTTTTCCAGGCTCTGGTGACTATAGAACAAATTTCTTTGTAGGCAGAGGGAGAGGAATGGAGCCCCTTCCATGCCTGGCAGCTCCATCCTTCTCCTGTAACGGTTGGCAACGAGCTAAAAACAGCTGGCTGGAACTCTTTAATGTGCAGAACAGAAGTAAAGTTACATCAGGCTTAATGGGTAAATGATATGTACACAGAGAAAGATTTTTGACAATCTAAACACTGAGACGAGTGTGTGTGTGTGTGTGTGTGTGTGTGTGTGTGTGTGTGTGTGTGTGTGTGTGTGTGTGTGTGTGTGTGTGGTGTAGTTACAGTCGTGACCAACCCTCCATGACCCCATGTTCATGGAGTTTTCTTGGCAAGAATAATGGAGTGGTTTGCCAGTTCCTACTCCAGGTACTTACAGCACTTGGTATTCCCTGGTGGTCTCCCTTCCAAGTACTAACCAGGGCTGACCCTGCTTACCTTCCAAAATCAGGCGAGATCGGATGTGCTTAGGACATCTAGGCTAGCTCTGAGACATGAGGCGGGAGGAAATGCGAGGGCCCAATTACATTTGGTATTTGTTTTAGGTTTCTAGCTTGCCCTACCAAAAAGGCATTGGCTGGTAAGGAAAGGGTGTTTGGATCCCATAAATCAACTTTAATGCCAGAGGAGTGTGGGGCAGAGAAAAATGCCAAATTGCTCTACTTTGAACAACTTTGTCCTCCAGCTATTGACAGAGCTATAGTTAAAAAATCCCTGCAGAGGCCAATGTAAGCATGCTTCTTCTGCTTAACTATTGTAGAGGGAAGGTGGGAATTCTGCCCTCTTATCTGTCAATGACATCTTCCAGCCATCTAGGCCAGGTAGTAGGGAAAACAACAGACTGGTATATGACCAGTTCTGGCTCTGGCATGTCATAAAGCCATCTGTTTGCAAAAGAGGGCACTGGAAATAACAATCACAGTATGCTGCACAGTTTCAACAATACAGTACATAACATTAAACCACTAGGTTAGGGTAGATCGTTTGTCTATCTTTCCTGACTTTCTCTCCAAAAGGACTCCAATATCAAATACATAGCAAGGAATGATAATGCTGTCAGGTATGGTGTGGTGTAGCCAACAGAATAACAGAATGGACTCAGGAGACCTGGGTTCAAATCCCCACTGGAAACTCACTGGGGGATGGCAATAATAAACACTGACTGTCTCACATACCTTGACAGCCCCCTCGGGGTCACCATAAGTCGTGCTTGACTTGAGGAATAATAAGAACTGCAGTGGTATCTAAGTAAACAAAGGCCTGTCTTTAAGGGTTCATGGTATATCTAGGAACAGTTCTGGTTAACTGGGTGCCATGAAGAGACATGTGAAATTCTGCAAGTCACACTTGCCCCACTCTGCTTTCTAAACCCCCATAATTCTTGGGTTTTTCTGGGATTTTTTTCTTCCAGCCTCTGTTTCTGTATTGTTGATTGTGCATTCTGCTCTCGACTCAGCATGCAGCAGGAAGAAGTAGGCTGATTAACAGTTTCACGATCCCCCCCCAAAAGGCGATTCATTTTGGTTTGGTTTGTTTTAGGGTTTGGTTCATTTTGTTTTGTTTTTAATGGATTTTTAAGACAAAATTCATTTCGTTGGTTCATTGAGTTGTTATTCGTTTCCCCCCGCTTTGCGCCATTAATCCATTTGATAGCCAGTGGCAGGAAAGAACATTCGGAAAAACAAACAACTCCCCCTCCCAGATATTGCAACTGCACAAACTGGACTGGCAGCATCCTCATCCTCATCCTCATCATCCACATCATCCTCATCCTCTTACCTAGTAGCAGCGAGGGGGGGCGATCCTTTTATTTTATATATATGGGGCCCCGTTGGTGCTGGGTTTTTTAAAATTTGTTTTTATGATTTTAGGGTGCCAACCAGGCCACCCCTGGGGCCCGATCGGCGCTCCTCCCACCCCCCAAGCACCGACCGCACGGCCCCTGGGGCCAGGTGGGTGCTTTTTAAATTTTTAAAAATTTATTTTAGAGCACCAACTGGCCACCCCTGGGGCCGGGTCGGCGCTCCTTATTTTATTTTATTTTATTTTACTTTATTTTACTTGCACAGGTGTCCATTTGCTGTGACTGTACACATGATCAATGGAACTGAGGTGGTGGGGAGGACAGGACCGTGTCATTGCCTTTCACCCTGAAGACTGGACATGCAAATTGGCTTGAGGGCCAGAGGCCATTTGAAAGTTGCCAGGGATATGGAAATGCCAGGGATCGCAGGAAGGAACGGCTTGTATGTTCTAAGTAATTGAATGGGAATCGCTCTCTGCATCTTGTCCTTTAGTGATTTTGTTGCAGATTTCTCCTGCTATTCTCCGTAGTGAGGAAAATCCAGGTTGCATGAAATATGGAGGATGGCAGGAGATTTGGCGGTAGCCATGGGAGGGTCAGGGCACATTTGGGAAGCATCCTTGAGTGAGCTGTTGGTTCTGTGCACTGCCTAATAGTGAATATTGAAAAGGGCACATGTTCTCCTTCATGGAAAGTGGGGCCACCAGTGAAAAGGCCCAGTCTATTGTACCGTCCACACTGATGGGTGTGATGGCAACCAGAAAGCAGAGACTCCTTGGTTTATTTCAGGAATGAAGCACCAAGTTCTTCTCAACATTGGCTGCCCTTCAGATGCCAGCGCCATCCCTAACTGGTTAAGGCTCTGGAAGGACAAAAACAACACTTTTGTCTGAACTCAGAATAAAAGAGGTGGGTGGCGGGGCACAGCACTCTCCGTACTGATGTTGTATGACCGGGACACTCAGCCTCTCTAAGTATCCTCATTGCTGCATCTGTTTGAATTGAAGTTTCCCAACAAAGCAGTAAAAAGATGTGCTTCTTTTTGCTGGCTACTATCCTATAGTTACCTTTTGCTGGCTACTAACCTAGAGCGTTGAAATAGTTGCCTGCAAAGTTGGCAACTCAGTGGTTCGAATCCCCAGCTCCTGCCAACCTAGCAGTTCAAAAGCATGTAAATGCAAGTAGATAAATAGGTACTGCCATAAAAGACGGGAAGATAAACAGTGTTCCGTGCAGCCATGCCAGCCACATCACCACGGACTTGCACAACACTGGATCTTTGGCTTGAACACAGAGATTAGCACTGCCCCTAGAGTCAGACATGACTAGCACGCAAGTGCGGGGGGGGGACCTTTACCTTTTAAGCTATAAACACTTCCATGGAGAGAGTCCCTGACTTCTAGAATTATGAAAGGGAACTACACATTCCTCCTCAGCCAGGAGGCATTGTTCACCCCTCCTTTTCATGACCCTGTGCAGGAGTTAAGAAACTTGCCTTCAGAGCTTCTGTATTAATTCAGTATTTGGTAATATGTTATTTCCCATTATCATAAGCTCTCAGGCAATGACCCTGCCTCTCTCTCTCTCTCTCTCTCTCTCTCTCTCTCTCTCCTCCTTCCTGGCTGGAGCTATTTTTCATAAAATATGTGGGATTATGCCCTTTATTAATGCAACCTATTCTCCCTAGAAGTCATATATATTAAGGTAGAGACGCAGAGTGTATAGTGGTGCGATGTAAAGTTTGCAGCTTTTAAAAGTTTTCTCTCTCTCTCTCTCTCTCTCTTACTCACTCCTTCAGCAAAGGTTTGAAATCCTATCATGGACAGAACTGAGTGTGGTGATCTCATTCCAAATCCTGGGTGGATATTAATCCCCCTCACAAAATGAACTGTACGGCTTGGCAGGATTGCAAGTCCCTCCTTGGGGGGATGTCTAGTAATAGTAGGTTTCGGGGGGGGGCACAATTTGAGGGGAGGGGGGAAGGGCTGCAGGTGTACTGGCAAAAGAGCACCTCCCTGGGCTGTGCTTGTCTAAAGCCGATGCAATTAATAATCCCCAATGCTTGTCATCAGATTAACCCCTCCAAAGGTGGAGGAGAGGGGGAGGTTTGAGACTCGCATGTAAGTTTTAAGTGACTCTCCTTCACTTCCTTCACTTCCTACACTTTAGAGAGGAGAGTTTGAGCAGAGCGGATCTAGAAGTTCATTCCTATTTCAGTGCTCACATATCAACCCAACACCCAGCCTAAATTTCCTTTTCAGGCCCATCTTGTGCCCAAACAGACCCTGTATCTGGCAGCTGAAAGGCAAACCATGATGTCTAATCATTATTCTTTATTAAGAGCTACTAATCTTAATGTTCATTAAGATTTGTTGGACAGGCTTTCTGCGGAAAGTGTGTCATATGTTATACAAATGCAAGACAACATAGTTTAAAAATGTTAAAATAGTGTTGCGCTTTGAAAACTTCTGAACATCAAAAATAAGGAACAGGCAATCTGCAGAAACAACAGTTGTAGTAACTTTGGAAAGTGTTCATCTGCAGGGAGAAAATGAGTAATCGTGCTTCTTAGCAGATGTCCCCAAAGGGAGGACTCTGTCCAAAGGATGGGGCACCACGGGGGGGGGGGAAAGCATATTCCCATTCATTTAACTTCTGCAATTGCATTCAACACAGGATCATATTTTTGGGTAAAGGGAAGACTATATGGAAGCTGCTCTTTAAGATACACAAGGCGAAGGCCATTTCAGGTTTTATAGAAAGTCATAAGAGCAAGTGCAGTGGCATGGATTGAGTGATGGACTAGAACTCAGGACGGTCTGGTTTGAATCCTTGCTCTGCCTTGAAAGCCATGTTAGTTTAGTATAAGCTGGTTCCAATGTCAAAGCTGATAACATAAGTCTGTACACTAGTCCAGGTAGGTTTCTTACCTGTAACTAGAGATGGGCACGAATAAAAAAAATGGTGTTTTGGTTTTTTGTTTGTTGTTGAGAGGTCCGTTTTGTTTTGTTTCCATTTTTCGTGAATTTTTGGAAAAATTTTGTTTTCATTTTTCATTTTTTCGTTTTTCATTTCTACCCGCTTTTGCACGATTTTTAAAGCATTTCCATGTGGGGGCGTCCCCCAACGCCCAAGACCAGAGGGAAAACACTCCTGCAAAGGCAGTTTGTTTGATTGTACTGCGGGGCAACAACAAGAACAACAACAAAGCAACAACAGTAATCCCACCCTACAACAAGGATTACGGGGGCTGCCAGAGCTTTTTATTGATGGCTGCCAGCCCCAGTTCAGCCTGGGCCTATATCAATTTACTAAACACTACATAGGGGAAAAGAAAAATCCAGAAAAAAAAACAAACATACCCCAACAGGTAATTTTGTTTTGCATTGCATTTTTATGGATGTCCAGGGCGTTCTGAGGCATGGGAGCCATTTTGGGTCGATGCTTGTGTGAATTTACAGTTGACCATTCCAAGAATTATCATTATAAATAATTATTGCTGCGTTTTTATGGATGTCCAGGGCATTTTTTAACATTTAAAACAGCTCATTTCATTGCGCGGCGCCATTAACGCAAATGAAACGTAACAAACACAATTTTCTCGTTCCATTTTAATCATGTTTTCTTTGTCGTTTAAAAATGAATATCAACTACAAATTGTTCGAGTAGAGTTCTATCTGTGAATTCAAGTGGTTTTGTTCACTAAATCCTAGCTGAGAGAAGATGTGTTTACATGGTTCCTAATGCATCCTCAGTCCCTCATCTGAGAAACAGGAGTCACCAGTGTGCTAAATCCAGTGTCCAAGAACTACATTTAGTAAGTAATGTTTTTTCATGGGTCACTCAAGAGTCTGTTTGCAAAACTTAGTGTAATGTTCTCAAAGGCTGTTTGCAATTTTCCTCTGACAAGTGCTGTGAATGTAGCAATTGATCTAATAGAGTGGCCTCTCAAGCAAGTCAGCAGTGGCTCCTTTGCCAATTGGTAGCCCTAGACAATTCTGCTAACTATCGATTTATACAGTCACTGAGATGTGGCATGGTGACCCTTCTTTGGTAACTAGCAAAAGCTTAATGGACTTTTAAAAGTCTTTCATTCTGGAAGTGTATAAGGTTAATGCCCTATAGACATCCAAAGTATGGTGTGGCTTTTCTAAATCTAAGGTAGACAATGGGATGAATGTTGGAAGCACCAAGGCCTGGTTTAGCGCAAACTCAGAGACCATCTTGGGTCAGAAGGAGAGATCTAGAAATAATGCCACATTATCCTTTTAAAACTGTAGGGACTGGTCACACTGAAGGGTGACCAGTTCACCAGCTGTGTGTGCGGAACTAACAGCAACCAAGCGTAGGATCTTGTAACAGAGCAACTAAGTTTGGAGGATGCCATTGGTGTGAACGGAGATTTCACTAGCTGAGAAAACACCAATTTAACAGTCCACTATGGCATCAGGGCTCTGATATCTGAATAGACATTTTATAATCCTTTCAAGAACCTTTTAAAGACTGGATTTCTGATGAAATTAGAAGCCACAGAGCCCTGAGGTAGGTGTGCCACTAGAGTGAACAAACACTTAAAAATGACTGAGAAAGTTCTTTCTCTCTGAGGTATGGTAAAAAGAAAAGGCCTGTGAGCAGTTTCAGTGGAAGTTGTAGTGCTGTGGTAAAGTTAACAAATTATACCCATAAATTATGCTGGGTAGATTGTTTCCTTCCTTCAGTTGGGATGTGTTTTAGCTCAGGTGAATCCTTCAAGCCATCAGGTGAGGCAAGTATGGGTGGCAAGCCACGCCCCATCTTGTATGATTGGGTCTGGAGTTAGTGAGGGGTGATAAATGTCTGACTCCATTTATTTGAAGATGGAGAAGCATAGGCAGCAAGGATCCATCTATATTGCAGTAGTGCTGTCTTGGCAAAGGTTCAATATGACTTTGCACAGGAGAAATGTGGCAGGGAAGAGTTGGATTTTTCTTCTGAGTCCATCAATTGTAAAGGCATCTCCCAGTGACCCCTTTCAAGGCCTGTCCATGGAAAAGAACTTTCTGTATTTCCAGTTGCCATTAAGTTGCAAGCAGGTCCACTTATGGATAATACCAGGGAGCACAAATGTCATTGAATACTTCAGGAGATAATTCCCACTCATGAGTCTTCTGCCTGCTGAGTACGTCAGGCTCCTGGTTCTATTTTCCCACAATGAAAATGGATGAAAATCAAGTAAATGTGACTCTTGTCAGATATTAGAGAGGGAAAAAACTTGTATTAGACAGAAGAGGTTTGTCTACAGGTGTTTTGTATGTATATTCATTGATTTGTAAAATGGAGTCCAGTATGTAATACTGAATCATTGTAAATAGAGATGGGCACGACTTAGCGGTATTCCCATTTCCGTTTCCGTTACTCGTTTCCGTTACTCTACGGAAACGGTAACGGGAATCACTGCCCCAGACTTTGAGCTCGAACCGACGAACGAACAATTTGGTCTGATTTGTCGTGCTCGTTACTTGCATCGCGCAATGCCAAGCGGCACAGAAAAAAAGTTTTTAAAAGTTAAAAAAAAAAAAAACCGATTCCCGGCCCTAAAAGTAGGCGAAAACTGTCTGAGGGCACCTACCAGGCCAGAAGGGTGTTTTATTTGGGGGGGGTTCCCCGCCCCCCTCTCCTTGGCTATTGCTACTGCTGCGCTGCTGGTACCAGGCTGGGAGGGCGCATCCATTTGCCATGCAGTGCGGGGGATCCAAAATGGCGACCGCAATATTTTTTTTGAAATCGTTGCCCAAAACCCCACCAAAGCACCACAGAAACATGCGAAAATTAGCTATTTTAAATGCTTGAATTTTTACAGTAGCAGCAGTGGGTTTTTCTTGCAAAAAAAAGTCTCCGTTGATTTTATTTTATTTTATTTTATTTTATTTTTTTACACCTGCACATTTGCAATGATGGGCTCTCCCATGGGAGTAGACCATGCAAATTTTCCACCAATCGCATGGCCACTTGGCCAGGTTGACCACAGAGACTTCTGGGATGTGCCAAATCGGGCATAAACAGCCCACTAATCGTAGCCCAAACCCGAACCCTAAGCCTAATCCATACGCCAGTACACTGTCCTTCTAAGTGGGTCAGAGAGGCACCCAGATGCACCCCAATACTCACCGTAACCTCACCCGTAACTAGCCTAACCCTAGCCGTTGCGCTAAGCCGTCTTAACCCTAAGCCAGATCTACTTGCATTGCACTACATGCAAGTACATGAGACACAGCGGGTGCAAAGAGTATGCCAGTCCGTCACTTGTGGCTCTGGCTGACTCCTGCAGCTCCCTCCAGGAGCCCGCTACCCCCTCCCCAAACCAGTACTAACGACAACGAAAAAACGAAAAAACGAACCAACTAATTTTTGCAAATTTTCGCGAAAAATGGAAACGAGCCGAAACGGAACCGGCCCGGCTAACGACAACTCGAAAAATTTTTTTTTTCAAGTCGTGCCCATCTCTAATTGTAAACCCAGGTGTACAGAATAGATATAATGAGTGAAGCTGATGCAAGATAGATGCAATGGCATGATGTAACCAGTTTCCTGATTGGTTATCAGAAGTATGAAAGGGCTCCAGAAATCAGTAGCCTTTGGACCCTTGGTGAGAAGGTACCCATGTTGCCACGCTCTGTGTATGTATTCTGTTATGTTGATATGCTGTCTCTGTGAAGTGAAATGTTGCTGAAACTCTGTTATTTTTGTACATATGTAATATAGCTCATTTTAAGAAACGCTGCCTGTTTGAAGTGGATTTTGTCGCACTGAGTATAGCCTCCACTGGCAGATCAAATTGCCAAACTCTGTCAACTCTCTGGACACCATTCCTATAAATGAACAGCCAAATACAGAAGGGACACTGAGTGCGCTCCTCTCTGCTTGTTTTTGTAATCCATAGTGTTTGTGTTGTCAGTGGCCATTTGTACTACTTTGCCCTTGATTGATTTTTTTGGAATGCCTGAATGGCCTCTATGTATGAGTTCACATTTTTTAAATCCAGGATTGGCCTCATGCCCCCATCCTCTTAAAAAAGTAAAGGTTCCCCCTGCACATGTGTGCCATTTGTGTCTGACTCTAGGGGCGGTGCTCATCTCCATATTCAAGCTGAAGAGCCAGTGTTGTGCAAGTCCATGGCCATGTGGCCAGTATGGCTGCAAGGAAACACTGTTTTATCGTCCCACATTTTACGGTGGTACCTATTTACTTGCATTTACATACATTCAAACTGCTAGGTTGGCAGGAGCTGGGGTCATCAGCAGGAGCTCACTCTGCTGCATGGCACTCGGGATTTGAACTGCCGAGCTGCTGACTTTGCAGCCAACATTTTTCAGAGTCTTAGTCTGCTGAGTCACCACGCCATCCTCTTAGGGGACCAACTGAATAGCATCCATCTGGCAAAGTATTGTTGTCTCCTTCTGAAGTACTTGAGATGTTGATATACGGTACTTCTGAAGTACCCAGTTGGAGGGAAGGAACTTTATGACAAAGCCCTGCTGGCTATGATGAAGAAGACCCAGCTATTGTTGGTGACAATGTGTCAGGTGTTGATTTACAGCACTTAGCCAAGTGGTGGTGAGATACTAGAGAACTGTGGATTTGCGGATCTTGGCTGGTGGAAAGTTGAACTTCCTGCCTGGATTTCTTTTCAGAGCTTTTAGAGGTATGAGTAGACTTGCGGTTGGGTCTTGGGAGGACTGTCTGAAGTCCTGAGAAAATTATGTGGAGTGGTTTTGTTTTGTCTGTTGACTATCTGGAAGATGTTGGCAGGAGCATTTCCAATAAGGACAGTAGGTTCTTTCTCTTTCTGTTTATGAAGAGAAGCTGAGGTGCTCAGCTGTAGTTCTTTTCCACTAGAGGTTGTCCACAATGTCACCTGTTTTGGTCAAGAGGCCAATTTATCATCAAATGATAAATTCTCAATGCAGGATATCAAGTTGTCTGAGATCTAAGCCAGGCATCACACCTGACTGCTACGGCTATTGCAGTGTTCTTTGAACCACAGCCAGTGATAAGATTGGCAATGTGCATTTCTTGGGCTGCAAGGTCTATGCCCTCCTCCTGGAAGGTCAGTGCCAGTACTCTTTTGGCCACCACCAGACTATTGAGGGGGGTATGCATTTCCCCCCGGGAGAATCTATGATAGACTCCCACTGCTGCCTGGTAGTTGATAACTCTGATTCCCAGGTGGCAATGGAGCAGATTCCTCTCCTGACTGTGTCCATTTTTCTTCCCTCTTAGTTGTTATGGGCTGTAGTGCTGTGACCGCTGCACTTTGTGGAAGCATAATGGAATTGGGTTGAGGGTGTTTAAGGTGGAATGAGCTTCCTTATCATGATTCTCTGTAATGGTTCTCTGCCCATCTCAGTGTTGGGGGTAGAGAAGATGGCTTCTGCCATGACTCCAGCACAAGGTCCAGAGGAGGATGTTGATGGGAAACAGAGGGTTAGTGTTCTTGCTGATTTGATCATATGCCAGATCTGAGCAGAGTGGTGGAAGTTACTGGATTTTCAGCTGGAGAGATTTAGCCATGCACAAGATTAGATCAGAGTAAGATCTAAACTCCCCAGAGGGAGATGGGGTTAGTGTCTCCTGTGCCCAAATTGGCAATTGTGACAGTTATGAGATACAAGTTGTTAGACAGTTTGGCATTAAAGTGTTCTAAATCAGATGAACTGGAGAGAAGGAAGTGGGGTTGGGCGGGCATGGCCTGTGCCCCTCTGTTTGGAGAGCTGGGGTTTGAAACCCAATCTTGGACGTGGATGCAGTCTTAACACCAGCCTTATTTCCTGCCCCATCAGAAAAGTGCCTGGCTGATATCATCTGGCCATGAAGAATCTCAACCCCTGGTAAACTACAACTTTTGCCACGATTGTACTTTTGGTTCAATGCTTTGATAAAGATGGCTTGCCATCAAAAGCTCAGCTCGTATTTTTGTTTTATTAGTGACCTATAAAAGTATCACTTAGCCTAGTTTTGCTGATTGTAACTGAATCCCTTTCTTTCTGTGCAGGTGAAGGGCACTTGGGCCTGGAAAAAGACTATGAGGTAAGTGGATCTGATGCTTTTTTGAAATTTACGCCAATTTGTCTACTTTAAGAACATGTTGATGGTGCTTAGTGGTGGTGGCTGATCTAGAGGGTCCTGGTAGGGCAACCGGGTTTTTGCCTGAAACTGGAGGACAGTTTTGATCCTGCTGGAGTTTCCGTAGCAACTTCCTAGGCAGACTCATTTAGAAAGATTGCAATAAGCTTGATCAAAGATTGTTTGGTGAGATGGTTCCACCAGGGGAGTGACGGTAAGCTGGTGATGATGCCCAATTCCAGGACCTGTCTCCCTCCTGTTATAAAATTGAAAAAAGGAAAAATAATGTTATTCTGGTTCTTTTTTTTTTGGTCTTCTGGTAAGGACCTGTTTAACATGGAGAAAACCCAAACAGAGACAATAATTGATGCCAGCAAAGGAGGATTAATGTGAGAAAGATAGAGAAAATAATTAAAAGAATTAAAAGCAAATAAATACATACATACAAAATCTAAAAAGAATAATATACTTGCAAGCTGGGAGCTGATTCTCCCTGAGAAAAGGTAAAATCATACTGAATTTTGTATGAGTTCCAGGCAAAAATCAGAGAAACAAAACAAAACAAAATAAAAGACAACAACATGTAGCACCCTAAATACTATTATATTTTAATGTAAGCTTTCATGGACACATCAACTTGTTTGGACATGGGTGTTCAGTATAATATACAATGGAATATAAGTTTCGTACGAGATATTCATTGCCTGTTGGAGGTATGGTACATTTGCATGCAGTGATTTGGCTTGTATTATTTTAGGGCTCTGTTGTAAAAAGAGACAGAAAACAGACACCAGATCTGGGTGAGGATGAGCAGGGGAAGGGGAAGGGGAAGGGGAAGGGGAAGGGGAAGGGGAAGGGGGGGGGTGAATATATAAATATTACATGTGGAAATGACTTAAGAAACCTTGACTTATATTCAGTCCATTTTTATGGGTGTCCATCATGCATATGAATGTTATCTCAGCTGTTTCCCTTTGTATTCTTGATTTGTAATGATTCTGTTCCAAAATGGTGACCTTCAAATCTTCCATGGAGTGTCCTGGTAGATTGAAATGGTTTGAGATGGGTTTCTGTGTATTGTGGTTTCTGATGTCAGATTTGTGACCATTGATCTGTTTCCATAGAGACTGTCCTGTGTAGAGTGCAAAGGGGCATTGCTGGCAAAATATGGCATAGATCACATTGGTTGAGGAGCAAGTCAAGCTGCCCTTGATATTGTATATGGCATTGTTAGGTCTTGTGATTGTTTTGCCCTGGATGGATGATTGTTTTGTACTGTAGATGTGTGGGCAGAGTTGGCATCTGGGTTTGTGGCAAGGTTTAGTCCCCTTGTCTGTGTTGCTGTTTTGTAATCCCTTGTGTGTTAGTATTTGCTTGAGGTTGGGGGGTTGTCTGTAGGCAAGTATGGGTCTCCAACCAAAGGCTTTGGAGAGTGACGTGTTCTTGTCAAGAATGGGCTGGCAATCATTTAGGATGCGTTTGAGTGGTCTCACTTGTGGACTGTAAGTGACAACCAGTGGTGTCCTGTCATTTGGTCCTTTGGATCTGTCTTGTAGCAGGTTATTTCTAGGTATGTGTCTTGCTTTGTTGATTTGTTCTTTAATCATGCAAGGTGGGTACTATAGTCCGAGGAAAGCATTTTGTAGATCCCTGAGCTTGGAGTCTCTATCCTGTGGGTCAGAGCAGATCTGATTGTATCTTAGGGTTTGACTGTATACAATGGATTTTGTTGTGTGGTCAGGATGGAAGCTGGAAGAGTGTAGGTTGATCTATCTGTCGGTGGCGGGGGGGGGTCAGTACTGTATGGTACTAAGATGCCCATGTTGTAGTTTCATGGTGGTGTCCAGAAAATTCACCTGGTGCATGGATTGTTCCAGGGACAGATTTTATAGGACTTACAAATAACATAGTAGATACAACAGAAAATATCAATAATAGATGGGCTTCTTTTTCCTCCAATGCCCCAAATTCCGATACTTGCAATTAGACTCATGTTTGCAAGTTTTGATGCTTTGAGTCAAAACTGGTACCTTCCTGTCTAAGAGGTAAGTCCTTGCTATCTAAGAAATACTCATATAGTCAAAATAGCATTTGGGTCAAATCAGTCTTCATTCTTTTGCTCACGTCAAGGATTACTGCTGTTCAGCTACTCTTTGTTGCAATCTGCTGAGTGCTAAAGGGAAAAGTAATGTTTACTATTATATTTATAGAGAGAGCTACTTTGAAGCAGCCTTCTGGTTAGGTTTTAAAGTATATAAAGGCAGAGAAAGCATACAAATGCTTATAGATATATGAGAAAATAGATTTGTAAATGATGTTTCTTACACAACCATGCCAAGCCGAGGCAGAGGAGGTCACTGCAGCCCTCATTATGCTCTCCTGGGGCCTCGAGGTGGAGCAATAGAGGTGGAGACAGTGCTTGGGTATAGATGTCTGTGCCTTTTGTTGCTTGGTCTTTTTAAATTGAACATTGGAATAAGTGGGTTTCTTTTGCCTTTTTTGCAGTGATGTTTGTTTTGATGATATGGGAGTGGACAATTTGTCTTCCTCTTCAAAACTGTGTGTCATGTCAGGCCAGCCTGGGTCTACTTGGGCCGTCAGCTCTTTAGTGGTTGCATCCACCTATAGAGAGACTCCACGACAGGTTTCCTTAGTAGTGCTGTACCAATCAAAGCTGTGGAAACTGAAGTCTCCTTATTCATGGGATCAACACCCTGAAGGGACATTTCCTGCATGAAAAATAATAATAAGGGGGACAGGCAGTTTCTGATTGTTAACTTAGTAAATATTTTCTAAAACTGGCACTTTTTGTGGTTGGGGCCCCACAACAAGGTGATATAAATATTCTCGAATGGTCTATTGGGGCAATAAAAAGTGTGGATGGCTATCAACCACAAACTGGTCAATGAACAAAATAGGAGGTTACTTTTTAAAATAATCAGTGATTAAAAGGAGGGAAGGTGTGTGTGTGAGAGAGGGAAAAATAGAGAGAGATAATTCTGATGTGAGATGAATAGCAGTAGGCCAAGAAGGAAACTGAGAGGACAGTCCTTGGGCCAGGGACCATGCGTAGTCAACTGGGCACCAGGGCACTTTTTCCAGGCTATAGAACAGGGGTCCTCAATTTAAGGCCCTGGGGGCGGATGCGGCCCCTCAAGGTCCTGAATCCGGCCCCCGGACCAATTGCAACCCCCCACCTACCCCCTGCTTTGTAAGCAAGCCAGCCTCCACAGCTGCTTCTATTGCTGAGGCAGTTCAAAGCAGTGGGCTATGTCGCTCCTCCCACTCCCCCTAACTACCGCCCAGATGATCAGCATGCTGGCTAGTGGGGCATTCAGAGTGGGAGGCCTATGGCAAGGTCCCCCCCACACCTCCCCCCACCGCCCAGATGGTCAGGGCGCCGGGTGCAGCCGAGTGGGGCAATTTAAAATAGGAAGGCTGCGGCAAGGTCTCCTACTCCCTCCATGGCCCTGAGGCCCCACCACTGCTCCTCCTCCACCCTGCCCACCTGCTTGTGGTCCGGCCCCCAGTGGTGTCTGGGGCATAGTGGACCGGCCCACTGTTCGAAAACTTTGAGGACCCCTGCTATAGAAGATCCTGAGGACATTCACAGAGGGGCAGAACCCCCTTGTGTGATTTCAGCACAAATAAAGGTTTTATGTTTACTGGCAAGATCCAAAATCCATGTTTTTTTAATCTCACCTTCGTATTCATACTTTGTACTTGAAATATCTCACTGGAAAACTCCCGTTTCCAGTAGTGTCTTTTCTCTGCTTTTGGTCTTCGCCACAGGGCTAGGATGCCCTTTCTCTGTATGTCTTAGGCAGTTACTTCACGTCCTTCTTTGTTCCGTGACTAGTTTTGTACCATGACAGCGTGGGTTGCGGTCATGTGGTTTTGTCCCTGTTTCAGTGTTCCCATGGTCGTGATAACTTGTCATGTAACAAGTGCTATCACACGGTCTTGTACTGTGACAAACACTGAATTTGTCTAGCTTCCTTTTCTCTTTTTTGGGGAGCTTAAAAATTCTTTTTCGATATTTCACTTCTGAAAAGTCAAAAAACCAAAAACAAAACAAAACCTGGACACAGTTTTCTGACAGAAAGGAATGTTTTGTTGCGTGACAGTCATTACTATATGGTGTCTTGTCTCGGAACAGAAAGTGGGAACAAAGAGTGACAAGGGAAAACCCTACCCCAGCACCAGGTACAGTATTGTTGCACTTAACACCTATTTCAGGGGCGTGGTTGAGAGAAATTTCAGCAGTTGCGCGACGGACGTGAAGTAACATTTTTTTGTACCATTCCTAAGCGCAACACTAACAGAGACAAAATGGACATGAAGTCACCACCTTAGTTGAAAAGAGAGACACAACCAACTCTTCCCCGTAGCACAGTAAGCTACAGTTGTCTATAGCAATGTTTCCAGCCCTGGGCCCTCTGTAGCTTGTTGCTATTGAAAGGAAGGAACTCATCCACACTTACCAGATAGGAAAACTACCTATGTTCTTTAAAAAGTATTATTGAGTAAAGAATACCTTATTCTCCAGTACCTGTGTCTTCAAAAACTGCCTCACTAAAACGGCCTAGGCACATTTACTCAGAAGGAAACCCTATCAAGTTCAGCAGGATTTACTGCTCACCAAGTGTGTGTTTACGACTGCAATCTTAATCAGCTAAAAACCATTCTTTGCACAGGACTTGTCTGGAGTGTCTAAACGTTGTTTTTCTAAATCATTGACCTCAGACAAATCAGTAGATAATTTATACATTTTCCCCCTACATGGACTCTTTGTTATCAGAGGAAATGTCCTCAGAGTCAGGGCTTTTTGTTTTTTGAGAGTCTTATCTATGCCACAAATTCCATTCAGTGGAACCTAATGCCAAAAAATGGTAGGGATCTGCATTCTTACGGAATGACTGCTGGAGCGCATTGTGGATGAGCTTGAAGCGACAATAAGAAGGCCAAATAATGATTGGATCATTCAGTTCATAAGAAACTCTTTTCACCTTCTCTGAAGAGTTGGGGTTGACATGCATAATATCTGTCCTATTTTATTCTCGGAAGAACTCTGTGAAATAGATCAGCTGGAGAGAACATGGCCTGCCTAAAGCCCTGTTCCACTGGAAACTCACAGGTGCATTTGGGGATGTGAATTTGTCTACTCTACTGCTTGTTCAATGATAATGGATTGGTTTCAGCCGGTGCAGCCCTTGAAGAAGGAGAGGTACTACCATGTGTGCAGTGACTCAGACCAATGGCTGAGCTGGAAAAGAGGGTGGCGAAAGCCTCTCTCCAGGTTGCAATCCAATGCAAAAAAGCAATGAGAGGATCTTTATCTACAAAAGCCCTTCGTGGACTATATTGTACTGGTTATTTACCAACTTGTCTGTAAGACTCCATTCTTCGGCAAGGCACTAGAGCACAAAGCGTCTTCTCAGGTCTAAGGGTTCCTGGATGAAATAAATCTAGACCCATCTTGGTCTGGTTTCAGACCTGGTTAGGCTACAGAGATAGCATTGGTGCCCTGGATAGATGATCTATTTCACCAACTAGACAGGAATGTTTTCCCTGTTGGTTGTGCTCTACTTTTCAGTGGCTTCTGATACCATTGACTAACTATTGTTGCCTTTCTGTGGTGGGACTCATGACGCAATGTGTTGTAGTGGCTCCAGTCCTTCCAAGAGGGATGATCTGAGTATGGTACTGGATATTACTATTGGATTGCTCTGGGTATTGGCCTGTGGGGTTCCTCTTGGTTCAGTTCTTGAATAGAGCTAATGGTAGGAGTTGCCGATTGTTTCAGAGATTGGTGTCACCAAAAAAACTATGATATACAAATAAGCTGAAGCTCAGTCCAGGCAGTGGAGGATAGGAAGGCCTGGCGAGCTCTGGTCCATTAATAAGCTTCCTGGAGCCTTCATGTGATCTAAAAAGATGCTTACTGTAGACAGTGTTGGAATACAGAGGTTATAGTAATAGGGGTGGGCAACACACTGCCTGTTAAGATCTTTAGGTGAGATTTATCCCTTGGACCTACGGCCCTTACAGGTACCTCTGGTGAGAGCTCAAGACCGGGGCTTTTTAGTGGCTGCTTCCAAACCATGTAACTACTGTCCATTGGATACTTCTCCGAGCCCTAGTCCTCCTCAAAAAGAAGATAGTAATCCTTGCTTTTGCCATAGATACTAACTTTATGAGGGTGTAGATTCTGCTGGATCCTTAGGCAACAGCAAGCAGGAGCAGCAAACTGAGTGTAAAGGCAAAGGCAAAGGTTCCCTCCACACATGCGTGCTAGTTGTGTCCAACTCTAGGGGTGGTGCTCATCTCCATTTCCGAGCCAAAGAGCCAGTGTTATGCAAGTCCGTGGCATGTAGTCGGCGTGGCTGAATGTATTACTGCACACAGAACACTGTTTACCTTCCCACTTTTTATGGCGGTCCCTATTTATCTACTTGCATTTGCATGCTTTCAAAGTGCTAGGTAGGCAGGAACTGGGGTTAGCAGCAGGAGCTCACTCTGCTGCGTGGCACCTGGGATTGGAACCACCGAGCTGCCGGCTTTGCAGCCGACATATCAGTGCTCTAGCCCACTGAGCCACCATGTCCAAAAACTCAGTGAATTGAACTACAAATTCCAACCAGTAGGTGGCAGCAGGACTGCTTCAGTTGCTCGTTTTGGTCCAAGCCAGGTGACAATACTGTACTTCATGTTTTCTCTTTTCTACAGCTTACTGTATATGAATATACAACCACTGATGCCTGTCAGGAAACAGATGGCATGAACTTCAGATGAGAGGAGTGGCCATTCTGAAAGCACTGTCCAGACCATTCCTCTAAAATAACTGATTACTGCCTAGTTGAATATTTCAACAAAACCATAATGACTTCTATTTGATTCGTTCACTCCTGGAACGAACCTCTCATCTAAAGTTCATGCCATTTTTTCCTAATAGGCATCAGTGGTTGTCTCAGTATGTGGGGTTTCTCTGCCCCATTTCATTTAGAAAAGGGAAGAAGGCTGATCTCATTTACCAACTAAGGTCTCGACTACTGTACACACAGCAATCTAACTTCATAAATTCATTACTTATCATTAATTACCTTAATCTCTGACCTAGATTTGGGGGTGTTTTTCCTCCTTGCCCTCCACAGCTCTGCTGAGACTGACTTGGTGAAGAGTTCTTCCAGATTTGAAAGGTAGCCTGTTGTTGAGATGTTATAGGCATCATCTGATAGCCAGTGGAGTAGTACATTGAATGCCAAGTGTAGAATTAGGAGGCTTAGTTCCAAGTACAATGGACCCTTGTATCACAAACGGTTTGTATAACATAAAATCTGTACAACATAAAACATTCTGGAGATAGGGGAAATTTGCTTAACAAAATTGCCTCCTATGGGGTGAATTCGTACAACATAAAAATGGTTGCAATAAGGGATTACTCCATTTTCAATGCCTTCCTATCTGAAATTTATATAAAGGGAAATTTGTTTGACATAATTTCATTTTGAACGAATTAATTCCTTTATACAAGGTACCACTGTACTTGCTTATCCAGAGAAACATGTTATAGAGTTTGGTGACCTCTTACACATCATTTTAAGGACATCTCTCTTCAAATGGAGGATAATCTTCCCTAAAGAGAAAAAAATGTTCACTTTTATGTTCATTTTTGTATTGTTCTTAATATAAAATACCATCTCTGGCCTGTTAATTTCCTGATTTCTCTCTATTTCCTTTTGAATCCCCACTGAACTTTGGAAACTTACTGGGGGACTAGAACCACACCTTAAATATTTATTTATTATTTATTTATCATTTCCATTTATATACTGCCCGACTTTCCCATTGCAAGGGCATATCCCTGTTTGGTTAGGAAGGAGTTAAAAATTCATTTCAGTCCTGATTACCCCAGACCTGGAGTTGATTTCTCCTCTGAAGACTTGTGTCAGGAGTTTGGTTTTAGAAATCCAAAGAGAATGTTTAATGAAAACACTCAAGGCTTGGACAAACACATGAAAATCGTTTGGTCAGATATCCCAAAATTTTGCACAGAGCAAGGGCAGAGTGTCTGCTACCTACTCTTTGTTATAAAAAATAAAATAAAATAAAATAAAATCAATATGATGTTTTATTGCTATAAAAAACCCACTGCTGCTACTATTAAAATTCATGAATTTAAAATAAATAAATTTCACATGTTTCTGTGGTGATTTGGTGTGTTTTTGACCACGATTTCAAAAGAAAAATTGTGGTTGCCATTTTGGATCCCCCCCCCACCGCATGGCATGGCGAGATGACGAGGATGACCCCCCCCCCAGCCTGGTGCAAGCAGCCCAGGGCAGGAGAAGAGGGGGGAAAGGTCGGGGACCCCCCAGAAACCACCCCTCTGGTGGGGGCAAAGCCTCAGGCAAGTATATTTTCGCCTGCTTTTTTGGCCAGGAGTCGGGTTTTTTAAAAAAAAATTTAAAAAAACTTTTTCTGTGCTTTGCATTGCGTGATCACCGCGATGCCACAAACGGAAACGAAAAACCCGACCAAATTTTTCTTTTTTCGGTTCGAGTTCTGATGGCTTAATTATCGTTACCGTTTCCGTTACGTAACGGAAACGATAACCGAAAACGGAAACGACAATTTCGACGAGTCGTGCCCATGTCTAGTTGGTGAACAGCTCCATGAAGGTGTCTACCCAATGTGTGGCAGCAGTGAAGAAGGCCAACTCCATGCTAGGGATTATCAAAAAGGGGACTGAAAATAAAACAGCCAACATTATAATGCCATTGTACAAAACGATAGTAAGGCCACACCTGGAGTATTGTGTACAATTCTGGTCACCACATCTCAAAAAAGACATAGTGGAACTGGAAAAGGTGCAGAAGAGAGCAACTAAAATGATTACTGGCCTGGGGGACCTCCCTTATGAAGAAAGGCTAAAACATTGGGGCACTTTAGTCTGGAAAAAAAGATGCCTGAGGGGGGATATGATTGAGTCGTACAAAATAACGCAGGGCATGAGTAAAGTGGATAGAGGGATGCTCTTCTCCCTCTCACAAAATACCATACCTAGGAGACATACACTCAAATTGAGGGCTGGGAGAGTAAGAACAGACAAAAGAAAACATTTTTTTCACCCAGCGCGTTGTTAGTCTGTGGAACATCTAGTCACAGGATGTGGTGATGGCATCTGGCCTGGATGCATTCAAAAGGCGATTAGACAGATTCCTGGAGGAAAAGTCCATCACAGGTTACAAACCATGATGGAGATGTGTAATCTCCAGGCTTAAAACTGGGGTACTTCAAGGGCCAGATGCAGGGGAGTGGTATCAAGAGACAGATATGTAGTCTCGTGTGCTCCCAGACACATTTGGTTGGGTCACTGTGAGATACAGGAAGCTGGACTAGATGGGCCTTTGGCCTGATCCAGCATGACTCTTCTTATGTTCTTATGTTCTCACCTGGGCCAGATTTACTGCTGATCCTAAACCCCCGTTTAAAAGTTACAATGTTCTATTTGGGCTGCTCGCATTTTTAGAATGGCCTTACAGAGAGCTGATTTGCTCTGGCAGCAGAAAATCCAATTTCAAGGCTGCAGAAGAGGCAGGTAGGAACAGGAAGAGGTAGCTGATGGCAGGGGGGGTTCTGTACCGTTAATAAATACAGACAAGGCAATTTCGGCAGACACAATTTCTCAGATCCCCATCACTCTTTGACATGCTCAGTCCTACACCACTATTAATGATACAACTCTGCCCTCTCTTATGGGGCTCTTCATGAAAATTACATGAGTGTGATAGCAGAATGTATTCTAGTTAAACCCGAACAGCTAGGCAGAAGAAAAGAACAAAGGGAAACCCAATCTATCACACAGGAATATTTTTCCCCTTTTGAGTAGGGCAATCACATCTCAATGGTTCTGTTTTAATCCAACAAAAAAAAAGCTCTTTCACTTGTTATTAAAGGTTATGTTGCCAATGCAAAAGTCTAGGATCATGGAGAGATCATAAATTGAGCCTCTTAGGGTCAGATCTAGGGTCCATACAGTTAAGAGATTAATTATGTGCCAGTTATCTGCAAAACAGTGATAATGGCTTATTCCACGTGGCAGGGAGCTGTTCAGAATCCCCCCCCACCCAAAACATGGCTTCTTCTCTCCAGGCTGTCCTCTCTTTCTTGTTCAGTCCTTTCAGATATACTTCGATGCTGTCCCCACCCTGTTAAATTTCACGGATAGGATTTGCTTGGGACAGATTAACTACTGCTTGGGAAGAATGAGTGTTTTGCTGGGCTCTGGCTGGTGGATTTGATTGAAGGAACACAACTGTTTCAGATCACTGCTTGTTTCCCATGCTACATTATGTTGTTTATGAACTCATTTCATAGTTTTGTCATTAGCACTGTTTCCCCCCCCCATAATTCGTGCATAAAGCCGTTTCCACTCTCTCATTAACAAAATATTCTGGGCTACAAACAAACAAGACTGTTGTGGGTCTTACGAGGTGTTCAGCACCCTTTGCCAGAGACACAAACAAGCTGCACGATGCAGCCGACATGTGGAGCGCAGAGCTGTTCCACCATGGCACAGAGATTGCCCCTTTCTGCCGTGCATTTCTGCAGAAAGTTGAAAAGAATGCCAGAATTGTCAGTTCTACGAGCTTATGTAGGTTTCCTTGAGAAAGGTTGCAGAACTCAGATAAATTTAATGGCCTGGATTGAATTGATAGTTTCCACAGGGGCTAGACCCATTAAACAAATGTGTTTTACATAAGAGTTGATTCACCATTTATTAGGTCTTCTGAAGGTGGGATCAACAGTTGGATATAGGCCTACGGTTGCAGATGTGGGTGTGAGAGGGTTAGGGTTAGGGTTAGGGTTAAGGCTAGGGTTAGGGCCATCAGAATGAGCAGACTAGTCCCTTTTTTGTGTGTCAAATGCTCACAGACCTTGAAAATTCTGTCTACTCAGATTCCCTTGTGCCAACCTTTGTTTCTTGTTTGTATTATTAGGCTGACCTAGAGTTCCATTAGGAAGATGGGCGGTATAGAAGTTCCCATAATAAATAAACAAAAAATAAATAAATAATTGTGATCTAATCTTTCTACCCTAGTGGAGACCCAAAGTGGTATGCAAAAACATTTGAAATATATAAACAGTTTAACACTTACCAATTAAAATGTGAAACTAGCATGCTGCTTATATACCGCCCCATAGCGCCTAAAGCACTCTCCTTGCAGTTTACAAGTCACGATGCAGGTTACTCATCCCCCCTTCCCGCAGCAAGCTGCATACTCATTTTACTGACCTTGGAAGGATAGAAGGCTGAATAAACCTCGAGCCTGCTACCTGGAGTTGAACCCCAGGTCGTGAGCACAGTAATGGCTGCAATACAGCCATTTAACCACCGCGCCACGAGGCTCAAACTGTACAATTTTGGAACTATAATATACAAATACTTTGAAAGCATTATGCCGTCTTTCTCCCGTAAGACGAGACCAAGACTATACACCGGATTTTATAAGATTTCCCTGATTCTGTTGCATGCTGACATCTCAGAAGCTTCTCTGAAGACATACATTTTCAGTTGCCAGCAGAAGGGAAATGGGTTGGGGTGGAGTTGCACCTCCTATAATCTGGGAGCATCTACAGACAAAGCCCTCTCTTGGGTCTTCATTAACCTCCATCGCATGCCTTTTCCAGATGCAGCGTTTGTTTCACTTGAACATTCTGGTTGTGCCTTGATCTCACCTGAGCCCTCCTCAGCATCAAAATGTTGTCTTGCTCCTTTTGTTTGGCAATAGAGTAATTTTTTTTAAAGTATAGGTTCTCTCTTCAGAATGCTGCACCCCTTGCTATTCCTTCAACAACTGTGCATGTTTCTGATTGGACGGTTCCAGTTTGTGCTGATAAATTCCATGCCACTCTTTGCTGGCGTTGCATGCTATGCTACCGCTGGTCTGGTCTTCAGGGAAGTATGCCCTGATGAGTGCAGTGAGAGGTGGCAGGGGTGGCCTTGTTTAACACTTCTCTCCACGCCTTCCCTTTTGTCCCCCCCCCCCCGCGCACTCTCTCCCCTCTCCTCCTCCTCCTCCTTTCTCTTCAAGCTGCAAAAGCAGTTGAGCACAAGACACAAGATTGCTTGCAGGAAGACAAGATAAAAATTAGAACCATACGGCCATTTAAATGGCAGGAGGGAAACAGTGCAGCCCTGCGACTGTTTCATGTAAGTCTGCTGGAGGTTCTTTAAAACAAAACTATACAAAGATAGCCTGCACATTTGTGGCCAAAACAAGAGAAAAACTAGAAACAATTCACCAGTCCAGCTGCAAATGAAAAGACGCATCCCCAAAAGAGCCCACTGAGAGGGAAGCAAGATAAAAAAAGAAAAGGCAGAGAGATGGGGAAGGCTGCAACAAACCCTTAACCAGCCCCATGCATGGAAAAGTTTTACTGCTACATCACGATCCTAATGGCCAATCTGTTTTAATGTTAATCATGGCAAATTGTATGATGCTTTCAACTTGCGAAACACAAACACATGCATGTGCTGTCAGCTGCTCAACACATGCTGTGTGCTACCGCCATACTTGCTTAAAAAACAACAACGGCATTTTGGGGGGGAGCATGGCTCAGGGAAATACCAGCAGCACAAGAGGGGACCGGCTCAGATCGCCAGTGAACAGAGAAGGCCTCAGTGTCCTTGCCTCATGGCTAAAAGAAATGGAATGGATAAGAATTTTAAATAGTAAAATATAAAAATATAATAAATAACATTTTGAGTACTTGACTCCCCCCCTTTTTAAAAAGAATTAGGTTTTTAGCCCTAATGTTTTTAGAAATAAGCTTAAAGTGTAACCTAGTACCTCATGCAATCCAAAAAGCCACAGAAAGACAGGTTAGGATTTCTGTCATTAGAAATTCAGCTCCCCTGGCTAGTAAAAGCAGAATAAAAGTGTGGTTGCATTAATGAGGGGAAAAACATATTTGAATAAGATTTATTATATTTTAAATTGTTTTTTAAAAAGTGACTACACGGTGCACATGGAAGCTTAATTTTATTTCCTGGGAAATGTGTTTTTTTGTTTTGAAAGTGAGGTATTTTACTAGATGGGAAGAGGGTTGTTTAATTTAACGTACTTGTGAAATTGATTTAGTTTGAATTGTTTTGGCATATGAGAATGCCTCTGTTGGTGTAAATTGTGTCTATGGGGTTTACAACTGACACCACTTATTCGTTTCCTCCTCTTCTACACTGGGCTCCTGAATCTCTCTCTGTGTGTGTGCGCGCACACACACACACACACACACATGCATACACACACATACACACACGTGTATACATGTGCATGTGTTGGGTTACAGTCCAATCTGTTTTATTTTTTTCTATCTGTTATATTTGGCATAGCAATATCCCACTTTGAAAGACAAGAACAGATAAAGGGATGATTTAGGAAAGCATGAGGTAAGCAAATGTGAAAGCCTGAAGTGCAGAATTGGAGGCAACAGGGTGCTGAGATGCATAGCTTAAGTGATGAGTGAAGAGCTGGCACTTGAGCCAGTTCCAGCAGTTTTGAAAGGAAGAAAATGAAAGGCAGATCCATGAAATAATAAAAACAATCCTCATTATTTCATATGATTTTCATGGGGGAACCAAACCACCATCAAATCATAGATCCCATCTGTGCCTACAGACTACAGTAAATATATTAGAGATCCCTCAACACATGGCTTTGCTATTGTGCAAAAATGCCAATCCTAGGCACTGATCTTCATAGAGTCACATGATTTTTACATGGCTCTGTCCCAAACCACTGTCAAATCGCAGGTCCCATTTATATCCAAAAACTACAACACAGAAATCAAGCTGCCTTGGGTGTTTGGCTTTAGAGTAGTACAAAAACATGGACCTGAGGTATGGATTCTCATGGATCCATATTACTTTTATGTAGCATCATCCCCAAACTGCTGGCGAGTCATAGGCTCCTGTTTACAGACCAGTGGTGATGAACCTTTGGCACTCCAGATGTTTTGGACCACAACTCCCAGAATTCCAAGCCTAGATTGCCAGTGACAAATGACTGTGGGAATTGTCGTCCAAAACATCTGGAGTGCTGAAGGTTCACCACCACTGGACTAGATAGTGGTATGGGGATGATCTTTTGCCACCATTTACCTACACACATTTTGAAGAATGGAAGGTGAATTACTTTGGCATAAGAAGAAGGACTGTGGCAAGAGAGAGAGAGAGAGAGAGAGATTTGTCCTTGTGCCCTTCCTCCCTCTCAGCTTTCTCCTCCTAATGGTCTCAAAAGGGTTTTGCCCTTCCACATTCTGAAGTGGTGGCTGTCATTAGAAGCAGGGATTCACATGCCAGCACCATGTTGGGTGGTAGCAGCAGCATTTAGTGGGAGAAGGCAGACACGAGGTGACCATTCTCCTTGCCCATCCTCTCATGCTTCTCTGGAGCAGTAGCTCACAAAATCAAAATTCCTCCAAAATTTCCTTTTCCTGTATTACACAAATTCTAATAGCTTACCAGCATAGTAATCAACATCAGTTGACACATCCAACTCTCTTTCAGGGGACTGGATTTAATATCATGTCCTACCTGCAGTAAAAATACCCTGACTGATTTCTTGCATGCGTGATCAAGTCACATCGATGATAGTGGAATCCGCTGATTTTTCTTAAGTGCTTCAGAACCCAAGATAGGTTTCACAAATCCTCATCTATTTTGTGAGTCCCTCAAAAAAACAACATAGATATGGCACATGATAATAAGTTTCTAACAAAGACTTCTGAAATGTCACAAAGTAAAATTTTGTGATGATACTGCTGCTATCAAATCGTGCTTTCTTAGGTGGTTACTTCACGTCTGTTTTGTCTCTGTTAGTGTTGTGCTTAGGAGTGGTTAAAAAAAGTTACTTCACGTCCGTCGCGGAACTGCTGAAATTTGTCTCAACCACGCCCCTGAAATAGGTGTTAAGTGCAACAATACTGTACCTGGTGCTGGGGTAGGGTTTTCCCTTGTCACTCTTTGTTCCCGACTTTCTGTTCCGAGACAAGACACCGTTTAGTAATGACTGTCACGCAACAAAACATTCCTTTCTGTCAGAAAACTGTGTCCAGGTTTTGTTTTGTTTTTGGTTTTTTGACTTTTCAGAAGTGAAATATCGAAAAAGAATTTTTAAGCTCCCCAAAAAAGAGAAAAGGAAGCTAGACAGATTCAGTGTTTGTCATAGTACAAGACCATGAGATAACACTTGTCATTGTGTTCTTTGGATCCCATCTTTCTCTGTTGTACTAGTGAATCCATAAGCAACATCATCTTCTTTTCATTAGTATCTTTTTGACATGGCAAGGGTTACTACCAATAATAAAGTCATATTTACACATTATTTTAACTACACATTTTATGTAAATTATAAAATAACATGTAAACAAAAATTAATTGTAACTCTGACTGAGAACAAAGAAAATTAGTGTTAGCTTGTGTGTTGATCTGCTTTGTTAACGTTTGCGCACTCTGAAGTCCATGTTTAGAGCAATTTCCCATGATGCTGGTGAGCGCATGCGCAGTGACAAAAGCCAAGTGGGGAGTGCTGGGAAACATATCATCGTAGCATCTTGTGTTTGCTAGTATGTACATATGTACTCATATCAACCATGAGTACCTAGTATAGTTGAGTTAAATTTATATAGAGACAGCTTTAAATTTTATATTATAAATCTAGACGTTAAGGGAAAAAAATGATCGTTACCACATGACTACTGTGTGACTTTAAATGGACTTCAAATACCCCAATCTGGCTGTCAATTCATTTCAATAATATAAACACACCCTAAATTATGCAAAATAGATATGCAGTGGATTACTAGGGATGAAATGTCCAATAGGATTCAGGTGGAATCACTTCTCGCAAGCTCCTTTATGGTCTAGTGACTGCCTCGCCCAATATTTATTCTGGAGAGCACATGGTTATAAGAGGCAGCACATCTTTACCAGAAGAATGCACATTTCTTTAAAAGCTATTCATGTGAAGGAATGGTTATTTTCCTTTGTGTTGCCTAAGGGGAACCGGGAGGCTGCCACCGAGAGAGTAACTCCCCTCCTCTTGTTCTAGTAAAACGGCATCAGCATTGCAGTGACATAACATCTCGTATTCAGTAGTCTCTCCCTTGGATTGAGTGGCACTGGAGGTCACCATCCAATTTGTGCTGCTTTGTCCTCCAATCCATTTCATACTGGGCTAATTTCTCAGGAAGTACATTTGAGCAGCCCGACACAATTGCCTGAAATAGAAGAGTAAATACAGTTTTTCCTCCCCTAGCTTCACTTGGTTCCCTTATTGATTGAGGGAATTTAGCGAGGAAGCACAGTCCCCCCCCCACACACACATCTCTCACAGACCCTCTGGCCTTTCTCTCTTTCTGTTAATTGAAATAGTTTCCCAGGCAGTTGCCCTTCTTAAACAGATGGAGAAACAGGCAACCATTTTCACAATGGAGAGATGTGAAAAGTGTTGTGCCCTAGGGATCTGTCCTGGGTCCGGTGCTTTTCAATCTGTTCATAAATGACCTGGAGACAGGGATAAGCAGTGAGGTGGCCAAGTTTGCGGATGACATGAAACTTTTCTGTGTGGTAAAAACCAAAGAAGATTGTGAAGAGCTCCAGAAGGATCTCTCCAAACTGGGGGAATGGGTTGCAAATTAGCAAATGTGTTTCAATGTAGCAAAATGTAAAGTAATGCATATTGGGGCAAAAAATCAAAACTTTATCTATCAACTTATGGGCTCTGAGCTATCCGTGACAGATCAGGAAAGAGATCTTGGTGTGTTGGTGGACAGCTCAATGAAGGTGTCTACTCAATGTATGCAGTGGTGAAGAAGGCCAATTCCATGCTAGGGATTATCAAAAAGGGGATTGAAAATAAAACAGCCAACATTATAATGCCATTGTACAAAATGATAGTAAGGCTGCACCTGGAGTACTGTGTACAATTCTGGTCACCACATTTCAAAAAAGACATAGTGGAACTGGAAAATGTGCAAAAGAGAGAGACTAAAATGATTACTGGCCTGGGGCACCTCCCTTATGATGAAAGGCTAAAACATTTGGGAGTCTTTAGTCTGGAAAAATGGTGCCTGGGGGGGGGATATGATTGAGATGTACAAAATAATGCAGGGCATGAGTCAAGTGGACAGAGGGACACTCTTCTCCCTCTCACAAAATACCAAAACTAGGGGACATCCACTCAAACTGTGGGTTGGGAGAGTGAGAACAGACAAAAGAAAATATTTTTTTACCCAGCGTGTTGTTAGTCTGTGGAACTCCCTGCCACAAAAGGTGGTGATGGCATCTAGCCTGGATGCCTTCAAAAAGGGATTGGACAGATTCCTGGAGGAAAAGTCCATCACAGGCTGAGTTATTCAATTGCAAAGAGGGTCCCCATAGCTAATATCTTGCCCCCCATAGGAAGAATGTGTATGCCACGTGCCAGCAATATAGGAGTTAATTTAAGCAGCTTACAATTTTAACTACATGAAAAATTTGCTAGTAACCAAATGAAATGAAACTACCAAGGAAAAGAAACGAAACACTATATTTCTCTTTCATGCCCATCTCTAGTTGCTAATAAAAACTCCAGCACTTTCCTTAACAGCCTTGCTCAGATTTTCCAAACTATCATGCCAGATTATTGATCGTCAGATGGCCCTCCCTTAGAATTTAGAGGGCCATCAGCCACCTGTTTTCTTTCTTTTTACACATAAAAATCACAAGCTGCCATTTAAATAGAATGTTTTCACCTCTGCGTTTTGCTGTGCTGCAGTCTTTGGAAAAAAATTTTTTTTTAAGACTCAATTTTAGAACAGACTCTGGGAGCTCCTGTCACGGAGGCAACTCCCAAGGTCTGGTTTTGGCTCTGCCATTTAGGGGACTCTTCACCATTCCAGAGTCTGGGATGGGCCAAGGGTGTTTTAGGGGGTCCCACTTGGAGCCCCAGAGAGCTGCATCATGTGGTCTGCAACCTGCACTGTTGAGAGAAAAGCACGGTGCACATGTAAAAGCATTGGTGGGTGAAGTGCAGCCTTCCAGCTGTTCTCCTATTCCAGCCTTAGCCAGCATGGTCTGTTGTGAGGGTTGTGCAGCCAAATATCTGGAGAGTGCACAGACCCATAAGTGTGTGTGTGTGTGTGTGTGTGTGTGTGTGTGTGTGTGTGTGTGTGTGTGTGTGTGTGTCTGTGTGTATCTGCATGCTTTACCCCTCCTGGCAAAACAGTCTGGGCTTGTACATTTTCCAAACACATAGATTTCTCTTGTGATTCCTTTCCAGGACATGTAGAGTTTTTTTAAAAATGTATTCTTATATTTTATACCCAGGCAATATGTGTCCATTTCTATAATAAAACAGTATTATTAAAGAATTTGGAAGTGAAGAAATGGACCTGTCAACGAAAGCTCACACTAGCAGATAGCCTTTAAGGTGCCAAATTTTTTTTGGTCTTTGAATTTGGCCTGAATTTGGCGCAGACTAATACAGATGCCTTTCCTAAATCTTGCAATTAAACCCATTCCTAAATAACAATGTTATCTTACATTGCAATGTCAGGACAGATGACTACATCCCTTTTGTTAAATAACCATAACTCCGGAAGTTACTTTTATAGTTATTGCATATGTGTGTGTGTGTGTATGTCCTCACTGCTTATATCTTTTCTACTAGTGATCAAGCTGGTGATTTTTTCCAGTCTCTAACCTGAGTCCATGGGTTAAGTTAATGTATTTTTGGCAGATGCATCTTGTTTTCAGGATTGGCCTGCATAAGATCACTTTGTGTCATACCACATGTTACAGATGTGTGTGCTGAGACAAAAGGACTGGGTGATCATAATAAAATTAGTGTATCCGTTTTGGGCAGTTCACATAATTATGCAGTTTTGTGCAAAAGGTCTGATTTTGGAGCTAAGAATTGGCTCCCCACCTCCACCCAAAAATCACCTTCACTGATGTGAGGTGCAAGCAAGAGGGCCAGCATTTTTTAAACAATCTTTGCCATCATGACTAGAGATGGGCACGAAATGAGCGATTTTTTGTTTTTGTTTTCTCGTTTCATTACGCAACGAAAACGAAATGAATTTTTTAAAAAACAAAACTAAAACTAAAACAAAATGACCAAATTTGATGTGTTTTTCGTTTTCGTTGCAGCAGATGCATTGAACTAAAAAGAATGCTAACGAAACAGCAATTTTTCATTTTCGTTTTCATTTTTTCGTTTCATTACCTAACGAAACGAAAATGAATTTTTTTGCAAAAAAGTCACGAAAACAAAAACGAACCGAAACGGACCCCTAAATGACCAAACAACAAACGAAAAACCATTTTTTTGAGTCGTGCCCATCTCTAATCATGACAGATAAGTTTGTCTTGATATGTGAGGATGAGTCAAACAAGGATTTGCATCCTCCTAAAGCAGTCGTTCCCAACCTTGGGTAAGCCAGGTGGTTTTAGACTACAACTCCCAGAAACCTTAGCCAGCACAGCCAATGGTGAATGATTCTGGGAGATGAAGTCCAAGAACCCCTGGGTTACCCCAGATTGGGAAAGGGCAATTAAGTGTAACTCCAAGTGTCGCTTAGCTGTGATTCTCATGCTTTCTTCTTGATGTAGTAGGTGCTCATCAACATCCTTAGACAACCCTTTCAGGAAAGAGGCTTATTCTGTCACTGCTTTTGCCAGCCAAACCCTTTCCATTCTTAAGTGGCACCTCTGTTTGTTGAGGGTTGGTGGAAGAAGAGCTGCAAGACACCTCATTCACTTGGCTGGGGTGGCCAAGGGGACATCCCACTTTAGCCATCCCCAAAATCACCAGTCATGAGAAATGCTGGAAGATGAAATTCAACGCCTGCACTTTGTCAACCCCTGTAACAGGCCCAAACTCGGGCAGAGTCGAGTAAGTTCAATTTGTTAAAAAGTGACCCATTGAAATCTCTTCTCCCATACTTGAAACAACAGTTATGCTTTTGCACAGTGTTGTAGTATATTTTGTTTAGCTACACATATATACTCAGAAATGTAACCAAGCATGTGTGGGCAATGGCCATCAAGATCTCAGCTGGTCTTGTTATATAATGGGTTGAAGTACACCAACGTCATGTTGATTAAGGAAAACGTAGTCGTACTATATTGAATGGGCGTTAGTCCTAACAAAACACTAACAAGGACTAAAACTATCATACAAAGCATATTTTCTTTCACACGGAGTAGTGTTGGAAAAGTACTAGTGCTTGATCTGTCCAGAGGCATCCATGGCTGCCTATGTATATTTACATGTCTAAAAGTAGCTGACAAAAATGGGTATATTTGCATATGCAACATCTGTTTTTTGGGGACCATGCAGCAAGTTAAAGATTGTCCTTTTTCTGTTTTCCTCTGGACAATCTGGCTATCTAGAGCTGCTTAGGCTTATTGTATGTATTGTTTTTGCAACATTAAGGTCCAAGATTCACATTCCATTCCTTGCAAGCCCAGGATAGGGTATGTGCACATGTTCCAGTGCAGTACTTTCTCCTGTTTATACCCAAGCAAAGCTTAAGAAGAAACCCTGATTTCTGATTTCTCTGATAGGAAAGAACATGCAATTAACCATACTCCAAAATTAGAGACTTGTTTAACCTTATCGAAAGTTGACTTTGGCATTCAGTCACATGGGAAGCATCTAAAAACCTGCATAAACACACAGAAAATGTAAAAACTGGTGCAGCAAAATGTAAAGACTGCTGCAGCAAACTTCATGTCTGTAAGCCTAGTCTGCATTGGTGTCTTCCATTCCTCTGTGTCTGCTCAGTAACAACATACTACCCAAATGACTGTACTCAATTTGACCTTTCAACTATATGTTACATATAAAAAACCCTGTTACTATTGAAGTTATGTGATTTGAGTCAGCCTTTTGTATCTAAAAAATCAGACTTGCAAAGAAGAAATTTGCAAATAGCTAATGGCCCTTCACAAAACATAGCAAGCAAGTTGAAAACTAAGGGATATGAAAATGATTCATTTCTTTTTTATTATTTTCCCCTTTAATGATAGGTTAGTATAATTACTGTGTCCTTCATGATATTTTGAAAGATTGAATATTTTAGGACACATCTATTCTCTGGCAAACCACTGTGTGGAAGGCAAGGCAATCTGGATGGGAACATGGGAGATACAAATAGTCATAAGACAATGAGCTGTAAGCTGTGAGCATGTAAGGTAGGGATGTCCAAACTTTGGCCCTCCTGATGTTTTGGACCACAACTTTCAGAATTCCAAGCCTATATTTCCAATGGCAAAGGACTGTGGTAATTATGGTCCAAAACATCTGGAGGGCTGAAGTTTGGACATTCCTGGTGTAAGGCTTGCAGAGCAACAATACCAGGTAAACCGGTATACTCATGCTGGAACTGTGTCATGGCAGAATATGATTGTCTAAGCAAAAAACCAGCAGGGCATGAATGATGTCTTGACTATGAAGAAGCTTGTGATTGTTTCATACTTGTCATGGACTTCATCCTACTTCTTCAGATGTAGCTTCTCTTTGAGGTACCACATGGTGTTAGTTTGCTACCTGGTGTATTCTAAATCCAGTTGAACTTCCTGACATGGACTGGGTTCTGGTTGTTTTCTTGCTGGCTTTATCACAAGCTACTTTCTGATGCATCAGCTGGGAGCCTGTGCGTGTAAATGTGACAAAGAAATACTTGGACATTCACATAAACATACCGACTTGTGTGAAAGGCAGGAGCTACAGCTTTCTGCTGACTGTACACTCAGTAGTGAACCCATTTGTATCTCTGACTGTGTGGTGTAGGAGATAGTAACAGTGGGAAGTATAAGGATGCTGTAGCTGATGCTGATTTTGGGTGTTTATACACGACCCCTAAGCTCCGCTGCAAATGGCTGCAAGGTCCGGACCTTAAAAATGTTTACCCACCAGCTCCGGACTTTGCAGACAATTAAGTGCGACCCCGCCCACTGTAGCGCGACCAAACAGCAGTTTTCTTGTACCTGGTCTTTGATGGTGACAAATATTTGATCCGGTGTAAGGATAGTGAGTGCGGGGCTCTCCTGGCTTCTGTTTGTTCTTTTTTTTGTGCCCCGCCCCTTTTAAGAGATCTGAATGCTGCCAGGAACAAAACGGAGGTAAGACGGCATGCTTTTCTTTCTTTTTTCTCCCTCCCTCAGGCAGCCAGCAACCAGGAAGTGCGGAGGGGGGTGGGGACAGAGGAAGACAGAGGAAGAGCGAGGAACCCCTAAGATCTCTGGTCCGAATTTAAGTGGCCAGCGGATCTTAGGGGTCGTGTAAAAAGGCCCTTTGTTTCTCTGACTTAATTTGATGGGCAGGCATAGTGCTGCTTACTGAGGCATATAAGATGAACTTGTTTGGTCTTCCACATTCTTTCCATCACTATAGTCCATACTTGTACTATTTCAATACTAGGTTACCATTAGCAACATTAAGGACATGTCATATGTCACTGGATGGTTTATTATTATTTGTATCATTTAACCCTGGTTAATGTCAAACTGCTTAACAGCAATTAGACATGTGACTTCTACAAACACAGGCAACAAATAGCAAACTGGATGGCCAACTCTAGAAATATGAACAGATAAACCTCGAAGGAGGAGGAGAGCTGACAACAGAGAATCAATCGTTGATCCAACAGAAGTCTTAATACAGATGACATAAGAACCGACAGTATTTGGACATGGACACCAGGAACAAGGTTGAGGGGGTAGGGAGATGGCAGGGAGAGAATCTAATTGACTGAAACAGTCTGTGGGGCAACTGTGCTGATACTACACAGTAGCAATTTATTCCAGCACCTCTTTTACTGAAAATGAACAACAAAGCCTTAAATAAATCAACAATTGCTTATTGCTTAATATTTAGGATTATAGATTCTTTAGTTTGTCAGTACCTTATGGCCTTCCACTGTGCGTTCTTCATACATTTTCCATTATAGATACATTCTCTCCAGACCAATAAATTATAATTTTAAAAAGGAGGGGGGAGGGGATACATTACAATTTGAAAGGGGACAAGGACGGTATAATCAAACATTTTTGACATATATCTTAAAATCAGATGAGGACTTTCTCTTGCTCTCTTAAACATCTAAATATAAATAATAAAGAACATTATGTTATTTACAGTGTCATCATTGATAATGCAACTCATAAAGACAGTAAATGATTGTGGGGAAACATCCAAGTTATGTACACGATGTATTTACAAAAAGAATATATACTTAAAATGATATGTGGCCATGCCATTGTCTGCATTTCTCTGCAGCATTTCATATATTTATGGTCTCCCTATTGGGTGTCAGTAACCAAGGCTGGGAGAAAGTCAGCCAGTCTGAGAGCAGATGTTGCTTGGATTTCCCATTAAAATGATGTAAACTTTTCACCAGGCATCAGTTAGGCCTGCTGAATGCTCATGAAACAATTTCCCCCTTTTTTTTGGGGGGGGGTAAGAATTAAAAAAAACATGGAAGAAAAGCATGGTGCTTCTGGATAATGAAAAGAACAACATAGTATTAGATGTCCATCAATAGTGGGTGAAGTGGGCATTGGGATACAGTACGAGTAACAATGCAGAGCATATTGTTATCTGTTGGATGCTTAGTTACTTAGGGAACTCTGATCCATTGCATTAAGGGCATTTTTACACGACCTCTAAAATCCGCCTGCAACTTAAATTCGGACCAGAGATTGTGGGGGTTTGTCGCTCTTCCTGTTTTCCCACCCCATCCGCACTCCATTGTTCCTGTCTGTGTGAGGGGAGGGAGAAAAAAATGCAGGCTCACCTCGTGCTGCTGGTGAAAGCCACCTCGAGCCACCCCGTAGTGATTCCTGTCTCTTAAAGGGGCAGCGGGGACAAAAAAACAAACAAAAGGGGAGGGAGCCCGGCATTCACAGCTTTACAATGCGCATCGGAAGATTTTTTACCTCCTGGAGTCCAGGTACTTGAAAAGTACGCTGGGACGCGCTTAGGTGGGCGTGGTCGTATTTAATTTTTTTAAAAGTCCGGAGCTGGTGGGGAAACATTTTTAAGCTCCGGATCTGGGAGCCCTTTGCTTTGGATTTTAGGGGTCGTGTAAAAGTGCCCTAAGTTAAGACATTATCACATAGCATCCCAGTAGAACTTTTGGTAGTATGGATTCCCTCCCCACCATTGCCAAACCAGTTATTATGAGATGTGGTACCATCTCTGGTACATTGCCACAGGACAGCACAGACTAGACAGAATAACAGTTCTTGGCTGAAAATGTATCCTAAGTAAAAGAGTAGTCAGAATAACAGTTCTTTATTCTGACTGCTCTTTCACTTAGGATACATTTTGAACCAAGTTTAAATTGGAAAAAAAAAGAATGGAGACTACATTTAGTAAACTTAGTATGTTGCACAAAGCAAGATTGTCCTGAGAGCTGATGTTGCTTTTTGTTCATTTTTCTTAGTAAGAAGGAGGAGGTTTTCTTCAGCTTGCTTTTAGTAGGCAAGGAGTGGAAAAGGGCACCACTTTGAGACATGGCTCAGATGGCCTTCCTCATAACTATGACTGTCCTTTGCCCAGTTGTATCAGTTGCTTTATTCATGCATGCTACTCTGCCATTTGCTTATATGAATCAATACAGTGCTGATTTGTATCAGTAAATGAGCCCCTTTAGCATTATAACCAAAAGAGGAATATTTCCATCATCCAAAATTAACTTTAACTTCCATACACTCACTGTGTGCCAGCTAGCAATGAGATCAAGCTATATTCACGCATGTTGTGAACTAACTATAATCAGAATGTGTTGTTACTGTTTATGCCCTAGATTCTTATAAGCTCACTCATACAAGATAGGGCTATTTCCAGGAAGAAAATATTAAGCTGTGTGGTTTTAGCATTAAACGTTGTTTACAATGTGGATGCATGCTCTCTGTTGTCCACATAATATTTAACAAGATGTTGATTCCAAGGGTAGAATCTAACCCCATTAAGGCTATAAGATGCTTTTGATCAAATTGATTCAAAATGAACTACTGTATATATATATTTTTTTGAGGTTTATCTGTTTTGGACTGTAAGGTTTTTGAGAAGAAAAGATAAATTGGATTTAACTGGACAGTAGTTTTTCACTGATTTTGAGCTCTTGCAAAAAATAAGCATCTAGCTCAAAATCCTAGATCGCTTGAACAAGGTGGGCACTGCCAGTCTCCAAAGGTTCAGTGTGGTGTGTTCACATCCCTATATTCTGTTGAGAAAACAGTAGTTGTGGCCTTTTGGAGTTGTAGTGGGAAAGAACATCAACAGAAGTACAGGGATAAAACAGGTTCACACCAGACTCTGAACAATCACTCATGTTAGAAATGCTTATTTCTCTTTCATGACAATATTTACTTCAAGAACAGAGCTGGCCATTAGACCAGTGGGTCCCCAGATGTTCCTGGACTGCAACTCCCAGAATCCCCTTCCAGCACAGTGAGTGGTGGAGGCTTCTGGGAGTTGCAGTCCAAGAACATTTGGGGACCCACAGGTTGAGAACCATTGCATTAGACAAAGGCCATTTGGAACACTGTGGCAGAGGTACACCAAAATGCCTGCCATGATGTAAGTAATAGAATGAAGGGATGACTAGGCAACCAGTTTTCATGGAAATATTGACACACCCCTCACTGCCATCTTTCCCCTTAACCCAGGTACAACAATCAAGGCGATTTCCAGCAGGGCTTTGGGAGATGTAGGAAAAGCCACCTCCACACCTGCAAACTCTCTACAACCATTAGATGTACTTCAGAAACATTTTATTCATTCTAATGTGTTCGATCTCTCATTAGCTAACTCTAACCAGTCCCCAAGGTAACATCGCAATCAGAGGAAAAGGCCACCTTTACGTGCATAGGTATTAGTCTAGCTTTAGCTACTGCTTTTCCCATGTCTTGAGTCCATTTTCCACAAAAAACAATCTGCCCATTTAGGAATTAGTATACTTAGTAGATGTTTAGTCACTTTCATTCATGAGAGTATTGCACAGCAGCTATTATAGTGGCAGAGCCTTGAGCAAGTTTTGAGGACATACGGTTAACACAGAAAAGATAATAGCAGTGGCACATAAACATGGGGATTTAAATAGACCCTCTCCTGTGTTGTAAATACAGATAGAGAGACCATGTTAAACACATAAATCAAGCCATTTGTACTGACATTTTATATCGATGTGAATGTAAATCCTTCTACTATGGGGGTTGCTCCGATCCACTATAGCACATAATACATAAAAACTGATGTAGGAAATGTGTGATCCTTGTTAAAAAACTGCTTCTCTTTCTTGCATCAATGTTTGCTTAAATAAGTTTAATTACCCTTCTTAATAGTTGTCATTGTAGCCAGCACTTTTGCATGGGACACCCTGTCAGCTGTTAGTTCAGCACAACTAAAATGTTTCATACTATCTGTAGCCATTAAGAATGACCAAAATATGTTAAGGGTTGCAAATATTCAGATAGCATGAACCACTGAGATATAATTGCAGTACAAATATTAAGTACTTAACGTTTCCCCATTTTATCCTTTTTACAAACACTTTCTAGTGGTGACTCCACTGCCATGGAAAGGTCGCAAGAGGATATTTTAAAAAGTAATTTTCTTGCCTAGAGCGCCACAGAGAAGTGGGTTTAACAGGGCACAGCAGTAATGCAATCAAATGCATGCTTCCCCACCACTGATTTCTGTATGGACCAATTTCCCATCTTCATCCAACATCTTGGAGTAGCCCACACAGCAGGACTGGTGAATCATGCAATTTATCATGGAGGGCAGCGCATACATTGTGGGGCAGGGGAAGCAATGCTTTTAAGTTGCTGCCCCTTTCTACACTTCTAACAGAACATGGCAGCACACGTTGGAGAACATGGGGAGGATGCACACCATTAGGAAGAGTGAAGAGCAAAATAGGCATTTGCTTAAGATCAAAACTAACGATGGAAAAAGACGTGATAGCGGATGAGATCCTGTGACTTGGCCAAGTAGGTCATGCTGGGGTAGGCCCATTGAACCAGTGGGGATTGGGTGAGTCAACTCCTTAGTAAGTTCCACTGAAATTCAAACAGGCCTCCTCTACTTGCAACTTAGTTTGGTGTTGTACATTGCAGCTAGAGGAAGCTCATTTGAATCAATGGAGGGGTCAACTCACCAAATCATCTGTGATGCAGTGGGCCTCCTCTAGTGCAAATTACTATGCTGGGCAACAGGATTTCAGTCACTGATTTATATCCCTTTGTGGTCTATACAGAAAACAAGAGCATCTAAAATGAAGGCATGTGTAGAGGATGATACTGGGATTAATGGTAGTATTACTAAAAGTTTGCCCTCTTTCCTATAATTTTGAACTGCAGGATAGCTGAAGTTTGGTTGCACTGAGTATGAGCAGCCTTCTTGAAGCCTAGTAATGAACCGCTAAGTAGATGCTGAACTACTGGTAAACTCTGTAATGGGAATCCCTTAGGCCCATCCTCTCTGAATCCTGTTTATGTACCTTATGTCCACCTGATACTGACTTATGCAACTCATGCAAAAGGAAAAAAGATGTTTCATGCTTTTTCCTAAGTGAGATAGTTGCTATAAAACATAACTTCCAAAGCCATGTGGAATATTTAAAGCAAATTTAGGAGCAATGGGAGGGTTTCCGGATTACAGAGCAATGCAGGAATACCTCCTTGCCTTTGCAAGGCAGATTTTCACCAGTCAAGGAAAAAGGTTTTGAGCTTTTGAGTCCCAGGGTGTCTAGAACCTAATGCTTCAAATATTCAGCATTTGGCTTAGAACAAGTAGCCAGTCTTCAGCTAAGAAGTTAAACATGCTCGTGTAAGTCAGTATAATGAAACGGAAACTTCAACCTTGTGTACATAGGAATAGGAAAGTAGTTTCAATGGGTGATTTGGTAATATAATTTTATCAACGCCTACACCATGATCCTGAGCAGGCTGTGCCGAAGAAAATCCTACCGAGGACCTTTTCTTGTTCCAAAAGGATTAGGACTGCACCCAAAATGTTCAGGTTACATTCTCCAGATTAGGCTCTCGGGGAGTCATGTGGATCTAAGCCTCAACGCACTCTGCGTCATAGTCAACTGAACGTCAAGTACTTAAGCCATGAACTCAAAACAGATTTGTTTCCCCAACAGATCCTCCAGAGAATCAGCAACAGCAGTACAACTAACCTCATTTTTCATTCTTCAAACGATTATCAGTACAGTGTATCATCGCCAGTCCCCCCCCCCGCCCCTGGCTGTGCTGCATATGGTAAGATACATAGATGAAGCCAAGGCTTCTTGATGTAATCCAAATTTTGCCCCAAAGGTGATGTGCCACACTAGTCCTGCTGGTGGTTGCTCAAGACCAAACCAGATGGGCTTTAATTTGCCTGCCCCAAACACGCATAAAGTGAAGTTGAGAAATGGAAGCTTACATTCTCACAGTCTTGTGTTTGCCTTCCTCAGCCCTTAATTGCCCTCAACTGAGCTCAGATAAGTTTGGCTAGGATAAAACCGATGTTAGGGAGACTTCTGGGTGGGTGGGTGGGTGTGGTGGAGAGGAGACAAGATTTGCCCCACCTCTTCTTTTATCAATAAAGCAGGATGCCTCACAACCTATGTTCCATGTCATTGGGGAAGACCTGAGTTTAAGTAAAGAGATCTAATGTGGTCTCACCACGTTTGGCCACCTTGCAAGAGAGGTATTTCTATCAGTCAGTTGTCACATGCACGTGCCTAGCAAAAAAAAAAAATACCCACCCATGCACGAATGGGATCCTAACAAATATCATCACATGCTTGTCATACAGATAGTTAAATAAAAAACAAAAGTAGTTGCATACTAGATATTTAGCCTTTCTCCCAAGATCTCAGGTTAGCAAAATCAGGTTCCACTTTACAATGGGATAGACAGCCCACAGAAGATGAAGACTTGTTTGCTGTTTTTGTCCAGACTGAGTAAAAGCAATGTACCCACTTCAAAACAGTAATTCAGAATGACTGTGATTTCAGTCAATGCCATTTAATTTCCCCAACTATTTTTTTTTAAAAAAACTCTGGTTGGTTACACTTGTCTGTTTGAAACCTTTGCCTAGGAATTGCAGCTGAGGTGACCTGAACATAACTGAACAGGGAACTTTTCTGCATGCTGAAACATGTGACTCTCCTCTGGTTAAAATAAGTGGCAGCTGGGCAAAAGGACTTAGGTCCTCTTGTGCAGATCCCACTTATTTCAAATGCGATTGGCCTGCAAGAGTGTGCCCGCATTTCTTCCCGCACTCATGGAATCATAACCATGTGTCTCTAAGAAACATGACTAGATACATTTAGACACCACCTATCTGTGGGGGGCTAGGGAGAAGAACACAACTTTCTATTTATGTGCCAGCAGATTCATGAGCTGATTATATTAAATTTAAAATAACAGCTATGTTTGTCTAATATTTAATATAGTTAACAGCATCTTTTTAATTTTTTAATATATGTGTTGCCTTCTGATTTTCTTTCATTTACTTAGCTTGATAGCCCACCTTTTCATCAAAATGACATTCAAGACAGATAGTTGATAACATGGTTTCTTTCTTGCATTTGTGTCAGGTTTCCAAAGCAAACCTTACTTCTGTCAGTGTAGAGGGCGACTGAGACAGGAGAAGCATTTTTTTTTAAATAAAGGCCTTTTTTTGACCAGGGGAAACAGTAAGCAGACACGTGGACTGTTGCAATCTTGCAAACTGTACAGCCAGTCACAGTCAATGCAATGCACAACAAGGAGAAGAGCTAGGGACGGGGTGTGTGTGAGATGGGTTGGTGGTTGAGGTTAGGAGGCAATAACCCAGAATGTTAAGAGTCTTCTGGCGAAATACTGTAGAGAACAGCAATCACTTGTAACTTGTACAAAACTTGCTCTCAACATAACATAACATAAAGGCACCATTGATATCGTTCTCATTTTTGAAATACTGTAAAAAATTGCTACATATGGCACATAACACTTTTGTATATACATTATATATTTAATTTATAAAAGTTTTTTCCTGTGGTTTTTTTTTTAATCCTAATAGCAGAACTGCTAAAATAAAATAGTTTTAATTTAAAGGTGGAGTACTTTGTTATATAAAATAAAGTTTTACATGTGAATCTATGTGGGTTTTTTTAAAAGTTTGTTTGTTTGTTTTTATACAGCGATGGGATCTTGGTTAGCTATTACACCGGACAATCTTGCTTGCAATTCTTCCTGCGTGGAGAACCGGCTCGTTTGGGTAGTCCTAGTGTCAGCCAGTCGATATGCAGAAGCTGATTCTAGGTCTGCTGCCACCGGGTTTTGTATGCTCAGGAAAGGCGTATCTTCGCCTATCCTCTCATCCTCTGTTTCACTCTCGGAGCTACTGTTCTCACAGCTTGTGTCAGTGTCCATTTCCATTCTACTGGAAATGTGGCCATTGGGCTTTGTTCTTTTGGCCCTCCGACTGTTGACTAATTTCTTAGGGGGCTCTTGTGTCGGTTCGTATTCCTGGGTGGTTTCATATTCCTCGTCCTCCGCTATCCTCAGGGGGCTGGGTGGTAGGCTGTTGCTGCTTTCATGGGCAGGGTTGTGATGGTAAGAGGAGTTGAACTGCTGGAGGTGATGCTCGTATTTTTCTCGCAGCCGGGGTGGTGTCACCAGAAGGAGAGGCCTCTCCTCTTCGATAAATGGACTGACTGCCACAGAAGGGACAGACATTGTCAGGCTGGAGACCTGAGGTGACATTTCTGAAGCGGGTGACTTGGGAGAACTTGGAGTGTGGTAATCGACGGGTGACATGCGAGCTGGCGTGGTCATAGCAGAGACATACCTAAAGAAGTGGAGCCAGAAATTAGAGTAGAGCACAATTATATGAAGGAATGAAAACTGGCAGTAGTCAAAAAGCAGAAACAAATCTTCATTGCTCCCCAAGCCATTTGGATTTTGATCCAAATACCTCCCAGTTAATAACAATGTTAGATTGCATTAAATGCAGTGATTTTGGCTGAATTTCTATCCAGTTCTTCATTGGTCATTTTCTTAAAGACAAACTGATTCTACACCATGCTTGTGACAACTGAAGGTTTAATTGATTAAAATTATATGGAAATAGTTTAAGTCCCCTGAAGCTGAACTCTTCCATTACTCATAAATTTTAACAACAGCCTACAATTCATAAATTAGCAGAAGGTGTATCTGTCCCCTCAGTCCACACCATGATATTTACAACTTGGCATGTATATTAAGGAGACCTTGAGTGTCCACCTAGGCGTTACTGGGTTTTTTGAAAAATGTTAATAGGAATTTATTCTAATCCATGTGTAATTTTAATGCCAACAGCAGCATCTTCAATGAACTTATTTCTTATACCAGCGTACAGATTGTCAGTCATTATGGTCTGAAGTTGTAGAGAATAGCTAGAGGCAATATGTTATAGTGCTGTTCCTCTCCTCTACTGTGGAGCAACCCTACAAAGCAAGCATGGGGTGGGTAGATCACTCCCTAAAAGGGCATGTGAAGGCACAACAGCAGACATGTCTGGGAGCCTCAGAAGCTGTGGTTTCGCTCAAAACAGGCTGACTCTGACAGCTGCATAAATTTGCGTAAAGGCTTCCAGATATCCAACAACTTGTACAAAGCATGGTAGTCTCACTAAGGGTGAACTACTGTATATCAAGACATCAATATTGCTCAAGATGAGATCTATCCATTTCATTAAACAAGTGAAAATTTTGCTGATGGCGTTCAAGGCCATGGAATGCAAATTGGTTATGTCAATGCCATAGGAATTACTAAGCATTGTTCATTTACATATGAATTAAAAATTGATCCAAGGCTGAATTTCACTACTGCAGGAGAAAAAGAATGTAACTTCTGACTAATTAATTTACTGTCCAAACCCCGCATCTCAGTCTACTTCTATATGCACATAAATAGTGGAAGGGCTCATAAGGAGAATATGACATTATGACGGTTACTTATGTATGATATATCTGTCTTCTCAGCAGCTGTGCTAGATGGACTGTGGATCAATGAATCCATTGGAAGATATCCCAGATTTCTTCTCTACGCTGCTTTCCATGCAAAAATTGGGCAGAACCTGCGGGTGACTCACTGGGAGAGCCTCACTCTGAGAACAGTCTAATAAAGAAAATTCAGTGGCCCATGCTTCCATATTATAAATTGCTTTGAGATTTATCAGGATTCAATCATGCTAAGAGTTTCTGGAGCTGTGGAAACATTGGAAACACTACACTGATTAGACGAATCCAGTATTGGAAAACATGTGGCTTTATCCCCTGAAATTCATAACGAGAAAGGAACATGCACTAAACTTCTCCTACTATTATGCTTGAAGAGGTTGAGAATAAATTGGACACTGATTTTCATGAAATAGGGGGAAGATACTCTTAAGTCCTAGACTCAAATATGCCTATGTCAGTGATGGCGCACCTATGGCATGGGTGCCAAAGGTGGCACTCGGAGCCCTTTCTGTGGGCACCCGACATCGCCCCTTCATAGCCACCTGTATATAGGTTAAATTATTGTATTGGCACTTTGCAAAAAAATTTTGTGGCTTTTGAATTGCATTTTGGGCACTCGGTCTCTAAAAGGTTCGCCATCACTGGCCTATGTTATGCTAGGGGCAAGGGGCAAGAAAGGCACAATTAATCAACATCTACACTTAGATTCACTTGCACGCATATCTACATAAATGCCTCCTCATTAGCCTGGGGAAACTGAATTGCAGATATTTGCCATGTGCATTGAAAAAGCACCCTGAGTTAACTATCAAAAAAGGAACTGCAAAAGACATTTTGGTAGGAGATGGAAATTTTCTTTTTGGATAATTAACCAGGAAACCATAAAATCCCATCATCCAGAAGGCTCCTCTCAATTTAGGAATACTTGATTTACTGAAGAAACAGGATCTCCTTGAAAGCACAGCTGGCCATTCCCATTGCCTTGGATTCTGCCCCAAAGTATCTCAGACAAATGTGTCTTTCCAGCTATTTAGTAGGTACCTTTCGCTGTGTGGTGAGTCTCGATAAGAATCAGGAGTCTCTCGTGCGTGCCTGAGGAAACTATTGCATTCTCGTGGTCCTCCGATGCCATTGAGGCGCCCGCGGGGCCCCGAGGGGCTCGCATGCCGGCTGTTCTCAACCGAGGAGCTCACAAGCCCTGAATGGCTTTCAGAGATGATGCTTTCCGTCCGACCGTTACTCCAACTGATCAAGAGCCGTTGGGAAGAAGAGAAAAGTTTGAGATTTAAATGCAGGAATGAGAAAGAGAAGGGGTGTCTGACCACTGCCGAGGCAATGTGCTCAGCAGATCTGCATGGAAATGAGATGATGGATCCTCCTAACAGGCAGCAGCAGCAGCTGCTAAATGCCTGAGCCAACAACCCTTAAAAATATTAGGTGTGTTAAAAAAACTAGGACACTCAGGAATGTTTAGCCCTCAACTGAAAACCGTTTGGGAATCCGACCATTCGGAAGGAGTTGAACAATCTGCAAGAGAGGCACTTCTGTGTCAAAAACAACAACATTCAGGATAAGCACATTTGCTTAGGGGATAATACAGATTATCAGAGAACACACGCTTGACTGTATTTAGATTTGCTGGAAGAAGAAACAAAAATTACAAATATTGTCCTTCACCTCTCCCAAAGGAGCACGAAGGGAGAACAAACCTGAAGAATTAAATCAAGCTAAATAAATAAAAAGGAGAGTCCAAAGGGAAAGATGAAGAACTCAACATCTCTTTCTAGACAATATTCAAATTCTTCCAGTGAAGGGCAGCCTCCCATCTCCTGTGGCAGACTATTCTCATATGAGAAGTTCTTCCTAATATTTACTAAAATCTGTTTTCAACAATTTCAAATTGTTGAATCCAAAAACATTCTTCCACGTTTTGCGGGGCAGCTTTTCAAATATCTGAAGACCACTGTCATCTTTCCCTATAATCTTCTCTCTAGGATGAACATAGCCCCCACTTCCTTTTCCATGCCCATGCTCTGGTATCCAAAACTGGAAATAGTACTCCAGTTCTAGGCCTTCCCTCAGTGCTGGAGACAGAGCTCAGAGCTCAGTAAGAAAAGATTTGTTTCAGTCACAGGAAGAACCATCATTATAACATTCTTTCCAAAATGTGCATTCTACTTGTTGAACACCAGCTTTGTTTCCAGGTGGCATCAGAATGTGAATTCCATTTTAGTCTCCTACCTGTGGCTGGGCGTCTGGGTGACTGTCGTGGAATGGTGAGTAGTAGAGGTGTAGTGGCTTGTTGAAAATGACGTCTCTGTTTCTCTCTCAACAGCGTGCTCGCTGGATATGACATTTTTAGATACATATTGCTAAATAAAGTAGAAAAACAATTCATATTCATAACATGAAAAAAAGCATAATAGGCAATTTTTGTATACTGAAGCTGCACTGCTTCCTGGATCAGGTACCACTGCTTTCATATGAAGCCGGAGTAATTTTCATTTAATTCAAGAAAGCATACAAGTTATATAGACCCATTCCAGCAGGAAAAAACAGCTTTCTTGCATACAACTAATCTTCAGCTAGGTCAGAACGGCTAGCTTGTTTTCAGTAGAATTCAGTATTTCCCCCCATGGACATTTACTGACCCCCACTTATGCCAACCTTGGGTTTCAAAATGTAGCTGGGTATCAGGGAAAGGGCTAGGGTTGTGTGCACACTAGAAATGGGCACGACTCAAAAAAATGGTGTTTTGTTTGTCGTTTGTCGTTTAGGGGGGCCGTTTCGGTTCGTTTTCGTTTTTCGTGAATTTTTTGCAAAAAATTTCGTTTTCGTTTTGTTACGTAACGAAAAAAATGAAAATGAAAATGAAAAATTGCTGTTTCGTTACCATTAATTACAGTTCAATGTATTTGCCACAACGAAAACGAAATGCACGACAAAATTTCTGTTGTTTCGGTTCATTTCGTTTCATTTTGGAGACAAAATTCATTTTTTGTTTCGTTACATAACGAAATGAAAAAACGAAAACGAAAACGAAAAATTGCTCGTTTCGTGCCCATCTCTAGTGCACACTTTTAACATATGCTCTATGTAACAGTTTAGTTATGTGGCTGTAGAGCCAGAGGTTGGCAGTGAAGATGCCCCCACTGTGTCTGCTGGAGGAAGATTTTATGGCTAAGGGCAAGCTGCACAGTCCCAGGGCAACCCTAGAAGAAATAAATGGTAAACCACTTCAGTGGTACCTTGTATAAAGGGAATTAATTCGTTCCAAATGAAATTATGCTAAGCAAATTTTCCTTGATACAAATTTCCCATTGGAATGCATTGAAACAGAGGAATCCCAAATTGTGACCATTTTTATGTTGTATGGATTCGCCCCATAGACAATTCTGTTAAGCAAATTTCCCCTATCTCCAGAATTTTTTTATGTTGTACAGATTTTATGTTATACAAACCGTTTGTTATATGAAGGTCCACTGTACTCTCTACTAAGGAAACCCAGAGAAAGGGTTGTCATACTGTAAGTCAGCATTGACTTGATAGCATATGATTATTTATTAACGTCATTAACAATTATTGACATTTTATTATTGTTATTAACATTATTATTATTAACATTGACAATTGAAAATGCACTAGAGTCCTGAATTTTAATGAAGGGATCCAGTCTGTTCCCTAGCACTTTGTGGCTAGTACCAACAGCATAATTTTCCTAATTTATATGAGCCACTCTTTCAAAATGTTTAGTTCGGCTGTCACTTGAGGATCAAGAAAAACTAATGAATATGAATTATGCTCCATTATTTTTTTAAAAAAGTAGAGGTGATTGGCAAACGGAAAAGCTTGACAATTTGGTGGCTAAATAACAAACATAGCTTGTCTACAAGCTGGTCTTCTCAGGGAATGATGTAATAAGGAAAATGCCCGCACTGTTTTAAACTCAGAGGACAGGATATTGGAACAGGTGAAATCTTTCCTCCACTGGATCTAGTAGCAAAATATTTGTGGATTACAACGATCCTGAAGGGCTTTCAACAGGGCAACAAATCCTGCTGATTCAGTGCTCAGCTGCGTGCCATTCTCAGTCAAATGTCACAGGGGTTCCCCCCCTTATTTTGCCTTTATTCCATAGCTTAGTGATGTGCAGCCAACAGGTAGCTGTTGGAACAGCTCAGCGGGATGGAACAGCTGGCTTGAGGAGCCAGAAATCACCGTGTCTTCTAGGAGAAGAGCCTGTCCCGCAGCACCACCAGAAAGAGGTGGTCTTGGAAGAGTCATCACGGGTTGTAATTGACTTGGAAGGCATGCAATCAATTGATTGTAATTACATAATGGACTGCTTCCAGTTTTCATTATCTCCAGCCCTCTCTCCCTTGGAGTAGTACCTCTCCAGTAACATGTTACTCTGCATGTCAAAGAGGGAGGGGGAAGGGAAGGGAAGTTCTTGGCCTATTAAGGTTTTCTCTATTGGTCTCCAGACTGGCAGGCATCCCTCGCTTTCAGCTCTGATGAAGGGCATCATCTGGATCAACAGCCACAGATGAGGCCCCACTTCTCACTTTGACGGCTAGCACAGATCATGAGAGGTCACGCTGTTAACTGTACCCACTGGAGAGTCATTCGCAGCACCTCTTTTATATTTATGCAATTCTCTTTTGTCTGGAGCAAGTATGAATCCTGAACACATTTGGGAAGAGAATAAGAGCAGAAGGCTCAGTACTTAAATGAATGTAAGCTATGCAAGAGCACAGACAAGTCTTTCGGAGGAAACAAAGCAATGGCACGCACATGACATGAGATATTTATTTAAATCTATTTACTTGAACTAAATTACATAAGGCAACTGGAAGCATGCCTGCTCATGGGATTAAGAGGGAGAAAGAATCAATGTGGAATCCACAGAGTTTTATAATGAGTAGCAATGGGGGTGTGTGTGCACGGAGCACGTGATATATCTGCACCATGACAAAAAGCTTGTCACAGTCACAGAAGTATCCTGTTAACTAAGAATCCAAGAGATTCCAATTTGCCCAACCTGACATTGCTGCCGCCCATCTTCTTTTTTTTTTTTTTAATATTTTTATTGAACATGAAAAAGAACAAAATAACAATAATAAACAGTAATAGACAATCATAAACAATACAGAGTGCCCCCCACCCCCAAGAAACCGTCCAGTATTCTTGCATCTTCTCTTTCTTCTTCATCTTTTTTTTTTTTTCTTTTTCTTCCAATAGGCTTCTTAAGGTCCTTTACGCCAGAACTGTGTTGGGTTATAAGTTGGTTGTATCCCTTTCCCTTTTAATAATACATAATCTATAAATTTCCCCCAAACATCATAGAAAATATCTTTTTTTATTTCACCTCTCAAAACTTTTATATTACAAGATAGTTTATCATTTAACGCTATGTCCCACACTTCCTTATACCATTCAGCAATTTTAAGGTCTGATTTCAATTTCCAGTTCCTAGCAATAATCAGTCTAGCTCCTGTCATAAGATTTGCTATTAATTCTTTAGTTTTCACATCATATTCATTAATAGATGGTAATGATAACAAAGCAATTTCCGGTACACATTTAATATCGGTTTGTATTATTTCTCTTATCTCCTCAAAGATCTCTTGCCAGAACTTTTGAACTATTTCACATTCCCACCATAAATGAAAATAGGTACCTGTCTTTTTTTCGCATTTCCAGCAGAGCTTAGAATATTTTGGATTCATTCTATTCATTCTGACTGGAGTCATATACCATCTTAAAACTAGTTTGAAGTAGTTTTCTTTTATTCTGACTGATAATGACCGTAAAATCCTCAAATTCCAAATTCTTTTCCATTCATCATTATTTATTTCTTTCTCTATGTCTTGTTTCCATAGCTCTCTTATTGTGTCCTGTTCCCTATTCTCAAATGAATCTTGAATTATTTTATATAGTTTACCAACTGTTCCTTTCCCTGTATTTCCTTTCTCTGATTCATATGTTGTCAGAAATTGCTCAAATTTTGTATATCCTCTAAGTTGTGTATTTTTCCTAATCCATTCTTTCGTCCAGCTGTCTAACTGGGCGTAATTCAACCAGGACAATTCCTGAGTTTGCAGAATACGTTTAATTTCTTGTTTTGATGTCATCTTTTTAATCCAATCTTTTAGTCTTGCCACTTTCCTTAATTTAAATAAGTCTCCCAATTTCTTCATGTTCGTGGGGAAATTTTCCTGATCGATCACCGCGCCAAGCGGGGAACCTTCCTGTATCAATTTCTTTCCATACTTTTTCCAAGTGAGCAATAGGGAACTTAGAAGAGGGTTTTTAATTGGGTAACTTTTCCTTTTTGGGGGGAAACTAAATACATATTTATTTATGTCTTCATTTAGTTCCTCTGATTGAAGTTCCCACCATATTAGTTTTTGCGGTTTAAATAGTATTTCCCCCAGGGAACTAATCTGATTAGCTATGTAATACATTCTAAGATTAGGTATACCTATACCTCCCTCTTTTTGAGATCTGTACCATAAGCTTTTATTTATTCTTGCTTTTTTTTCACCATTGCAAAATTTATTTAAAAGATCTTGATAGACTTTAATTTCAGTTTCTGTGTATTGAATAGGTAACATTCTAAAAAGAAAATTTATTTTAGGAAGTATTTTCATTTTTACCATTGCTATTCTGCCAAACCATGATAAGTTTAATTTGGAGTAATTTTGTAATTTATTTCTAATCTCTTCCTTTATTTTTGTATAATTTCGTTCTTTCGTTTTGCTAATGTCTTTATCTAAAAGTATCCCTAGGTATTTTATACATTTACAAATTTTCAGTTCGTAATTGGAGATCTCTTCCATGTCTCGATTATCCTGATTGAAAAGCATGATTTCTGATTTCTGCCAGTTGACACATAATCCGGTTATTTCACCAAATTCCTTTAGATGAGCTTTTATTCTTAATATATTTTCTGCCGGATTTTTTATTGTTAACAAAGCGTCATCCGCAAATAAACTGATTTTTATCTTGCCTTCCTTACCCATACCTTTAATAAGTTGGTCCTCCCTTATTGCATTAGCTAGTAGCTCTATCACTATGCAAAACAGAACTGGCGATAAAGGGCATCCCTGTCTTGTTCCTCGGCCTAGGGTAATTTTTTCTGTCATCCCATCATTGACAATGATTGATGAGGTGCTATGAGAATAGAGTTGGTTTATTACACTTAGAAATTTTTCGCCAAATCCCCATTTCACTAATAAAAGTTTTAACGCAGGCCATTGGACACAATCAAAGGCTTTAAATAAATCTAGAGACAAAATACATGCTTTATCCTGTGATCTTCCCGTCTCATAAAGAACATTCAAGACTCTTCTTACAGTGTCTGACATTTGTCTACCTTTGATAAAGCCCGTTTGGTCTTCCTTAATATATTTGTCTATAAATGTGTACATTCTTTTGGCTAGAATTGCTGTAAAAATCTTGGCATCTTGATTTATAAGTGATATTGGTCTGTAGGATCCAACATCTGTTGGATCTTTATTAGGCTTAAGAATTAAAATAGTTAAGGTATGTTTCCAGGAGGAAGGAACTTGCTCGCCCTCCAATATCTCATTATAAAGTTTCTTTAACTTAGGAATTAACATTGATTTGAATACCTTGTAAAATTCTGGACCCAATCCGTCATCTCCTGGAGTTTTGGCATTCTTTAGCTTATTTATAACATCGTCTATCTCCTCCTCTTTAATAGCTTTTTCCATTTCAAACCTGTCTTCTTCCGCTAGTCTTACTTTTAAATTTTTGTCAATATATTGTTCCATAACTTCCTTACTACTTCTATTAGCTGTATATAAGTTTTGATAAAATTCTTGAATAGCTTTTAATTTTTCTTTCATTTGAGTAGAAATATTACCGCTTAAATCCTTTATCCTTCCTATCATGCTTTTTTCTTTCCTTTTCTGTGCTAATTTTGCTAGCATCTTGGAGTTTTTATTGCTATATTCGAAAAAATTTCTTTTCAAATATAGTAGATTTCTTTGGGTTTGTTGTAGATCTATATCTTCTAATTCCCTTTTCCTAGCCTCAACCTGAATTAAAAATTTTTTGTCTTTGGTTAGAAAGAATTGAGATTCAAGATCTGCTATCGTAGCCTCCAATTTTTTTTTATTTTGCTGATCTCGACTTTTAATAATAGCACTTTCTTTTATTATGTAACCTCTAGCCGCTGCCTTCAGAGTGTCCCAGATAACTCCTATTTGACCACCACCTTCTTCATTGATATTCCAGGTTTCTAGCCATTCTCTTTGTATTTTTTGTACTGTATCTGGGGTTTGAAAAATTCTAGGATTTATTGTCCACCTTCTTGCTTCCTTATAATTCTTCTTATTTTCTATTTCAATAGACATTAGAGCATGATCAGAAATTTTTATCAATTCTATATTTGTATTTACAACTTTAGATAGCAAACTTTGTGAGATAAATATAAAATCTATTCTTGAGTAAGCTTTATGGGCTGATGAATAAAAAGTAAATTTTCTTTCATCGCCCTTTAATTCTCTCCAAACATCCTTTAATCCTGTATTTGCGATGAATTTTGTTAAGATTGTATGTCTAGCCCTGAAGTCTACCTTCCTAGTCATTGTTTTATCTTTTATTTTGTCCATAACCATGTTGAAATCTCCTGCCAAAATCACATGTCCTTTCTGTACCTTTTCTATCTGCTCCCCATACCTCTTTGTAAAACAGATTGTGATTAGCATTTGGTGCATAAACATTTATCAGTGTATATTGTTCTAGTCCAATTGTGGCCTGAAGAATAATATATCTACCTTCCAAATCTTTCACAGTTTTTTCAACAATACAATCACAGTGCTTTGATATTAAGATTGCTACCCCCCTTGCTTTTGATGTACCAAAACTTTTCTCATAGATGTTGATGTTGGGTAGTTTCAGTTCGTTTTGGCCATCTTTCGCTTGGTGTGTTTCTTGAAGAAAGACGATGTCCGGTTTATTCTTCTTAATTAATGACTCTATTCTGTTTCTCTTCGTGACAGTTCCTAGACCCTTGGCATTCAATGTAACTAATTTCAACAGTCTACCCATATTTTCATTCTATTATCGATCTGGAACGGTCTCTTTGTGCAGATATACAAACAAACATTACATATAATATAGAAAAAGACAATGATTACCCAAACCCTACCACCTACATTTATTTTCTGTTCTCCCATCCTCTTGGCCCTCATACACTTCCTGTATGCGCCCTAATAGGAGGGAGGGGGAAGGCACCCGTACACTTCCTGATGGCTAAATAATGATTCAGAAGCTCTAAATTAGCGTTAGCACTGTCTAGTCTTATTTACAGTTGTATACGTGATAAGTTGAAAAGAAAGAATGTATTAAAAAGATAACATGATAATATGAATTTTAAGATCCTTCTATTCACCTCCTTTCCTCCCTCAGTCCCCTCCCCCCCCCCAAAAAAAACCAAAAAAAGTAAAAATAAAATAAAAATAAAAATAAAAATAAATAAATAAAAATAGAGAAAAAAATAAGAGGGAAAAGGAAAGATGTGCCCCACTTCTCACTTTGACGGCTAGCACAGATCATGAGAGGTCACGCTGTTAACTGTACCCACTGGAGAGTCATTCGCAGCACCTCTTTTATATTTATGCAATTCTCTTTTGTCTGGAGCAAGTATGAATCCTGAACACATTTGGGAAGAGAATAAGAGCAGAAGGCTCAGTACTTAAATGAATGTAAGCTATGCAAGAGCACAGACAAGTCTTTCGGAGGAAACAAAGCAATGGCACGCACATGACATGAGATATTTATTTAAATCTATTTACTTGAACTAAATTACATAAGGCAACTGGAAGCATGCCTGCTCATGGGATTAAGAGGGAGAAAGAATCAATGTGGAATCCACAGAGTTTTATAATGAGTAGCAATGGGGGTGTGTGTGCACGGAGCACGTGATATATCTGCACCATGACAAAAAGCTTGTCACAGTCACAGAAGTATCCTGTTAACTAAGAATCCAAGAGATTCCAATTTGCCCAACCTGACATTGCTGCCGCCCATCTTCTAGGGAGGTGGTTCAGGCAGCTAGTGTTAGTAAGCAAAGCAAAGTGTTCTGCTTATATACCGCCCCATACCACTACAAGTAGTCTCTGGGCGGTTTACAATTTTAATTACAGTGTGCAGGCTACACATTCCCCCCCCAGCAAGCTGGGTACTCATTTTACCGACCTCGGAAGGATGGAAGGCTGAGTGAACCTTGAGCCTACTACCTGGGATTGAACCCAGGTCGTGAGCACAGTTTTACCTGCAGTACAGGCATTTAACCACTGCACCACGAGGCTCCTCGTGTGTGTGTTGTGTCATTACAGTCGTGACCAACTCTTTGTGACCCCACATCCATGGAGTTTTCTTGGCAGGAATACTGGAGTGGTTTGCCAGTTCCTACTCCAGGCGCCTACAGCATCTGGTATTCCCTGGTGGTCTCCCATCCAAGTACTAACCAGGGCCGACCCTGCTTAGCTTCTGAAATCAGCGGCGGATTGCAAGTTTAAGCAGGAAGTCCAAAACAGTAAGACTTAATATCATATTTTAAAAACACATATGATAACTAATTATATCATATACTGCCAACCATGTACTCAAAGTTATCTGTAAGCTAACATTCCATGCAGAAGAATAGACTGAAACCCATAATAAAATTAAGAAGTTAAACAATGAGTAAAATTGGTAAAATTGGCAAGAGAATTCAATGACCAGCTTAGCTCTCTATTCCAAAACATTCACCATCTTAAAACACCCATATGGATGGCATTCCTTAAAAAGGGCTCCACTACTGAAATACCATACTCCTTGTTTCTATCAGACTAATTTCAGATGGCTGAAGTCAGACAGTCAGACATTCTTGTTAGTGTGCACAATCATCACTGCAAATGTGCTTTTTTTCATTACCAGGCTGGTAAACTTTTGTTGCATTCGTTGAAATCTAGTATAAATAGCAGCTAGAGTAGACTCTTTGAATCAATGGAATGTAACTCATCAAATTCTCACAGATTTGATGGACCAACTCTTCATTTATAGATTCAAGCCAAGGAACAGAAATCTGAAAATTCAGGTTTTTCTGAATCGTATTGTAACACTTTCTTAACTAGTGCTTTTTCAAGTAGTGGAGTGAGAGCAGCATAGTTTTGGGAGAGGAACCATCCTGTTCTTGTTCCTTTTGATGAGCCAACATGGGTTTTGGAAGGGCAAATCATGCCTCACTAATCTTTTGGAGATCCAGTTGACATTGTTTATCTGGACTTTCAGAAGGCATTTAACAAGGTCCCGCAAAAAAAAAGGCTCTTGAATAAACTTGCCAGCCATAGAATCAAGGGACAGGTCTTGTCCTGGATCAGCAACTGGCTAAGGGACAGCAAACAGAGGGTAGCATTAAATGGACACTTCTCCAAGTGGAGGGAGGTAAAGAGTGGGGTCCCCCATGGTTTAGTACTGGGATCCCTGCTTTTCAACCTCTTCATAAATGATCTAGAAGCAGGAGTAAATAGCAAAGTAGCCAAATTTGCCAACAACACTAAATTATAAAGGTAGTAAAAGCTGAGAGAGATTGTGAGGAGCTCCAGAGGGAACTAGGGGGCACTCCATGAACCTTTTGGGTGCTAGATCTCAAACAAATAAGAGAAAGTACTTTTACACCCAGAGGATCTGGTCTATGGAACTCGCTACCAGAAGAAGTGGTGAAAGCTATTAACCTTGACAGCTTTAAGAAAGGATTAGACAAGTTCATAGAGAACAAGGGTATCAATGGCTATCATTATGGATGGCTAAGGATAGGCAGAATATCTCTCAATGCCATTTGCAGGGAATCTTAAGCAGGTGAAGACATCTGCTTGGGAATAGCCTGAAGCAAATGGTGAGCCACTGTATGAGATAGAATGCTGGAATGGATGGGCTGTGGCCTGTTCCAGCAAAGCTGTTAATATGTTCTTGTGTTTGCTTCCAATATTAAGAGATTGAATGGGTCTCAAAAGCCAGTGAACGGCTAAGCTCCAGCTAGTTAGCAGTAAAAGTAAAACTTACATTCACCAGCTGCACATTTTCTGGTGGTGGGTGAGGATGGTGAGGCCCGTTGGCCATGTTGACTCGGTGATTACGTTCAGATCGAAGACCCTGCCGGAGACGGTCATGCAACTTTTTCCGCTGTTTCCTGTTGAGAAAGATAAGGAATAATTTAACAGGGAAATGAACAGAAGGGTGGGTGCTCTGTAGCAATTATGGACCTGTTAATTCGTATGAATCCACCAAGGACCAGACACTTCGGGAGAAAACTTAACACTCTTCAATTAATTAATTAATTAATTAATTAATTAATTAATTAATTAATTAATTAATTAATTAATTAAGAATATTTTTACCCCACCTTTCTTCTTAGAGGTGGCTTAAATTAACGAGGGCCAATATACAGCCCAGAACATTTAAGACATAATTTTAGTTACAAACAGGGAATTAGAAGAGGCATCTTAGAACATTAAAAGGTAACATTAAAGCTACAAAGAGCACACAAAAAGAAAAAAATCCATTATGAGCGATGGAGACTAACATAGAAAACATCGGTGTTCTTATGAAATCAGTCAATGCAATCATGCATGTTAATCCATATATGAGTCGGATAAAACTTCTTTTTGTAAAGCACTAATCCTCACAAAAGAGAGGTAACTCATTTATTCTCATCCACCTTCCTTACTCAGAATGCCTAAACGAGGGCACAATTTTAATGCACAAGTATCTTCTGTGGAATGTTATGTCTATCGTTGTCAGGGTGCTTATGTTTCTATAGCTGGGAAAATGTTTAGTAAATGTAGGTTTTATGCTTCCAGTCCCTGTAAGTGGTACTGCTCTTTCCCTCAGAGGCCTTGAAACAGGAGTGGGAATCATCGGGAACAAGATTTTGGCATCCTGTCACCATTGCTCACTTAAACAAAATGGATGGTTATTTTCTCATGGTGGATTTGGCAACTGGAAAACTTTCATGATCCAGCAGCCAATGGCATCACAGTAGGAAGTAGGCAGAGGATGCTACAAAAGGCAGATGACACAGTAGTTTTAAAATCTACAGGGTACCTAGCCAAGGACAGCTGATTTAGACCCATGGCACTCGCTAGCATCTTTTACAAAATAGCTTTTTGCCATTTCCCTGTTGTCATTGTCAACAGAGCACTGGAAACTGTGTTTGTAGAAGTTAGGTCTTTGCAATACTAGTAGGTGCAAATGCAGTTGACAGACCACACTCTGAGCACATGCTACAGTTATTTCTTTGTATCACCCTGGCTGTGTAGTTGCTTGCCTGCAGCCAGTAATTTACCACCAGGGAACCTGGCTGACTCTGTTACAGAAGATTCATCATGCAATTCAATTTAATCTGCAGAATCATGGATAAAAACACATGGTATCTTTAAAATATGGAAAGCAGAAACAAAAAGAAAACGGTCCCAACCCTTGTGGCTTTAAGATAGGAACTTGGTTCAGAAAGCAGCAGTGGCTATTGATGGCATCTTTTCTGAACTGTATATTATGCTGGCTGAAAATACAGCAGAATGCAAGAATCCAATTGCAGCAAAGGCATGCCCTAGATATTAAGCACGAGTCATGCAATCTCATTGGTTTTGTAACAAACCTGGAGACGCACAACTCTTTTTAAAGGCATTTCCTTGATTTAAAACATGTGAAAAGTAAATTAGCAAGGTACCTGGATCAATCTTTGTCATTACTAATCCTGATTGATGTTCTAATTCACATGTTCACAAATGTTAAATAGTATAAAGACTTCTAAAACCACAGTTTGATTCTGCTTTGTGCTCATTATTAACCCTAGCTTGGGAAAGACCATGGTCAACTGTTGCTGAGTCTGAATTTTGCCAATAAGATTACAGTATATACATCTGTAGGCTCATCTGGGAGTTATAGTAAAGCAAGGAGCTTAGTGAGTTGGTTCTCATTAACACCTTTTAAACAGATCCTGATTCTTTGCATTTAGATATTATAGGGAACTGTGGTTAGTTGAAAGCTGAATGCTGCTCCTCCTCACCAGTGAAGAAAGGAGGGCGAGAGAAAGAAGTGTGTTAACCCTAGGCTCAATAAAATTCATTCTTAGCTTGTTATGTCTGAGCCACCTACGAGCCCCTTCTACAGCTGAAAATGTTTCATTTATTCTGCATATGAAGGGCACAATAACAAAAATAAAATCAATAATGGGGAAATGGGGGGAGAGAAGTACATGAAAGCTAAATGTATTTTATGTTCCACCAACCATGCACCCTCATAGAATTAATTAATTGTTGTGCAGACAGAACATTTTGGGAGACTTGGTATCACCTCATTAATTGATTTGATATACTGTACTTAGTCCTTGGGAAATGTCACTTGCATATATGAGATATTTTGCAAATATCAACTCCACATTTAATGTTTATTAAGGGATTATTCCATCACTTTTTATGCATCAGAGCAACAGAATTATCCATCCTTTAAAGAGGCTAATACAGAAATAGCGGCTACAGGCTAAAGGTGAATAATCATTGCTGAATGCTCCAAATAAAGTATTTTTGGCTGCATGAATTAATGGTATCTCAAATTTTATATCAGAGACAAGTGTGTCTTGGACCTCAGAAGATCTGGAAACACTGGTCTATGATATGGGATGTAATTAAATTACATAACCCATGATGTCATCAGGCATGAGAAAAGTACTTTCAAGTCTAAGCACTAGTTGTTATAAAATCCAATACTGTATTCATTTTAATGCAATTTTTGTTTTATGTGCTCTTCCACTTATTTTGCACTTATCACTAAACCAGCTGGGTTAAACCCAAAGTCTGGTTTAGGCAGATGCACTGAAATAACTGTAATCTGCGTTGTTTCTGATTGCCAAGTTTCATTTATTTCAGTTGATCTACTTATTTTAGGATTATCATTGGATTTAGCCCATGATGTTTAAGGATGCTTATTTACCAGGATGCGGATGAAGGGGTGAAGAGAAGTAGGGAGAATCTCAATGTAGTTTTATCAGACACTTGTGGGCAACACCTCACATTCTACTAATACATGTCACATGCTACCCGTAAGCTTTGTTCATTGCGCATAATTTTGTGGGACACAGATAAGAAGTTGTAAAAATACTATGTGTGCTCAACTTTTGAAGCTATTTAAGGCAAATGGGCCTTGCTAGCGATCTGTGTCGAGTGAGATCCGAAAATAATAATCAAGGAATCACTGACAGTGAGAAATATTACTCAATCACACAGTGCATCCCAGGTATGCTATAAGGCTGCATTTATATTGTTGGCTGGATAGTTTAGTGAATTGGGTACCCGCCTACTGAGCCAGAGGTGAGGAATTCACCCCCCTCCACTATGCCTCTTGGGGAAAAGAGCCAGCCTGTGTAGCCTTGGGCAAGCTGGATATTTCCATAATGTCCCCAGAAGCAGGGCATGATAAACCACTTCTGACTAGTCTGTGTTGTGTAGAAAATCCTGAAAAGAGTTGCCATAAGTTGTGATTGGTTGTCAGCATAGAATTAGTATTATAAGCCAATTTGGTCTTTTTTCAGCAATTGCAAGCACTTTTCTTTTCTTTCTTTCTTTATTTTTTTTTGAGAGAGAGGTTCCCGATACCCTACAGAATAAACAGACACATAAAGAAGAAGAGGAAAGTTTACTTGGTTTTGCAGTAGGCCACAACACACATGATGCCAACTACAAGGAGGGCAATGCAGATGCCAGTTATAGTCAACACTCTTTTCTGGTAAAGTTCCTCAGCTTCTAGAAAGGGACAAAACAGATAAGGTTACAACATGTAAAACTAGGCAATAAAGCAGAGAAAATACTAATAAACGAATATCACAGATGATCAACCCACAGTTGCACAAGATGAAATCAATGGGCACATTAATCAAACAAATTTTAATTCCAGAAACTAATATTTAAATGCAAGGCCAGTTATGGATGAATGTGAAGATGAAAATAAATATAATTTAAATTGAACAAGTGGTTTAGGATTCTGATTGAAATAATTTGAATGTACTGTTTGAAAATGCTTCTTAAAAAGTAAAAATATATATAATATAACACTGATGTAACAACAATGCATATAGTGAAGGAACAGTTTTCTTCCTTGCAAAGACAGCTGGGACAAAGATAGTTATTCACACCCCCACCACCCAAATTCTCTCCCCTTTCTTTCTAGATATTTTAAAAATACCCTAATAATACTTTTTCAGTATTACCTTGGATCACAGCAATCTTTACATGAGAAATGTTACAGCTGTGCTTTGGGTTTGGCTTGCAGTTGGATCACTGGTCAAAATTACAAAACTGCTTATGGACTCGTAATGCCATTAATTTATCTGTTAATCTCAATTTTGCTCACTATCCCAAATCCAAAACGACAGCAGGTAGCAAAGCATTGTATCACAGACATTACATGATTTCTCATAAGCTGTAATTGTAGCCAGGAAAGTTAGCTACAAGAAGAAAAACTTTTCCACTACAGTGACCTCACTCACCTATTTTATCATTAAGTAATTCTAAGATTAAGTAATGTTTGGGTTGGATATGGCATTCCACTGCCTGTCACACTTGGCAAAACATCATATGTATGTTGAAAAAAGGAAATGTTGCATTCAGAACACTGATAAATACTGCCTATTAGTTCAAACACTACAATGAACCAGAACTTTGCAGTTCCCTCTTCTGTTGCTCAAAATGACGTCTAAACTGAGTCAAAGTTGTCCCTTCATTGAGCAGGAAAATGCAGTGTGAACAAGGCAGACGGGCCAAGAACATGTTGCATTTCTTTTAAGAAAAATATAAAGAGTATAATTTAAAGGTGAAGGAAGCTGTTCCATTTCTCTTGGAAAGAAGGCTGCCATTAGTGAAACAGAATAAGAAAACCTGTTCCTTTTGGACATGGAGACAGCTTGTCTTTGGCCATTTCCTGGTGTGGTGATAAGAGATCTGGTAGGAATTTCTTTGGCTTGGTCTAACTCTGAGATTGATTTGTGGCATTGGCCTAGCGAGGTCCCAAATTCCATGCCTCTTTGCTCATTGTTGCTCTGAAGAGTGCAAATATTTGCTTAGACATTGACCCAGCAGAAGGTTCGATTACATCATTGTGGGCAATGGCCAGCCATTGGCAGTGTGTGTGTACTGATATGTTGTGGCATGTTATCAATGCACAACAGTTTGGGAGGAAGGAACTTCCATGGAGTGTTGGCTGCCTCTTGAGGAAATGTTCCTTTCCTTTCAAGACATCTGCAGGAACAGAGGCCTTGGCTGCGGCATGAACACTGCCAGCACTTTTTTTTTCTCTCTCTCTCTAAAGAGTTCTATTTTTCAGGCCATTCACTTATTGCATATTTTTACAGGCACTCTTTTCTTCCAGATATTGTTCCCAGAGGACAAGATGGCCAAAAAAGAAGATGGGAGACTGTCATCTTATGCATAATTACTTGAGAGCAACTCTCACAGAACTCAATAGGAATTCCTTCTTTGTTGACCTGTACAGCTTCCTGCTATGAATCTTTTCCTTTTACTCATGTAATTATCTACAGCCTTAGTGAAAACCCCTATTGTGTATCACATGTTTAATAACCACTATAAAATGTTTAATGGAAGACTTAATTTCTAGGGTGTCTGGAATGTCCACCATACTCCCATCTTACTTTTCATTGCATTTATTTATTTATTTAGATTTGTCACCACCCAACTCCCCAGAGGAGAGTCCTGGCAATTTAGTTTTAGTATACCCTTGGTTACAAGGGAACAAGATTTCCTCAAACAAGCAAAGCATTAGCTATTATTCTTTTAGGATAGCTAGTTTTAGAAAACATTTGACCCTTTAAGTTCCTTAAAGTTAAATAAATTCAATGTGATTTCTTCATACAAAATAGCACTTAGATGTTTTTTCTATGTCTTTTCCTTCTAGCATGGTGGGGAAAAGATTCAACATTCTCACTCCTAATTACTCCACTCAAAGCACCTTATTTGGTTCCAAAAATTGTCATTAGGACAATTAATGTTACATGTACAGTACAGTGGTACCTTGTCTTACAATTACTTTAACAACCGAATAATTCAATTCATGAACTCTATGCTCCGTAAGACAGCTGATTTTGACAGGTCTGAGCTGTCAACGTCAGTTCTCTGGCTAGGTTGCAGAGAGCAGCCTGTGGCTGCCCTTGATTGAGGGGGGTTGGAACAGTCTTCCCATGGGAATGCACTAAAACCCATTAATCAGTTCCCTTTTTGCCTTTTTTCCAACCTCTGGAACAGATTAATTGATTTTCAATGCATTACTCTGGGTAACCGCTATTCGACTTATGAATAATTTGACTTCTGAATGTGCAACAGATTAATGTCCAAAGTTGAGGTATCACTGTACATGTAAGCCTTGAGTTCACCTCCATCTGAAAGATGCTTCAACATAACACTGCAACTTGAAATTCAGAATGAAAAAAAGTTATTAAAAATCATATCTGTGATACAATGCAGCTGGTTATTGGAAGAAGTGCCTCCTACAAGCCAATCCCAACATAAACATCAGTAAACAGACTTCTGAACATATTCAGACAAAATTAATAATACCGATTATTAACAGAGGAAAGGAAGGGTCAGTTTTGTAAGAAAATGAAAACTGGAATGTTGAAGTCATTACAAATAAAAAATGGAAGAACAGGAAGTCAAAGGAGAGAGACAAACACAAATATATGAATGAGAGTTTCGGAGGGGAGACTGAAGGGAAAGACAGGGGTAGAAGTTAAAAAGTCAACTATAAGCCTGGCACAGCATGCTTGATAACTGGGGTGGGGGCGGGGGAGAAGGGTGAAGGAAAAAAAATGCTTGAAAATAAGAGTGAAGCAGTGTTTGAAGGGATTTCACATACAGCATAACTCCTGACCTATGCTCACCTGAAAGCACTGTTTGAGCAGCCAAGCAGCTGGAGTCTTATAATGTTACAATACAACAAGAGACAGAAAAGTCATGCTAAATGCAATCCGGTCAAGAGGAATTAATGCAGTTCAGAAAGGGTTAACACAATTTTGCTCATCCTATCCACTCTTAACTTGTGGAAGTTGTGCCCTTGGCTCCCTCCCTGCCCACAACTGACATTGTTGTGTATGTTGGGTTAGGTGCGGAAGTGGCCCCCAAGCTATCACCAAGTCCTCTCGTTCCCTGTGTTGAAAGGCAGCACATGCCACATGATACAGAACTGCTATGTGCTAAGCATTGTGAGATGTTACTGCATGGAGAGAGAGAGAGAGAGAGAGAGAGAGAGAGAGAGAGAGAGAGAGAGAGAGAGAGAGAGAGAGAGGACTCATCAAGGGAGGGGAAGGGAAGGTCCAGTTTTAGTAGCAACCTTGTGGCCAAATTTACAGATAATCTGCCCTGGCTGGGGAAGAGAAACCTGTCTTGCAAAAAGTCTCTGCCACGATTTTCGTCAGCCCTCCTGCCTTTCTCTTAGGATGTGTAGTGTTTTCAGGCACACAACACACTGTGTGCAATGAACGATGTAATGCCTGGCGGTATTTTCCCAGAATGTTTGTTGCCACCCAACAAAATAACACTCAGAACCTTTTTTGCTGCTTTCTCTCTGTCCTGATGACCCTGTAGTCACCTCTTAAATCTCCCAATTTCATTCCTACTGCCCGTCCTCTTCCCAGTCTATCCAGATTCTCTTCTTTTCTGGAGACAAAACAGCAGGCACTGTCTGTAAATGCTTCTGAAACTCCCACCCCACCCCATCCCAAATGTATCTTTGGAAATATTTTTAAACACCTCATCCCAGAAAAGAAACAAACACATTAGTAAGTGTGCACATGTGGGATGTCATGTGGGTCCCCAGATGTGCTTGGACTGCAACTCCCAGAAATCCTAGCCAGCTCAGCTAGTGATGAAGACTTCTGGGAGTTGCACTCCAGGAACATGTGGGGACCCACAGGTTGAGAAGCACAGGATCCTACCCTTGGCAGCCTCTTACTCCTAACCAACTGCAGTCTTTGCAGATTAATTGCATCATAAAAGAAGAAAGAGCACATGTACTCAGTCTACATCCTTGAAATGCATATTGGGCATTGTTTTGCACACTTAGTTTTAGGGGTGATCATAGCAAGATTCAATTATTACCTCCACAGCTCCAAACATTATTAGAGAGGATCAACTAGCTCCTGCTGCCTTTGTCTCACACACACACAAAGAAAAATAGTGTTGTGGGCTTTGTACACAAACCTGAGATAATAAGGGTGGGTGATACTTTCAGTAGATCACTTTACAACCCTCCCACCCAAAGAGATGCTAGCTCTTGAACCCACACAGGTGTTCACGAGTTTGTGTACCACACAGCTATGGTTGCTGTCTCTCTGTAGTCAGGTGTTTTCCCCAGGGAATGCAATGTGTCTGACAAAACAGCTCTCATGGAGACTCCAAACCTGAGCTAAACCTGAGTAGCTCTCCTGACAGACACATTCTTGATGTGGAAACAAATGAAGAAAAAGAGGATAAGGACTAGCATCTCTTTTTTAAAAGCATGTTGATAACAACAGGGAAGTTATGCAGGGCTAATAGCAACCAGGTTTTTTTATATCTATCTATCTATCTATCTATCTATCTATCTATCTATCTATCTATCTATCTATCTATCTATCTATCTATCTATCTATCTATCTATCTATCTATCATCTAGGGCAGAACTGGTGTAACATTCTTGCATCACATTGTATGTAGCCATGAAACTGCCAGTGTAAAATGGCAAGAGAGACTAGTGGGGGGGGGGATGCAAGAAATACTATGGGTTAGGGGGCAGGCTAATTTGCATTTTCCCCATCGATCACATGATACAATAGGGAATGCAAATCAGCCCAGAGTCCCACAGCCTCAGTCTATAGTTTTTTTTGTCCCTACTGGAGACCCTCTTACTTTTTAAGAAGTCGAATCCTTTCACTTCAGTTCAAAGTGCGGGAAGGCTTTGAACTGAGGCAGAAAGGAAAGATCAAGTGATTATGTATGCACATGCATGCATGCATGTGCACACACACACACATGCACCCATAGACACAGAGAGACAGAAGTGCTTTGGCAAAACACTTTCTCCCTCACCTCTTGCCTCATGAGAGAGGATGAGCTCTTTCTCTCTCACACATTAGCAGTGCCAGCACTCACCTTTCTCAACAAAGCCTCTGTCCTAAGACACTTTTAAAAAACAGCTTCTCCTAGGCCAGCAGTCCTGTTAGTTAGTTAGTTAGTTAATCAGGAGTTCTACCAGCTGGCAAAACAGAAAAATGAGTAACTGAGGAAAGAAAGCCTCCTTAAGGCAGTTCCTTTGAAATGCTCCATCTATAGATGCTTCAAATGGAGCTGCAATTAGAAAGCTTTTTTTCTCTGCCAACATAGAAGAAACTGGATCACCCAATGTGACTTCACAGCAAAACAATGTGAATGAATCTGTATTTCCTTTGCTGTGTAGTAGAACCCTATATGTCAGCAGTGGCAATAGTACTGGTTTCTTCTTTTGCTGACATGAATAAGAGTAATGAGAGGCACCTTGGTAAAGGTGACCCCAATGTCCAATTGTGACTCCTCACATACTCCCAGGACATCCTTATAAAGACTGTGTGGACCCTGGTTGGATCATATGACAGTGAGGAAACAAAATCATCGAGTGGCGGATTTAAAAAGCCCTCCTGCAGATACGTGTAGGGGTGTTATTATTTTTCATCTAAAAATATTCAGTTACGAAAACTGAGTGCAGCACACTTCCTGGGGCTGATTGGCCTACTTTAAGTAGTGGGATTGTAAATGACAATTCCTCAGGCTGCTGCTGGCTTGGTTTCTCTGAGGCCCAACACAATTGCTTACATGAATAAGAGTAATGAGAGGCACTCATTGCCTCAGTTCAAAGCCTTCCCGCACTTTGAACTGAAGTGAAAGGATTTGACTTCTTAAAAAGTAAGAGGGTCTCCAGTAGGGACAAAAAAACTATAGACTGAGGCTGTGGGACTCTGGGCTGATTTGCATTTCCTATTGTATCATGTGATCGATGGGGAAAATGCAAATTAGCCTGCCCCCTAACCCATAGTATTTCTTGCATCCCCCCCCACTAGTCTCTCTTGCCATTTTACACTGGCAGTTTCATGGCTACATACAATGTGATGCAAGAATGTTACACCAGTTCTGCCCTAGATGATAGATAGATAGATAGATAGATAGATAGATAGATAGATAGATAGATAGATAGATAGATAGATAGATAGATAGATAGATAGATATAAAAAAACCTGGTTGCTATTAGCCCTGCATAACTTCCCTGTTGTTATCAACATGCTTTTAAAAAAGAGATGCTGGTCCTTATCCTCTTTTTCTTCATTTGTTTCCACATCAAGAATGTGTCTGTCAGGAGAGCTACTCAGGTTTAGCTCAGGTTTGGAGTCTCCATGAGAGCTGTTTTGTCAGACACATTGCATTCCCTGGGGAAAACACCTGACTACAGAGAGACAGCAACCATAGCTGTGTGGTACACAAACTCGTGAACACCTGTGTGGGTTCAAGAGCTAGCATCTCTTTGGGTGGGAGGGTTGTAAAGTGATCTACTAAAAGTATCACCCACCCTTATTATCTCAGGTTTGTGTACAAAGCCCACAACACTATTTTTCTTTGTGTGTGTGTGTGAGACAAAGGCAGCAGGAGCTAGTTGATCCTCTCTAATAATGTTTGGAGCTGTGGAGGTAATAATTGAATCTTGCTATGATCACCCCTAAAACTAAGTGTGCAAAACAATGCCCAATATGCATCAAGGATGTAGATTGAGTACATGTGCTCTTTCTTCTTTTATGATGCAATTAATCTGCAAAGACTGCAGTTGGTTAGGAGTAAGAGGCTGCCAAGGGTAGGATCCTGTGCTTCTCAACCTGTGGGTCCCCACATGTTCCTGGAGTGCAACTCCCAGAAGTCTTCATCACTAGCTGAGCTGGCTAGGATTTCTGGGAGTTGCAGTCCAAGCACATCTGGGGACCCACATGACATCCCACATGTGCACACTTACTAATGTGTTTGTTTCTTTTCTGGGATGAGGTGTTTAAAAATATTTCCAAAGATACATTTGGGATGGGGTGGGGTGGGAGTTTCAGAAGCATTTACAGACAGTGCCTGCTGTTTTGTCTCCAGAAAAGAAGAGAATCTGGATAGACTGGGAAGACTCAATTCCCAGGACCATGGACAACTTTTGGCAAATTAAATCTCTCCCTCTGTGGAATTAATTCTAAAACAACTTCTCACTGGTATAGCGTATGTGTATGTTATGAGCATGAGTGCTCATGTTTTCTTATTTGTTTGGCTAATACTCATCACATCAATATTACAGGATGTAATTATTATTGAATCGCTCTCTTGAGCTGGTCCTATCCTGCTTCTTTTCTCTCAGTTAATAGATAGAAGTGATACCACTGGCTGATATGTTCTGACATCACACTGGCCCCATTTGGCAAAACACGCAGAACCCATCTGACCATTACTGGCTGAGTTGCTTCAGTATTACAGGAGTGGTTGCTAGTTGATAGACAGTGCCAAATATCAAATATAAACTTGGAAGCTAAATTTTTAACGTAACATTTGCTAAAGTGAATGGCTTTATCAGAGGCATTAAAACCAATGACTTCTGGATGAATGCACTCTATTGAAGCACTGTGCTTTATACTCAATAACAACTGTAGATAATGGAATCTGTGTTCTGAGATTCCCTGTGCTAAATTATCATGTCTTGTCTGTTGCATTTCACCAAGAATGTATGAATGATACATTCCTAGTGCATATTAGTCAGATAAAATCCAGTTATTCAGTTACACCTGCAGAGGGCTAACAGTGCAGCTTGTGACAGCTTCTCAGAGCTAATTAACCAGTACCTCCCTTCATTTTGCGATACACTCCTGTCTGGTTGCTTGACATGCACCTGAAAATCAAAGCGGAAGCTTGTCAATTGCCAGCAAGGTGCTGCATGTCTTACGCCATTTGCCTTCTGCAAGCATAACCATAATACTGGATGTTGGCCATTATGTCTCTATGAAGTTGTGCTATGTAAACCAGATTCCATGGTTCCTTTGTACCAGCAGGTACAAATAGTAATTGACATTTATAATTTTATAACTGTTCATTTATAATGCTGGCTTTCACTCCCTGAAGGGAAATTTTCCAGGAAATTATTTAAAATCATAGCATGAGAAATGCATCACTTAGTATGACATTAGTAAGTTCCCTGAGTTACACAATGTGGTTTTATGAATGCAGGCTATAAGGAGTACTTAATCTGAGCTGCCACATAACTGAGCACCGTAATGCAAAACTCATTTATAGTTCTGCATATTCTGAATATAGGGATCCAGACAGCTCTTGGCATAGACTGATAAATGGTAAGCAGTTTTCACGTTCAGCTGCATGTTATGCTATGTAGAAGGTCTCTGCACCTTCAGGAATAGGTCTGGAAGAGAGTGTAAGAGGCTGCGTGGGAAGAAGCAAGAAAGTACCTTTATTCTATCTGAAGTCCACTTGCCTATCCCTAGATCTTACAGATCTCATTGGCAGTCTGATCTCGGTATAAGCACTCCAAATGGTAACTGTGGACTGGAATGCTGAAGAACAGCATAATATAAAATTGCGTGTAATTCCAAGAGATTCTCTTGTCTCTTGAAATGACATGCAATTTCTTTTTAAATTACTCTTGAACTGAATTGAATCACATGCAATTCCTCTTGAAATGACATGCATTCTTAGCATTTGAGTCCACATGTGTCCTTATCCTGGACCCTATGGGAAGTCAGCTGAGGATTCTGTTTGTATTGCACTGTCAACCTTTAAAATAAAAAGGATACTAAAGCAACAGGTCATGTGGTAATGAATCCCACTCCCCCCCCCCCATATATGCTTTGGGTCGGGTTATGTGGTTAGACCTACATTGTACTGGGACTGTGTTGCACCCAATCCTAGACATTGGGCATAGCCTTGCCTCATCTTCCTTTATTCTTGTCTCATTTTGTCTCTGTCTACTCTACTTCATCTCATGCCCAGATTACTACCCTCCATCAGATGGTTGAAGCCTGACCGGAAACAAAAGTGCTTTGTTTTCCAATCTTTCAACTCTTCTATTAAAAAAAATATTACCCAAATTGAATTTGTGATGGGAGACAGGCTCAAGGTTAAATTAATCATAACAACACAGGTTTCCCATTTCTTAAATAGTCCTTTGATCCCATTGCTTCATACAAAAGGCTGTTCTTTTTAATTTCCTGAGAGAGACATTCCATCATTAAATGTGCGAGAAACAGAATTTGACAGGGGGTTCCAGGACCAAGCAGCAGCACTAGATTGTAGCAAAGGCATATGTTAAAAAGGTGCCAAGCAATCTAACAGAAAAGTGAGTTTCCACTCTCTTATGACCAACTCAAGGACAATCTACTGTAGTTTATATATGTATGCTGAATTAAGTGCAGGTAGGGAGCTGATAAAGGCTGTTATAGCTGTATGATCCCTTCTAAAGCATAAGGAAGTTGGTTAGGAATTGAAGAGGGGTGGAAATAAAAAGGTTTTCAATCTCTTAGGGTCTAAAATCTGCAAGCTAAAAGGAAGGATTGGTTCATACCCATAAATTCAATCCCAAGATGCTCTGCCAATGCAGAAAGTTGACATAAAAAGAAAGAAAAAGGAAAATAGTTTCAGAAAAGAGCAATACACTGTACTGAAAAAAACAAATTACACATGGATATTATACTTCTTTGGAGTCTGCACACTTAGACATGATGAATGGCATGAGATTAATGTGGCAGGGCTCATGTAAGCTTTAGCAGGTTTGTATATTCATTTAGGAAACCTGGCTTAAAGCCAATATACACTGGCATATATACATGATCTATAAGAGCACAGAGAATGCACTGATGGTATGTTAAACCCTTAAATATGTTGCTGATATAACCATAGGCTGTTTACTGAAACCATTCACTGTAGCCTTGGATCACTGCACGCATCGGCCCAAAATATGAATAACAGACTATCCAGGCTTGAAACCTATTCCATTTTATATGTCAATAATTAACAGCCTTGTTTCTAGGAGGGCTTTCTTCTTTCATTTTTGGAGAACACTTGAACATTTCAAATGGTCTCTTGTGACCAGTGTACAAGGCATCCCCTGAAACTGTGGAGTGAAGCGTCCTCCTCAAAAAATCCTGATCCACAAACTGTCCTTGAGAAAGCCTCTCTTCAATTAGCATCTTTCTGTCTGTTAGAGGTGAAGGCAAATAATGTTAAGGAAACCTCCACTGGAATTATCCCTGTTCCAAAATAAGGTATACATTTTTCATAGTGGGTGTGTCTGAAATTGCAGTGCCATCTTTGCCCTTCCACAACAGGTTTGCAGGGCTAATCTGGTTTCTGGATTCATGTAGAGGCCAATATAGGAAAATCACTGATTTACTGGTTCTCTGAGTTTAAGACCTCAAGGAGAGAAAGCTGAGAACAGAAGAAGCTGGCCAGACAAGCAAAGGCTTGTGACAAAAACTGTTGTAATGGTGTGTGCACTTACAGCACACACGACAATCTATTTTATATCATATCTGACTGTTGGATTCAATAGCTGCTGGGTTTGCTCATAACATTAGGTTTCACCCTTTATCTTTAGTATTAAAGTGTATTGTTATATGTTTATTTCTAAGTTGTAGATGGGGGAAATGCTATTTTTATGTTTTAGGAGTTACGTCTTCTGTCGCCCATGTTTTGATGAGGCCAGTATTTACTCTTCTGTACTATTTGTTTACTTTGTGCACACTATGCATATACATGCACTTCAGCTCGCAACTTATGAAATCACTATTATTACATTATTGGGAGTGTGCAGTTCTCCCCAAGGATCAGTAACATTTTAAGGGTTAAACCAAATCCAAAGAGATTTTTGTCATAAGCAGCCAGTATTACATACCTACATGAACACTACTAACTATAGAGTAACTGCATATAAAGTTGGTTAAGACTTCAACAGAATTAGTCACATGCACATGCATATATAGTCCTGTGTTTAGGCTAGTCTGAAGAGAAGGTAAACAGCCCAGATGAGATTTAAATTCATTGGAAACTGCTCAGATTACTAATCCAATGGGGAACTGGTACTTAAAGAAAATCTATGATGGCAAGTAAACCTGAATGAAAAACATGCAAAAGAAACATGCACTCGTAATTGTACTGTAATGCCAAAAATGTAAGTATACTGCTCCAACTGTTAGTTGATAGTCACACCAAGGTTCTCTTGCTTGCAGGAAGCCTGTACAGCCATGCACTCTATTGCTGGCATCACCATTATCTGTATAATCTGATTTAATCTGCTAAAGGGCCTTGTGGCACAGTGTTTCAACTGCTGTACTGCAGCCTAAACTCTGCTCACGACACAGGGTTCAATCCCAGGTAGCCGGCTCATGATTGTCCTTCCAAGGTTGGTAAAACGAGTACCCAGATCGCTGGGGTGGGCAATGTGTAGCCTGCATAATTAAATTGTTAAATCTCCACAGAGTGCTTTAAGCACTATGGGGCGGTATATAATAAACAGAATGCTTTTGCTTTGCGTCTTGCTTTAATATTCTTTTATATTGCACTGACTGTGATAAACTGTGATATCCCCTCATCAGGATACAGCAGCTTTAATCAGGAGGGATCAGCACAGGCTCAACAGAGCTATGCTGTCAATCGTCTGACATGCACATGGGTAAAACTTCAATTGCACTGGGCAGAGAGGACACTATGCCAATCCTGTTAGTGTGGGTGGGTAGCTCTGCCCACCTTGGGGTGCTTCATGCGTGGACTGTTGTAAACTGTGAGTAATTTGCTATTTTTTTTTAAAAAAAAACATATGTGTAGAACCCGTGATACCTGGTCTACTATCTGGCTACCTGTGTCTCTCTGGAATAATGTATTAAAGTCTAACTTCATATGACAAAGTTAAGATCTATGCAAAATAGTGGTAGCTTCTGTTCTTTCTTTATGCAACAAGCAGAGTTTTACTTCAGCTCTGGTATATATGTTGTTGCTTTTACTAGCAGGGGGTTCCATTCATGCCTGCGTACGAATCATGGTGGAGCTCCATCTGTACATCAACAGACTCAGTTCACTTGAACTTTGTCAATTATGGCAGCATAGCTCATGCAACACCACCTCCACTTAATTTCCAGGTTTAGGAAATATGAGCTTTTGGAAGACACACAGAAGAACAAACTGTGTAGTATCCCACATAATGAGACATATGTGCTACAGCTATGTAAGTTTGGGTTATATTACTTGATTGAAATATGCAACAGGTAATTTACAAATTTTAAAAAATGTAAGCCAGATTTTTCTTCATATTTCTGAATGTCATGCCAAAATTCTTGATAAATTTAATCCTTCTTCTTCTTCTTCTTCTTCTTCTTCTTCTTCTTCTTCTTCTTCTTCTTCTTCTTCTTCTTCTTCTTTTGAAAAAATAAGGTCCTTTGTTATCTTCTATCAGTGATATTAGGCAGCTGTAAAACATCTGTTCTATTAAAAATCCTCTAAACAATGTACCTTTAAGTTCCTTTGCAGTAAAGGATAATACACAGGCATCAGCAACACCAAAAAACATTTCACATAATTATTCTAACAAGATAATTTTTTCCTTTTAATTATATGTCTTCATGTGAATTTGGCCATTTAGCAAAAGGCCTCTAAGTGCTTAATTACTGATTTTTCTTATGGTAGGCAAATGTATGTTTTCTTCCTACAGTATGGTACAACATCAAGAGTAATGGCTTAAAAGGATTTGTAGTACATATGTCTTATGTAAATGTAAAGTTAACTGTAGGCTGGGCTTCAAGAGACATCACAATCAATGGGAATAATTTAAAGAGTAAAGATGGAGATTTTATGGGGACCATCCTTCCATTAGATTGAATTATTTTAATGTCTAAGACAAATAAAGTAGGTAAATTCCCTGTTATGCAGAGCTTCATTTATTCTAGGGCATCTAAAATCCTTTTCTAAAACAAGGGAAAATAAGTTAGAAAACTATTTCACCTGCATTTGTCCTTTTAGCAATACAAATGCCAATAAAACATTCGATGCTTTACACTAATTAGCCTTTCAATTTATAAGGTAGTCATCTTGATACTGCAAATAAGCATTCCATCTCCAAGGCAGAATACTGGGGGTTCGGAGGGTAATGCTTAGGATGGCTACCAGAAATTATTCATAAACATTTTTGTTCATAGATGTGAAGAATAGATTTTGATGGCCAACGAATGCCTTGTATTAATGGAAGTCAAAGTAAGTTACCATGTGGTAGCCAAGATATTTTGGTACTGGTGAATGAACCATCAAGAAATAGTTCACAGTCAGTCCATTGATGGTTTGATCAAAGGATGTTTGGACACCAGTAGTACAGGAACTAAGCACACGAATATGAGATACTGTACAGTGTTTCCCATATTCACAAGCATTTCCTTGTGCTTAACTATGTCTACAGTTTTACAGTTTTATAGATCCTGACAAGAAAAAAAAGCTTAACAAGGACAAAGGAGAGATAACAAATGCCAGGTAAAGCAAAAAGAGAATGCCTTGTACTTCAGCAGCGTCAGGATTATACAACCAATGTATGAAGATCTTGGAGCATATTTTATGCAGAGACTACCCCTGCATTTGTTTTAAATTGTACAGCTTCTTTAACTAACCAGAAAAAAATGAAAAGATCTGTGTGTCTCTCAATCTGCATGTTTTTTTCCTAGATGCTTTTACTGAGGAGGGTTGAGTCATGGCAACTGGACTTCTTTTCTTGAGAGATCAAAATGTTTCACTGCTCATCCAAACACTTTTGTCAGTCTGAGGAAAGCTAGTCGTGAGTCTTCCATTTTATAGTTCACTTTGACCTCAAGTCACCCTGGTCTGAAACAGGCTCATAAAATGAACAATGGCTTCAATAGGCTCATTAGGTGGCCAATCGCCTATGCAAACAACCTTTCTAATCTAATTTTCTACATGCTTGGATAGCTATTATCCATACTATATTTTTGTAATGCTACATTATATTTATCAATATATGTTTGTGTATATATAGTAACTTGAGGGGAACATTAATGTTTTTTCCTAATCTAGCTGTCCCAATCCTGCTGAATTTTTAAAATTGCTTGCGGCAAAATTTCCATGCAAACAGGCAGAAGTAATCAATATTAGGGCACAGGTAATCCATTTAGTCACAGACAAAAATCCGAGGAAAGATGCAGCAACAAGAAAACGGCAACAACAGAGCATGCTGCTATTCAGGCAGAGACAGAAAGGAAGTGGACGTACTGTAGAAGCTGGCCATTACGTAGTTTTGACAGCGATCACCAGTAAATTCATTGGGGCACCTGAGAGTAAAAAAGAAAAAAAAGAAAAAGGTAGAGAAAACGGAGAAAAAGAGAGGAGGTAAATACACACTAAGACAGAGATTCCTTTAGTGGGGAGTGACCTGGACTTGGTGTTTTCCCCTTTAGAGACTGGATCTGGTTCCCTGTTGCCATGGAGGCTCAAGTTTTGAGAAAGACATTGATTTTAAAAACACCGAAAGTGAGGTGGATGGAAGTAAACTTTAGACGATACCAAGTCACAGTGCTCCAGTGCTATACTTGGATGGTCTTATAAGAAAATCTGGAGCTTTGACAACACTACTACTACTACTACTACTAATAATAATAATAATAAAGAACTGATACACAATATGGAAATCACATTATTAGATTGTACAGGTTCAAGGGCGCAGGCCATGTCCAAGGCAAAAGAGAAAGAAGCCAGTTGCAGCTAAAGGGAGAAAACACCAAGTGACACCTCTATTGACTGCTGCAGTGGTGGGAGAAAGCAGATTTCATATTACTTTAAAACATACTTTCTGTATTTTGCATTTTCATGGGCTCAATTGCGGCGCATCTTGCTCCAGAGAATCCAGGCAGACACCTAAAGGGCAAAAATGTGATCAGCAACAGAAAAGCAGGAGGACCCTTGAAACAGACAGAATCCTACGAAACATGAAACACCTCTAAAAGACCTCCAAGAAGGGGGAAATGAATAAAAGTGGACAACAAAGCCAAGTATTATTTACAGATATTCTTAATTGCATAAATCTAAACTGTAATTTTGTTACAAAGCACAACCTCATGAAAAGCACAAACACGATGAATGTTCTCATGAATTTTTAGCTGATTAAAACATAGATTACGGGCCATTTTTCTTTGCCATGAATGCCTAGTAACACATTCACAACCTTGATTTCAGTCATTATTTATGTTGCAATGTCAACTGAAATTATTCACTTCTTCTCTGTTAAGCTTTCTTGAGTTCACATTTATTTTTAAACATGGTAAAAGGTAAACATTTTAAAATTTCTCGTAATACACCAAACTGATGCAGAAAAATTTAACATACAAAATATTTTAACAGAACCATCAAATGGAAGTTTGCAATTTACTTAGTGTCAGGACAATAAGACAAATACAAGTTTATACAGTAGTCAAAGTATGCCATGAGAGCAATAAATAATAAATTCATCTTAATATAAGAAGTTTACAACCTTAGAAGCAGAAATAAAAATAATCATTCTAAAAGTTCTAAAATTCACTAGCCAGAGTCATAATGGCAGCAGGCAAACTGCACTTGGCCCCAGGGTGTAACTCACTGAAAGGGTAACCAGCAAAAGTTAGAATAAGTTATGTATCAAATATGTGGAAAATCAACAACTGCCCCTCCCAGTGCTATTCACTTCTAGGGGAGCTTTCCACAGACAAGGACCCTGCTGTCTAACCCCTGAGACACGAAGCAAACTGCTGCCCACCAATATTATGACACCATGGCATGGATGTGAGTCCTCCATTTTATAGTTCACTTTCTCTAAACGAAAAAGGAACACTTATGCTTCCAATGAAAAGAAGACACCCTGGCACTGCATCTCTTCCTCTACCATACAAGGCAATGATATGGACTGGCACCACTGGACATGCTGGCCCTTGTTCCTCACGCTTAAGGAGGAGAAATTTGAAGCAGCAGCAGCAGCAGCAGCAGCAGCAGCATGATCTGACTTCCCCATTCCCCTCTTCAAGAAAGAGGAGCTATCTCAGAATGGAGGTGACAGGAGGCAGTCCTATGGGCTCCAGGCACCACAGTAGCTTGTTATGGTTCTAGTCTCCATGCTTCTACGGAATGACGAGAAGAACGCAGACTAAAAATGAAACTAGCACAAGTCATTTTGCTGCCTGATCTAGATTAGCAACGTGCACGCTGGTGGTATAATTCAAAATGTTTAGTACCAGCCACTCAAGTTATTTTTGGCACCTGAAGTGCAAATCCAACAAGCACCTCTTCCCCTCCATAAAATAAACTTTGATGCACTCTAAATTGGCTACCTGAACTGGTCACCTTATTTCCAGCATTTCAAACTTCAGAGTACTGATGAAAGTCAAGTGTTTATCTGCAATTTTCCAAGGATCTTGTTGAGATCCTGAACAAACTGATCAGAAGGACTAACTTTAGGAAAAGCTTCAGAAGACACGACAGTTAATCTGGGATCCAAGATAGCAAGGATATGAGTCACTTTATCTGCAAAATGCTTGCAAGCCCTTAAGCCTTGAATAACTTTTACTGGCTTGCCCACAGTGTATGTAGTGGTGGTGGGAAAGTATGCTTCCTTAAATGCTATCACTGCCACAAAGTAAGATACGAGACAGCACAGCTGGATTTATTCCTTGTGTTCAATTCTGATATGAATGCAAGAAACAAATAAAAAAGTAGTCTCTCAAAACAAGTACAGAAAAAGACACACATGACAAAGCCATCTTGTTCCATTAAGGGATAGCATCTTCTATACAGAAGAACTTCAGAGAGAATTATGAAAAATAAATCACTCAAGCCAGATTGCGAATGAAATTCCGGCTGTGTCTAACTGCTGTCAAACCCCATCACCGTTTCAGCACCACGGACAATTCTAACAGCCCCTTCCATTTTCTCTAACAATTATCTATACGTGCAACAGCTAAATCTTCTTTTATGAAACAGACAAATCAGAAATATATCAGAAGCCATTGCGCTGCAATACAGAAGTAAAAGTTATAAATTATACATTTTTTAAAAAAATGAATATAATTATTTTCAGTTAATATATGCTAAGCAGAATGGCTGGCATGCTATTTGCAGAGCTCCCCAGATTGCCACTACTTAAACAACTCCTGCTTTACAGTGGCATGCAACTCAGAATCAAAACAGGAACTCTTCTAATTAGGAATAATCTGCCACTGTTCTCATTCCCATTGTCTCAACAGAACTATGCAACAGGATTGCAACCATTAAATGTACTGGTTTGTTTTCAAAATATCACCTTGTAGTTTTCATGCTATTACAACATGAGAATTATAAATAACCTGATTATTCTCATGTTTGTGTAGTGGTGAGCTGTTGGTGGAAATGCTCCATAGCTAAAATAAGTGTATTGTACTAAAACAAGGCAATTTAAATAGATTATATGTGGGAAGTGTTCTTTCTTCACACCTTCACTGGTGTGCAATAATCTTTCTTTGTTCACCAGCAGCAAAAACAGTCAGCCAGGGCCTGCTGACACCTCTTGGCAATTTTCTGATATGAATTGCACCCCCAGTGCCATTACAAAGGCACCCCAAGAACAAAGCCGATGTACAAGGCAAAAGTGATTCCTATAAAATCAGTGGCTGAAATACTGTTACCCTACATTTATGCAGTGCAACATGGATACATCATCATCTGGTGAGAGGAGTCTTAATTTATACTTCCGGTTACCTCCCCTCTTCAGGTTCCAAGGCTCCCTTAGATTCACTTTGCTCTTGGGGTGCCTTTGCGATGGCACTGGGGGTGCAATTCATATCAGAAAATTGTCAAGACGTGTCAGCTGCCCCCAGCTGTTTTTGCTGCTGGTGAAAAAAGAAAAAATATTGCATACCAGTGAAAGCGTGAAAGCATGTGTGTTCGTGTACCTCTGTGTGTGTGTGTGTGTGTGTGTGTGTGTGTGTGTATGTGTGTGTGTGTGTGTGTGTGTGTGTGTGTGTGTGAGAGAGAGAGAGAGAGAGAGAGAGAGAGAGAGAGAGAGAGAGAGATTCATCTATCTTGGCAGACATCTAGTTCTATATAATGCATAAGGGGGGGATCCAACAGAGCTTCAAGTTGCAGAAAAGCTTATGTTTGCATGAACAGATGCATGAATGGCAGCAGCCCACCTTGGTAGGGGCGAGCCACTGATTCCCATTTTAATAATTTGCTAATCGTTTAATGTCCTGAAGACAAGTCATTTGATTTAGAGATTATGATAATGATGTCTTGGCAGCAGCCTCAGAGTGCCTACAGATTTTCATTTGGTAAGCATAAGTAAATATTGGGGGCTGAGGGGGGGGGGAAGAGATGAATCACCATTTGGCCAATGAAATTAAAAAAAGCCAAGGTTACCTCTGTTAAGCACAAGAACAACTGCAGTAACGCTTGCATTTGTGGGGGAAAAATTAATGGCATTTTATAATTTCACACTTTTCCTCCACTAACACTGTATCTGGTTTAGGCCCATGGAATGTTTTTGGTTGACTATTTTGAGAAGATGATGGAGCAAATCCTCTTTGTTATTTGTCTTTAAAGGTAGTATAAAGTGCTTCCAAGGGAAAAAAATGAATGCCAAGACAGAAGCTTCAGAAGGATTTCTAATTTAATAACAGACATGTTTTGCCAAGCAGCTGAAGACCCCCAATCGAGCCTCTGTTCCCACTGCAAAAAGGGCCACCCCACATAAGCCTGGAAAAACTCAAGAGCAAGGCACTGATAACAACCTTCATTTTGATTTAATGTGCCTTTAATTTTATGTGCCTTTAAATAGGAATCACTTTTGCCTTGTACATCAGATGGAGTTGTAGGCTTTCTCCCCCTTATAAAAGGACAAGAATTAATTTGAGCTAACTTTTTTTCTCTGGATAATATATCTGCATAAGGAGGAGCAGTAACTCCTCTAAAATGACACATATAGAGTGACTGGCATAAAATTACCTATGCCATTACAGACTTAAGCAACCACTTATTGAAACTATTATGCATGGAGAATTCAAATACATGGCTTGCTGCCTTTTAGCAACAGTTAATATTCGATGGCCAAACTTTTCTTGCATGGCTGTGCTTATGCGATGGGAATGATAGCCAGAGGCAGATTGTTGCTGATCAACTTTTTAGTTCTCCCACAATGAGACATACACATCACAATTGAAAAAGGAAGTATTTTTTATCACTGGGATTCTGCCACTGACAATGACATCATTTCTGTTGTGCAGGCCGATGGTGCCCAACAGGATTTTGGCCACCAGCTATAACACCTGAGAACGCTTAACACTTCTAATTGCTTCCAAGCCAAATGTATCACGAGAATCAAATAAAGATGGATTTTACATGTATATTAGTAAAAACCTTTGGAAAACGATATTGTGGACAACACTTAAAGATATACAGTCTTGGACATTTAAAATATATAAATCTACTCGTATCCATTTTTGGCATAAATGATTAATCAGACCATTTACTAATTGAAACAGAACAAGTACTTGGCAAGAGATGCTGCAGCTCAACTGAAACAATCAGAAAAAGGTTTTCTAACCTGCATAAATATCGTGGACTTGGAAGGTCTTTGACCATGAAGCATTCACCCCCATTTACACAGAAGCCTCTCTTATTGACATCACATCTTGTGAGATGACTTGTCCCAGTGGTAGATGTAGATGTGGCTAGAAGAAACAAAGGGAGGAGAGGAGTCAGGTCAGGATGTTTCAATGTGGCAAGGCATTTTATAAAACAAATCCAAAAATGCTACCCTTTAGATATTATGTACAATATGATAAGAAGATACATTCAGTTTATTTGTCATGAGAAACAACAACAGCTTACTTGACTGGAGTGTTTTGGGATGCAACACTTGATCTTTTTGACCTCTGTCTTTTCCACCCTATGCAGTACAATGGTTATCAACCCTGGATCCCATAAAGCTGTGGAAAGGCAAAGGTAGCCCAAACCCAACTAAAACAGCCCTTCTGGAAATAACAGGGCGATGAGACGCAACCATGCCAGATGTGCTTAGCTCAAGCACAAAACTGTCATAAGCATATCAAAAAAGCTTAGCTGCTGTAACAGGACCACAGGGGGGCAAGGCTACTGAAGTGACAAGAGCTTTGCCTAGTGCGCCCTACCACCAGGCAGAGTTAGGCAAGGGCTACTTCAGGTGGCAGTGTTTGAGTGTCATGAATGGAAACGAATTGTATGAACTGTGGTTTCCACAGGAAAATAAACCATGGGTTTTTTGCCTTGCTCAGTTGTGTGTTCCTCTCTCTGCACTAACTTGTTTTTGGATCATCGTTGACAAGTATTCTCTGACCAGTTTCCCAGTCAAGTCAAACAATGACTGGCATAAAATCACAAATTAAGAACATTCTTTTTTTATTCTGAAACTTAATATAATTCCAAACCACATTAAAACAGTTTTTTCGACATCTGTATATAAACAGACCTTGTGGATACCTGTCCAATGGCAGGCTCCTCCACTAGCACTGAGGGGGGGCCATGTGTTTCATAAGAATTTCTAAACTTCCTGCTAAATGGGGGGGGGCAGTGATCTTATGTATTACATTTCTCCCACTTATTCTCTGCCTCCCAGGTCTTATATGAGCATTCGTATTGTCAGTTATAACTGGTATTGGACTACCCACAGAAGCATCCTTATTCCCCAACTGTTGTTTATTCAATGCCGTTATGAGTTCCATAGTCAATATTGTTTGATATTGTCTTCTCACCAGAGACTCTATCAAAATCAGGCCTGTTTAAACATACATGGGGTGTGTCAGGGACTGATTCTGTCACTTTACACATCTCAATTATATCCTTACTCAATTGTATCATTTTTTGGCTTGGAGACACATTGCAGGGTGCATTTGTTAGTATTCGCCTTCCTTCTATTATTATTAATAGTGGTGGCTTCATCTAATAATTTAAAAAGTGGTCTAAAATGAATACCTTTCCCTTTTTTTTCTTTGCCTTTCCCCGAGGAGGACTAGCCACCTTCTTTCTACAAGTTCCAGCTCTATTTTTCCTTTCTCCCTTCAACCTAACTGTTGATACACCTTTACCCAAGACTTTTTTGCCTCTATTCTCAACTGAACTTATTGTTTTTCTACTTGGAAGCTCCATGGGTTGAGATGGGCTTTCCTTGACATCCAACAAAGTCTGGTTGCTGTACCAGATGACCTAGAGAGCAACCACTAAAAAGCACCTATCCAAAATAGGCAATTGCCTCTTACTACACTGAATAGTAATCATGCACCTTATAGAACTGTGAATAAGACCTCAAGGTTTCAAGATGAATGGCATATATTTCAAGGTGTTTTATGTTGCTTTATTGATATGTAGGTACCTAAATCTGGCGATAGTAAGGTAAAGAGGGTTCTATATATTGCCAAATATATAAAAAAAAGTCTGTTCTTGCTTCATATATTAATTTCCGTGGAAATAATATGCCAAGAATTCATCTGCTATGTAATATATTATATTGTTACTAAAAGAACATTAATTGAGTAATAGGAATACAATCTAACATGAGTGGTGTGGAATGGTTAACAGGGATGAAATGTCTGGCAGTGATTGATTATATGATGCCCTTGTGACTATTCTCTGACTGAGCTGATTTTATATCTAGGTCAAGGAAAGCAGAGAGGCATAAGAAAGGACAAAAGGTTGAAAGGCTGAAAATCAGCTACAAAATTACCTGGTTATATCATACAATAAGAGGATCACTAATGAAGGAGCCTAATTATAATATCACTGCAGTAACCATTAATTTCATAAATGCTCTTCAGAATTCTTATACTTGAAGGTAATATGTTATGGCCACACTTTACATTTGACCACGTTGCAGGGGTAATAACATTATCTCTGTAGGTTTAGGAACAAAATTACTAGGGTTTATTTTAACAGAACAAGTGATGTTCTATGAAAAATATGCATATTTCCCTGGGTTAGAACCTGCTTTTTTGTATTTTTAAAAGTATATTGAAAAAATAATGTGGTAGTATTTCACATTTAAAATAAGTCACATTTTTAAAAATAATGGGGAACAAGTTATGAACTACTTCTTAAAAATAACATCCCAAGGGAATTGCTTCTCCCCCTGGCTAGGAGAATGATGCATAAATGCTCATCCCAAGAGGAAAGACTCAGGTGCGCTGATCCTTTCCATGTGGACAAGCCATTTATATGTCTTTCCAAATGAAAAGCAGGAACTGGCAACAGATAAGATGCTCCCATGTGCCTAATGTTTAAAGGGCATCAGGCTCACATGCAAATATAACAAGGTGCTAGGAAGCCAGACAGAAAAAGCCAGCAAGGGCATATATCTAAGCCCTTTTGAGAAATAATCTCAAGTACATCTTTGACTTCTCTAAAGGAATCTACATTGTAGCTTTGTCATGTTCAAAGAGACAGAATGATAAAACCTTGAGTTGGGAAATAATTTTGATTATCATTCCTCTCCTAAGCCATTGCCATAATGATCAACAGATGGTGCTAAAGAGTGTAGACAGGTCAAAATACTGGTTACATATGACTTTCTGAATCAAAAGGGAAATACGTCTTCCATCCCTTCCAGTTCAGCCCCCCCCCCCAACAAAACATTTTCTTCTTATTATAGACCTGGAGAGGTCCTATAGTTTTGAAAATGAGTGCATTAATTTGAAAAGCAAAGCAACATTGTCTGCTTGAGCTCCTGCAGACAAAGGCTTACTGATACCACAAAAGGCTAAAATAATGCTCTAATTGAATTACAGGGATAGTTGTAGAAGAGTCAATCCTCCAGCTAGATGTAATTGCTGTGGCCATTTGCTTTGCACTTTTTCTTCCCGCAGATGTGAGATCAGAACTGATCACCCTGGAGCTTTACAGCAACGAATAGCTCTTCTTAGCAGACAGAGATTCTTGGTAAATCTGAACTAGTTTAACAGCTATTTCTTCTCTTCAGGACCTCCTGGGAAGTGAACCTGAGGTGTCAGCCAGGGAAGTATGTTTTCTTTTTGATGAGATTGCTTAGGGTGCTCGCTAACTTGCATTCTCTAGGCACTTCACAGAACAAACGGGAACTTAAATCATTAAAAGACAAAACAGGATTTTGAAAACACTGCAGTAAAGTTAATATGCAGTACAGCAACGTCTTGTGGAGTTTTTTTTTAAAGGAAAGAGTTTTAAAATATTTGTGTGTGTGTGTGTGTGTGTCGTTACAGTTGTGACCAACTCTTCATGACCCCATGTCCATGGAGTTTTCTTGGCAGGAATACTGGAGTGGTTTGCCCTTTCCTACTCCAGGCGCCTACAGCACCTGGTATTCCCTGGTGGTCTCCCATCCAAGTACTAACCAGGATCGACCTTGCTTAGCTTCCAAAATCAGGCAAGATTCGATGTTGTTAGGGCATCTAGCTATATAATAACAATAATAACTTTTCTGGGACAATTCCAGGTCCAGAGAGCCTTTCTGAATGACCATTTCAGTTGGCAGGATCACCAAGAGCAGGGACTTAGATAAGGATTTCACTGTTTGGGTAAGAATATACGACAGAAGATTTGCCAGATAATCTTGAGATATCGTAGAATTCTTAATACTACAAAGCACTATTCCCAATACTAAAGTACAATTCCCATCTCTTACTAGTTCATTTTATATATTGTGTTAAAATCAGATCTGATTTTATTTTTTTCAGAATAATGGACCCAAGTTTAACTTGAACCAAGTCTGACACACTCCTGATGACTGCACAAATTCCATCACAGTTAAAAAGTCCAAAGATAACTAAGTGGTCTCTTAATTATGACATTTCTAGTGTAATAATTCTTAGTATTTCAAATGATGATGATGATGATGATGATGATGTGCTGTCAGGTCAATTCATGGTTGCCAATACAGTTCAATCTTTCATTTCCCTGACGTTCCCTGACCAACATTTGCCAATTTCCCGGACTGCTGGGTTTAGCAGGAGACAAAACTTCCATTCTATACACAAGCATGACCCCAAAACATGCTTATTTTTATATGTAAGTTAAATCCAGTACTAGCAGGTTGGGATGAAAACTGATGTTTAAAGTTTGTATATCGCTGAACGTTTTAGCTACCCTTTCTTTGCAAAAGCTACAAGCAGACATTGGAAACCATGCAGGGACAGAGCTCAAACAACACATTAGGTTGGTTGCTCAGGGTGGAACTGAGAAAAAGGTAGAGCTGGAAAGAGGCATTGTTATGGTAAGTTTTATTCTGCTGCTTCTCTATTCCAGTTGCCACAAGAACATATCATGCGCTTGCAGAAGCAGGTAAAAAATCCACTGCTTGAATATATTCTAATCACCATTTCCCTGACTTTTCATGACCAATTCCCATTTCTCCAACTTTCAAAAAAAATGGCAACCCTGCAATTCTGACTTACAGTGATCCTTTTTAGGGTTTTCCAAGTAGATAACACCATTTTCTAGTTCTGAGGGCATCCTAGGACTGTGTAGGCCACACAGACTGTTTGTTTGCAGAAAGAACAGGGGGGAATTGAACTTTGCAGCCAGATACATAAACCACTGAACTAGGTAGCCAGCTTGTTAGATTTTAAAGGGGTCCCCAAATGACTTTTTGCTGCAACAGACTAATGTAGATGCCTCCTGGAAACACAGTATTAATTACTGTCCCTCTAATATCAATACTCTGTGCAAGAGATGCTTTTGTCACTAATCCCCCATTTATATATTTGTTCTTCTGATCTCATTAATTAGTCTGACTTTTACTGCTAAATATCAGACAGTAGCATCCATAAAGAAAAACTGAGGTAAACAGTATGATCCTCGATAGATGCTGTCATTTCATTTTAATTATAAGCTGAATAAGCATCAGTGATTTTGAAGCTGAATAAATATCACAGAATTGTAACCACACATACACTTAGCAATGGGGGGCGGGCGGGGCACAAGCCTCTTCTCAACCAAAAAGGAGGAAAACTTGTGCCCAGACTATAATGTTTGATACATATAACTGCGTTTGAATTAGAGAATAAGAAACACAGAAGTGGTGACCAAATGTCTGAGAGGAAATGACAATTACAAATATTAACTATGCTAATTAACTGTACAGATTCTATCTGTACTCTTGCCTTCATTTTTGAGGCTTTGTGTCTAACATTTTTGGGCAACTGATAAATCCTACCAACACTGATACCTTTGTTATCTGAGCAATCAATTTTTAAAATTCTTCTAAAAGTTTAGGATCTTAGTATTTATTTAGGATAAATAAATCCTAAAGCTCAGGATCTTAATATTATTTATTTGATATTTATTCATTTCAACAGAAATTCCTAAATAAAGCCTTTTAAATAATTCTCCTTCATTCTACTCCACAAAGAGGTTTCTCTATTCCTACCCCACGTACCTTGGATATTGTTGGCCTGTTTTGTCCTCGGAGATGCAGGGGAACATGCTACGTTAAATTCCTTCCCTTTTAAAAGAATTCCCATTATACTGCTAAAGCTTGCAAATAACCTTTGGATATCTTTTGAACTGCCTTCTCCCAGAAACAGCAAAGTCTTTAAAAGAGTCCTGATGTTCCCGAGGTTCCTTCAGATCAGTGTGAACCGAAGCACATTGGATGCCTGTTCCTATTTTAGCCTAGTTCCTGCTGATGTCAGGTGTACCTTCAAGCAGATATAGAAGGTGAGAAGTACAATGCCATTGCTCAGTGAAAGGAAACCAAAATGCCAGCCTCGAACTGCAGAGGTCATGAACCAAGATTCCTTTGCTTGAACTGTAAGCAGACAAGGATGTTTCCTTGTGTAAGAGGAGAGATCCCTGAAGGAAGCAAGTACTCACTATATATCACAGGTCTCATTGGTTGGCCATGTTGATGCCAGAGGCCCACCTGGAACTTGCAGCACCACAAAGGACAGAGACTGCAATGCAGAGGAACACTGGGGTGGGGCAGGGATTATCTAGTTGGAGATTCAGCAAAACCATACATTTCTATCTAGATGCACTTTTTACCAATATCCCCCCCCCCCCCCCCCCCCGTGGACTCAAATAATCAATTTTCCTCCTTACACACCATCTTCTGTTTGCAGTAAGCTGAGCTTACTGGTTATTTGAACCTCTCCCTTCTCTCTCTACTACAGCAGAATGATTTTGCAACAACTGGGCAGCCTGAGTAGAACTGAACCCAGCTGGGGAAACCCAATGCATGAAGTGCTTTGGTGCAGGCAGATCCCCGTTCCCCGGCCGCCCCCCCCCGGCTGCTCTGCTGGCTCAACTGGAAGCCCATCATGGGCTATCTGGTGCAGCGGCAGCAGCACTGCCACTGCTCCTCCTTCAGGCTCTGGCACCGGCACCAGCACTGCAGCACACCAGGGGGGAGGGTGGGTGGCTTCTCTTCCTCCAAGCAGGTGGGTGGGGGACCCCTTTGGAGCTTCCACGTACCCCTCCCTCTGCCAGCTCATGAGATCCCAGGTGGACCCCACGGAGGCTGAGTGGGGTACTGGTGTCCTAAAAGGCTGCACCCGGCGGAGCTGAGCAGTGGTGGTGGTGGTCCACCTCCTCCTCCACTGCCTCCCCCCTCCCAGTGGTGATCACCCCCACCGCCAAACACCCCTCCCAGCTCAGCAGGCAGCTCCCCAAGTCTGCTACTGGAGAGGCTGAGGGCCCAGAGCATGGCCAGGAGAGCCCGGCGGGCCCAGACCACAGCCCCGCCAGGCAGCCCAGCACTGGCCCTGGTCCCCATGCACCTCGCCAGTGCACAAGCGTGGGGAAATACTCCGCCCTCAACATGTTGCCACAGGTGGTGCAGGCAACCTCCAATGGCATCGTGGACAACTGGTCCTCATCATAGGGGATTGGAATACTAAAATAGGGAGTCAAGTGATAAAAGGAATAACTGGCAAATTTGGCCTTAGAGTTCCAAACGAAACAAGGCAAAGGCTAACTGCGTTTTGTCAAGAGAACAAGCTGGTCATTGCAAACACTCTTTTCCAACAACACAAAAGGCGACTCTAGACACGGACATCACCAGATGGACAATACGGGAATCAGATTGATTATGTTCTCTACAGCCAAAGATGGAGGAGCTCTATACAGTCAGCAGAAACAAGACCTGGTGCTGACTGTGACTCAGATCATCAGCTTCTTATAGCAAAATTCAAAGTTAAACTGAAGAAGGTAAGGAAGACCACTGGGCCAATCAGGTACAATCTAAATCAAATCCCTTATGAACACAGTGGAGGTGAAGAATAGATTTAAGGAATCAGATTTGGTGGACAGAAAACCTGGAGAACTATGGATGGAGGGTTGTAACAATGTACAGGAGGCAGCAACAAAAACCATCCCAAAGAAAATAAAATACAAGAAAGCAAAGTGGCTGTCCAATGAGGTCCTACAAATAGCAGAGGAGAGAAGGGATGCAAAATGCAAGGGAGAAAGGGAGAAAGGGAAAGATACAGAAAATTGAATGCAGACTTCCAAAGAATAGCAAGGAGAGACAGGACGGTCTTCTTGAACAAACAGTTCAAAGAAATAGAGGAAAATAATAGAAAAGGAAAAATCAGAGATCTATTCAGGAAAATTGGAGATATTAAAGGGGCATTTCGTGGAAAGATGGATATGATAAAGGACAGAAATGGTAGGGACCTAATAGAAGCAGAAGACATCAAGAAGAGATGGCAAGAATACACAGAAGAATTATATCAGAAAGAGCTGGATGTCCCTGATAACCAAGATAGTGCAGTTGCTGACCTCAAGCCAGACATCCTGGAAAGTGAAGTCAAGTGGGCTTAGAAAGCATTGCAAACAACAAGGACAGTGGAGCTGATGGCATTCCAGCTGAACTATTTAAAATCTTAAAAGAGCATACTGTAAAGGTGCTACACCAGGCATGCCCAAACTTCAGCCATCCAGATGTTTTGGACTGCAACTCCCACAGTCCTTTGTCAATGGCAATCTAAGCAATGAAATTAAAAGACGCCTGATTCTTCGGAGGAGAGTGATGGCAAACCTAGCAGCATCTTAAAGAGCAGAGACATCGCTTTGCTGACAAAGGTCGGGATAGTCAAAGCTATGGTTTTTCCAGTAGTGATGTATGGAAGTGAGAGCTGGACTATAAAGAAGGGTGATCACTGCAGAATCTACGGTTTTGAGTTGTGGTGCTGGACGAGAGTCTTGAGAGTCCCCTGGACTGCAAGGAGATCAAATCTATCCAACCTGAAAGAAATCAACCCTGGATGTTCACTAGAAATACATATTTTGAAGCTGAGGCTCCAGTGCTTTGACCACCTCATGAGGAGAGAGGACTCCTGGGAAAAGTCCCTGATGAATAGAATAGAATAGAATAGAATACTTTTATTGGCCAAGTGTGGTTAGACACACCCAGAATTTGTTTTGGTAAAAATGCTCTATATAAAAGGAAATATAAGAATCATATAGTCAACAATAAAAACACAGTACAATACTACAATATAACCTATTATTTAAAAAGGAAGAAGAAATGTAAAAATTAATTATTCAACAGTTTGATAGCACTTGGAAAGAAACTATCTCTATATCTAGTTGTCCTAGTATGCAATGCCCTAAAACATCGCCCTGAGGGTAACAATTGAAACAGATTATGTCCAGGATGTGTGGAATCTGTATATATTTTCATCGCCCTCTTTTTAGCTCGTGTGGTATACAATTCCACAATAGATGGCAAATTAGTAGCAATAATTTTTTCTGCAGTTCCAATTATCCTTTGAAGTCTATATCTGTCATGCTTAGTCACAGAGCTAAACCAGACAGTTATAGAGGAACAGATAATAGATTCAATAAAACCTCTATAGAATTGAATCAACAGTTCTTTTGGCAGTCTAAACTTCCTAAGTTGACGCAGAAAAAACATTCTTTGTTGTGCTTTCTTAATAATACTTTCAATATTAGATGACCATTTTAAATCTTGAGATATAATAGTACCTAAAAATTTAAAGGACTCCACTTTTGACACTAAGTTATTTGATATCATAAGAGGTGGCTGTATAGAACGAGTCCTCCTAAAATCCACCACCATTTCAACAGTTTTGCATGTATTTAATTCAAGATTATTTTGAATACACCATAAAACTAGTTGTTCAATCTCTTGCCTATAGGCAGATTCATCATTGTCTCGAATGAGACCAATCACCGTAGTGTCATCTGCAAACTTCACTATTTTAACAGAAGAATCCTTTGAGGTACAATCATTAGTATATAAAGAAAACAGAAATGGAGAAAGCACACAGCCCTGAGGGGCTCCTATGGTAACCTTGCTAATATCTGATATAATTTTACCTAACTTCACCTGCTGCTTTCTGTCTGTTAGGAAGCTTACAATCCATTTACAAATGTGATCAGGTACAGTCAGCTGTTTTAATTTAGTCATAAGGATACCTGGAATAATAGTGTTAAATGCAGAACTAAATGTTAAATGCAGAACTAAATGTTGGGAAAGATTGAAGGCAAAAGGTAAATGGGACGACAGAGAATGAGATGGTTGGACGGTGTCATCGATGCAAACAACATCGATTTGACTAAACTCCGGGAGGCAGTAGAAGACAGGAGGGCCTGGCATGCTCTAATCCATGAGGGTCACGAAGAGTCGGACACGACTAAACGACTGAAAAAGAACAAATCTATTCTCGCTGTAACAGACACTCTTATGGAGCCCAGGATTATGTTTGCCATTTCTTCTTTAAAAGTGTGTACATTATCAAATTGGAAATGCAGAGCACATTACTCTCCTGTTCCAAACATGAGAGGGAAAACCAAAGGCTACCAATATCACTGGGCACTGCTGACATAAGCAACATTTACACATTGTTTTGGACAGATATATGAGCACTCCCGAGTCATGTATTGTATATTAGTGAGGAGGTGTTTAGGCAAGAAAGAATTATTATTTCTGTGATAAATCCTCAAAGGCTGTCTCTATGTACAGGGTGATGGGGGGGGCACTGCATTTACTCAAGCTATGATCTGTTAACATTTTGGTGGCATGGGAAAAATATGATGTCTGTGTAACAGAAGCACTTTCTCAAGAAAGTCTGTTTTGATTCCCTCAAAGGACTAGAACTTACTGCATATTCAGCAGAGGAAAATTATAATTTCAAAAGCCTCCTAATCACCCCTGTCTGAAATAAATGATACCCACTCCTTTACCACTGAAAGTACAAGCACTTCATCTTGAACTAGGTTTCAGAGATGCCATGCAGACTTACTATATCTAGAAGCTCTATCTTTAAATCAGCTGATCAAAAATAAAAAATTTCAAAAGTCCCTTGAGTTTTAGAAAAAAAGACACTACCGTCACCAGAGTTGCTATTATGGACCCACGTTTCTAGCAATAGTTGTGAAGCTCTAAGCACAAAAATGAATGTATTACTAAAGAACCATTAACTTAGTTCTCCATCTCCAAGGAAATCTGAATTTGTATTTCTCGAATACCAGTTACTGCTCCATCTGCTGCCACTGCTGCCCCGTCTATACAGCATGGCAAACAATTATTGAAACAAAGTGAAGGTCAAAGGGCATTTCATTTTTGCAAAAGCTAGTCCAAGCTTCCAGTCTAGCAAGCTACAATATATGGTCATCTGAAAAAGAAAGTATACCCTCCCTGAATTCAGCGGTTTACATATCAGGACATAGGTAAAACAATCATCTGGTCCTCAGCAGGCCTAAGAATTAGGTAAATACAACCTCAGATGAACAAAAACACATGACACATGTCATGATTTATTTTACAAAAACAGAGTCAAAATGGTGAAGCCATCCAGCATCTATGGAAACAGGAAACCATGGGGAACCAAAGATAGACATTTCAGGGGAAAAGTAAGGGTATGTAAATGTTTGCTGAAACAATTTGCTGTGTCTTGCTACACAATGGGACTCAAATCTGGGACTGATTTCTCTTCAGGGTCCAGGAATGGGAATGGGATGGGGGGGGGGGGGGGAGAGAAAGAGAGAGAGAGAGAATAAACAGACAACTGCTGCAGTTCAGTGGCCCAGTTTGCTTTGTCCTTGATAGACTGACCCAGTTGGCAGGCGTGCTGGTGTAGCCAGCACTGCATAGTAAATAACCTCACATTGCAGGCCTGGTACAATAATTTATGGATCATACAATGCAGCCAGAAACAACTTGTGTTGACTTCTCGAGTGGGAAGAAAGATTAAAGCTGTTTTAATAGATCATACAAATGACAGCTTGACACAAAAGATGACCACTACAAGCAAACATGCTAGTTTGACCAAACATGAGAAGGGAAAACAAAGCATTGGTGTATGTCTTCACGGATTGCTACCCACTCATCATATATCTGACATCTCATTGTGGGCACTGGTCCACTGAACTTTACACCAAATAAGAACTGTGACATTATATGATATCACAAGACTGTTTGCTGTTTTTGCTGTAACAAACTAAGATTGCTATTAGAGATGGGCACGAAATGAACAATTTTTCATTTCCATTTTTGTTTTTTCGTTTCGTTACATAACGAAATGACAAACGAATTTTGTCTCTAAAATGAAACGAAACAAACAGAAACACCGGAATTTTTGTCGTGCGTTTTGTTTCCATTACTGCAATATGAGTGAATTGCTTAAGATCCTAAAAAAATCACAAAAAATTGAAATAAATGGTAACGAAACGAACGAAAATGAAAACGATTTTTTTGCAAAAATTCACGAAAAACGGAAACAAACCGAAACGGACCCTCCAAACGACAAACGACAAACAAAATGCCATTTTTCTGCTTCATGCCCATCTCTAATTGCTATTCAAAGGAACACAAAAAGGTGCTGCTTCACTTTAATGCACATTATTAATAATAAATACTTTTGCCTTCATTGTTATTATTTATAAAGACGTGCCATCAGCCCTATAATAAAATATACATGGATTAAAGAAAAGCAGAAAGAAAACATGTAAAGCTAGGAGCCACCTCTTAAGAACTAATTATCAGCATAGATAAATGTTTTAAAATTTAGATTATAATAGGATTCTGAAGTATAGAAAAACTTTTTGAAACGACATTTATCAATTTCACAGCTATTTACTCATTACTATGCTCATATTTTTAGAAGTCATTAATGTCATGATCATGATAGTCTTATTAATGTCATGTTTCATAATTCTGCTTATTCATGTGTCACAATTATCACAAAATTATGTTTCACTGAATTAAATAGGCTGCAACCCTATTCATGTGTCACAATTATCACCACCATTACTGGAAGTGATGTATGCCATTTTTACACAGCTTTAAAAAGCGAAAAGCAGCTTGTTAAATGTTAGAAAATACAATATGAATAGCCAGTTAAAAAATCAAACAGCAATAAAACCTTAAAACAATAAAAACCTTTGTAAAATGTCACACTAAAATTTATTAGAAGACCCACAATGTATCAATTAAATCAGTTAGTATCACACTAAATTCCAGATGGTAAAGGGTATGATCTTTGAGTGGTTTTCTTCATGGTAACTTTTACCCTTTGGAAAGTAAACCAGTAAGAGTTACAGCTGGGAAAGTCACTGAAATTGTTTTGGTACAATTGCCTGTTCAAGGGTATATACACTCATTGTTATCATGTCTGACAAGATCAAACATGACCAAAACATCATCCTCCACTGGGAATGGGTGAAAGTATATTATTATACTTGTAGTTTGTGTTATAATTAACTGCTCAATTGTGTTTTCATTATGTTTTCATGTCTTCAACTATTTACTTTAATATCATAAGAATTGTCATATAAGTTTCACAGCAAGTTTACTTATACAGTATACCAAAAAGTGCATAATTGTTTTTCTTATTTGTTATTCACCAATTCTTTACATATGCTTGCTCACTTACAATAAATTGTTAAAAGACAAATGGAATCATTTTGAACTTTCAAGAGAAAACTGAATGGTACTCAGAAAAAAACCATTGTACCATGGGCACAAAATTAGCTATCAAGAAAAAAAAAGAAATTTTCCTTGTTCAAGGTTTATAACACATAATCTATAAACCTGTTCGCAAAGGGTCTGAGCTCTCAGGATTTTTGTGTAGGCAAGCCATGATATCCTCAAGTAGATTTTGACAGGCTTGTAGTACCAAAAATATTGTATCAGTAAATGTTATAACATTAAAACACAAACATTATTGCAATAAATAACTGTAGTGGCCATTAACTTTTTCCCCAAACACATTAATATCTAGATTTTAAATAGGTATTGTACTGTATCATTATAAAATGAAAGTGGCTTCACAAGTCTCCTGAAGGTTATATGAAAGCTTGTTTAGATAATAAGTACCACTGTGTTTTTCTTCCAAAAAGATATGTATCACATTAGGCATTAAGTGCTCATTTGCCCCCTCCCCAGTGGCTAAAAGGGGTGCAGGAGCATTTGTGCTGCTTATTTTTAGAATAAAAAATTATTTATACAAATAAACAGAAAACTATCTCAAATATAATGCAAATAAGCAAAACCTAAGAAGAAATGGTGACTGAAATAGTTTGCGACAAATGTACAGGGCAAAATAAATTAGAATTTAAAATAAACTTCAAGATTCAAACAAAGAGCTTTCAAATGCACTTTTTTTAGTTTTAGAATAAATAAGCATCTGTATGCAGCTGACATTAGAAGAAAAAGAAATTGGTATAACAGCGAAATGCAGCCTTTTACCTTTCGCTGACATCCTGGTCTTGACAATTTCTGCTGACCTTTCTTCCTGTAATATTTGTTACAGGACACCTAAATGCCAGCAGAAGGACCCTCTACTGGTACAGAATATATTATGCCCCACATGTAAGCCAGTACTGATTAGATTGCAAGACATACACACTTCAAGTCTGATCCTTCATCCATCTCAATACAAAAAAATTGTGGGGATGGGAGGGCATAAGCAGTTGGCATGAATATGGGAGCCCTTTTCAGACGCTATAGAAATTTATGGCATCTTAAACTTATGAGGAAAAGAGAGTCAACCTGGGAGAACAGGAGATGAAGTGGGGACAGAGGACAGTACAGTGTGTGTGTGAGTGAGTGTTCCCATTTTTGTCTGCTGAAATCAACTCTCATCTATAACACTTGAATACAGCTAAAACAACTATAACTTGTATGCAAAAGCAGTCTAAGCAGTCAATAAAGTCAGCTATAGGAACAGCGTAAAATGCTTGAGAATGCAACAAAGCATAGCCTTGGTGCCAGAATTGCCACAGAACTATCAGACATATCAATGAAAAACATTGAACTCTCCAAGGTCCCTTTAGGTCGGAATTCCCTTCTAAGGTCAGGTTATTTAAAATACCTTCAAATAACAAAACTAGTAGTAAGCCACATCCTTCTCCCCTAAGAAAGAGCTGGAACACAGGAAGAGGCTTAAAAAGAACCCTACAAATGTAATCAGTCTGCACATGTGTGGCGTCAACTCAGGCTATGGATACTGACACAAACTCTGCAACTAAGGTCTATCATGCCCTACTTTGTGCAAAGAAATACAAGAAGCGATGGGGTTCTAGTGAAGTTTGCTGGCACCATGCATGGAAGTCCCTATGGGCCTTGCAATCCTGCTGTATCAGGCAGTACAGTATATTCCTATTGAGGCAAACATGCTGAAGCCACTTGAAAACCTTCCATCCCAGTACAGAAAAAAAATGAGGGCACAGGAGGGCACGAATTGTGTGCATGCTCAACTCCTGTTACCACTTAACTGTTGAATGAGCAGACTGAACATCTCAATAAGGCTAAAGGCATCCTCGTTTTTCCAGACCATAATTTCCCCCAGTTGAGAAGACTCTGTTTATTAGAAGTTGCATTCCTGAAACACACTGCATTTGGTATGCTACACAGTAGCACAAGAACCAGGTTAATTTAAAGCTTAGATGCAAAGATGGACTAGGCAAGGGGGCAATAAACTGGGACAATCCTGGTAAGATAAGGGTCTGTTGGTAAACATTGAGCACCCTGCCTATTACGGATGCATCCTCTCTGAAGTAACAGCAGCATAATCTGGGCATGCTTGCTGAACTATCACTGGCATTAGAGGTCCAGGTGGCTGCAGTATGAAGAACCATCTTTCACCATCTTGGGTTGCTAAGCTATTCCTGAACTCAATAGTTAACTAAGAAAACCATGCAATGGTAACATCATGTCTTGATTACTGTATTTTAAAATACAATATAGTGTTAATATTTTATCAAACATTTGAACTGTTTTAATTTCACTGTTTTGCCTTGAGTCCCAGCTATGGGAGAACAATGACACATAGATATACTGTAATAAATACAACAAACAGCTGCAAGGTTGTTGTGTGACACTCCTAGCCATAGGCACATAACACTATTGTTAAAAGAAGTGAACAGGCTAAACTCAGAGCAGGTTTTAGATTTTGGTAGTAAACAATGAAGGACTGAAAAACATGGGAGGGGATAATTGCATGAGGGACTTCCCTTGTATAGATTTTCTTGACTACTGTGATAATTGCCCAACACCTCTCATGCTCTGACACATCTTGCCCTGGCAGTAATCAAGAAGACCCTTCCCACTCTGACACCCACTATCTAAAATACCTACCATTGCTGGAAATAAAACATAGAAAAATGCAGTGGGCATTTAAGCACAGGTTGAAGAAGTTTTGGTTTATCATGCGAGTTACACAACATGTTATTTTTTTTAAATGTATATCCTGCTACTTTTAACGTATACTGTGTTCTTTTTAAACAAATATTTGCATTATGGGCTTATTACTGTACTACTTGCGCCTAGATGCCCTAAGCACATCCGATCTCGCCTGATTTCGGAAGCTAAGCAGGGTCGGCCCTGGTTAGTACTTGGATGGGAGACCTCAAAGGAATACCAGGTGCTGTAGGCGCCTGGAGTGGGAACTGGCAAACCACTTCAGTATTCCTGCCAAGAAAACTCCATGGATATGGAGTCACGAAGAGTCGGTCACGACTGTAACGACACAACACACACACACACACACACACACACTGTACTACTTAGACATACTTTATATGAAAGGTGGTACATAAGCATATTTAAATAAACAAACCTGCATTTTCTTCCAGCTACAAAATGATAACATTTATCTCAGGAATGGGGGGGGATTCTGAGTACTCACTGGACAATACATAATGAATTAATTACAGGCAGTAATTTCCATATAGGATAATCTGAGAGTTCTAACGTATGCATTTAGGAAGCTGAAAAATATAAAATCTCTAGAACAGCATTCTAATGCTGAACAAAGATTATGGAGACAGTACAGAGCAAATTTGAGAAATAACTATGAATGTATGTGTTACACAATAAATCAATGTCAAATTTATTATGTGCAATAAGGGGGGGATAAAATATTTTGGTATCTAAAGAAGTAACAGATTTACTTCTTTCTGAGGCTCCATGAAAGCTCACTCTGAAACAATTCTACTAGTCTTGAAGGTTCCACAATATTTTAACCGTCCTCCCTGCCCCTTTCTCTTTGATTTTGCCCACCTGCTGAAACAGATTAACACAGCTACTTATTGGGGATCTTCTACAATAAACTAATGATTCAGAAAACTCTGAAAACCCACCCCACCCCTCCACATACAGGCCAGAAGGTCTTCTTAAATTCCAGAAGGAGAAAAAAAAATCTTAGTGTTGCCCTATTCCAACATGTTCACACATAGTAGAAAAGGGGAATAAGTTAGATAACAAATATGCGACAAGATTTCTTTCCAAGAACCAGTCACAGATCATTTCACTGAGTAAAAAAGACTTAGGAATTAGGATATATACCTCTCTGCACCCATCACATTGTGATCTAATAAAAGCAAATAGAATGGCTTCAATTACTAAAATGATGTGATGTTCTATTGAAAATAACAAAATTACACCTACAGAGGGAAGACTACTGTGATATAATAATAATAATTCTTTTTCTAAAGATTATTTGAAGTGTTCATGGGTGTCAAAATTGTAAGAGGGCAAAAGAAAATTTAATGTATAATAAAACGTATACTCAGAGAAGAAGATAAATAATGTACCCATAATTAGGATAATGTTGGCTCCTGGAAACTCAGAAATGCACATTTCTCTTTTTAAGGTACATTTTAGCACTCATTTGGTAGTTAGTTGCTTGTATTTCTTCTTCTATTGGGAGAGGGGATTGAACTGGGGAGAGCTCCCCCCACGGGTCTGTGGGGTCACCTGAGGATGGCGAGGGGAAAGGGAAAGCTGCTTTCCTTGGGGGATGGGAGGGAAAGATGTGTCTGGGGGTGCTTGCCCTTTCTCCCCCTCCCAAAATAGAAAGTGCTCTTCTCTCTTCCTCTGCCTCCAGTAGTCCCTCCCTCCCTTCCCTGCAAAAAACAATGACTGGTATCTCCTCCCCCATTCCCTCAATTCATGGCTACAAGGGTTTCTTATAACCCTCCCCAACTCCATCTTGGCTTTCTCTCCCCCAGGATTGACAGATTTCCACACTATTTAACCCTCCCCTCGCAAATCTTATAGCCCTTTTACACGACGCCTAAGATCTGCTGGTAGCTTAAATTCAAATCCCCCTAGCCAGATATCATGTGGGTTTTGTTCTTCTTCCTGTGTTCCCACCCTTCCGCACTCTGTTGCTTCTGTGTGCGGTGAGGGGAGGGAGAAAAAAAGGGAGCAAAAAATGCAGGATCACCTCCGCGCCATCGGAGCAGCCCTGTAGGGATTCCTGTCTGTTAAAGGGGCGACGGGGACAACAAAAACAAACAAATGTGAGGAGAGCCCGGCCTCCACAGCTTTACAATCTGCATCAGAATTTTTTTTTTACCTCTGGAGACCAGGTACTTGTAAAGTGCGCTGGAGCACGCTTAATTGGGTGTGGGCGTACTTGATTTTTTTTTTTTAAAGTCCACTGCTGGTGGGAAAACAATTCTATGCTCCGGATCTGCAAGTGTTTTGCAGCGGATTTTAGGGGTCATGTAAAAGGGCACTTAGTTAATTTTAGTTAATCTCTTCCTGCTCCCCCTTTGATTTTTTGTCTTAAATCTTATATGAAACCCCAACCCCATCCCCTGCTCTGGCATGCCCCATCCCCTCGCTCGGCTGCTCTATAGGAGTCTCCACCCTACTAATCTGCAGCACCAGGGAGGGGTGTGCAAGTGCGCACACTTCTGAAAGTGGACTGCGGGGAGTTTAATGTAGACTGCGGATTGTTCAAAGTTGGACAGCCCTGACATACAGTATATTGAATATATGGCAAACAAGTAGAAAAACAGATACCAAACAAGGCAGTGATATCTCTACTGGGGAAATTCAACATCAAAACACTGTTCTTGAATAGCATTTATAGACCCAGAAATGGAAACAAAACTATTCACCATGCTTAATATCTTCTGTTGTCTTGCACTGACAATTCAGACCAAGCTAGACATGCTGTTAAATGTGTCCGTGCATTTCATGTGAAGGCTTTTTTAAAATGCAGGATAAGCTTGAGAGAGTTAATAACAATTATGGGAATCACAGAAGGCACAGAAGAGAATCCTTCTTTTACTGGAGAAAAACAGTGAAACCTCAATGGAAAGGATGAGAAAGGTGAGACCTTCTAGGACATTGGCTCCAAACTTAGAGCTCAGATTATTTACTTATTAATTAATCAATTTTATATTTTTATTTATTTGACTACAAGTCCAGGAAGCTGTAACAACTGATTGGGTTAGCTTGGGCTTCTGGGAGCTTTAGTCCAGGAACACATGAGGAATTATTGTGCTTGGATATTTCTGTAAAAAAAAGGGAAACAAGCAGGTGCCATTGATAGTTTATTGCGCAAGCACAATGCTTTGAATGTTTTTACTAATATTCTTTACAGCAAATCATATCAGATCCTGTTAGATACCCAGGGCAGTGGGGAATGGATGGCTGTAAATAAGAACATAAGAACGCAAGAATATAAGAAGAGCCATGCTGGATCAGGCCAACAGCCCATCTAGTCCAGCTTCCTGTATCTCACAGTAACCCCACCAGATGCGTCTGGGAGCGCACGAGACGAGAGATCTGTCTCCTGATACCCCTCCCCTGCATCTGGCCCTTGAAGTACCCTGGTTTTAAGCCTGGAGATTACACATCTCCATCATGGTTTGTAACCTGTGATGGACTTCTCCTCCAGGAATCTGTCCAATCCCCTTTTGAAGGCATCCAGGCCAGATGCCATCACCACATCCTGTGGCAGGGAGTTCCACAGACTAACAACGTGCTGGGTGAAAAAATATTTTATTTTGTCTGTTCTCACTCTCCCAGCCCTACAAATTTTCCCTGCATTAAAAACTAACTACTTATGGAGGGCAGTAACACAGCTGGTCTTACAGTTTTACCTCTGTTCTTCACAAAATCGATCCTGTACTTCCTGAAGGGACAAATTGCTGGACTATGAAAGAGATTTATCCTAAGAAAATGGTAAATGCTGGCTTGCAGCTCCTAATAAGAGAATCACTCTAGGCTGCTCTGTGAACCATGCCTCCGTCCAACAGTGCATCAGAATATGAAAACCCTGCTCTTAGCAATCCCAGGAAGACACAAGATCTTCCTCATCTATAAAACACGCAACCACCACCTCTCGATCTCATCACAGTTGTTGAACACACAACTGGGATTTTCCTTTTAGCTACAGAACTTCATTTCCAAAGGTCAGTTCATAGAGAAATGTCACTGACAAACTGAAGCTGTATGTCACGTTAGGATCTTTGATGGTTCGGAATGACTTCCTATTTCCCAACACATTTTCATCCCTGAGCAAAAAAATCAAAAAAAAAAATCCTAAACAGCATACTGGGAGCAAAAATGTAAAGATCAAAGCAGAGTTAACGGGCACAATATAGGCCACCAGAAAGGCCAGTATACTTAATATGGCATATTCAGAACTGACAGCTGCTGAATCATTCCACTGGAGACAGAAGCTGAGTTGGAAAAAAAAATTTGAATAAGTGAGAAACGTACTGCAAAGGAACCATCAGAGCCATGGGGAAAGTAGACGGTCAGTTGTATCAAGTACCCTCCGGTCATTTGTAGGGAAAACAGCAATGCTGATCTGGCCATTGTAACTTGCTCATCTCTCAGAACTGCTCTGGGAAAATGTGTGCTTTGTAGACTTATGGTTCCACTGACTATTTCAAGCGCTGTGAAAAGTCACAACTACAGCAGACATCAGTTGGACAGGAAAAGGTATCTGGTCTTTTCTTCCCGGGCAACAGATTAATGTGTAAACACCAATCTCTTCTGAGAATGATGGCTCGTGCCAATATGGTGAAGCGGTTTAATAAGTGAGCCATTTCAGAATACACTGACAAAAGGCAGGGGAAGTGAAATAAACTTTTGACTGTGTATAGGGCACTGCTGATGCACTGCATCTACTGTATTATGAAAAAAAGAATGAAAAAAAGAATCTTTGCCTTCTCTTAAAGGGCCAGTCAAGAAACTGCCTGCAGCCAAAACCACTGGATTCAGCTGCAGGCAGTTTCTTGACTTGATGCGCTATACTTATTACACCACCTCACGACATAGACAAATTAAAAATAGAAGATTGCTTTGGATCAGTTCCTGCCGTAGTACCACCTGGAACTGACCCAAATCAGAGTGATCCTATCTGCACAAAAAAGGGTTCCTTGACTGGGGCTAGAAAGGTGTAGGTAGGAATGCTCTTGGCCTGATGTGCTCTAATAAATATACCAATTAATCACGATTTTAAGAGCAAACCAGCCCATCCTTGCAGTTCTTCAAACAGCAGACTAAACACTCATGAAGTCAGCCTTTGAGTTAACATAGCTGCCTCTCTGGAAACAATGTTGTCATAGAATGAAGTTTGATACAGCCAGAAGAGAATTTGTGAATACAGAACAAAATAGTTTTATTCAATGCTATCCATCATTCATACCTCATTCTATTTCCACAACATTCTACAGAAGTTTCATCATAGATATGAATCCTTTTTTCTGCCTGTTTAAAATTTCCCTGGAGGAAATATTTTACTTTACTCAGAATTCAATGTCCACTGTTTATTGTTGTTGTTCAGTCGTTCAGTCGTGTCCGACTCTTCGTGACCCCATGGACCAAAGCTCACCAGGTCTTCCTGTCTTCCACTGCCTCCCGGAGTTTGGTTAAATCCATATTGGTTGCACCACGGTTTATACTATTTCTCTAATCTTCTATGTAACCCTATTTACTGTATTTTTGGAAAAGCTAAGGCTGATGATATACATCACTACATGTTTTTTTTAACCTCTATTTCTGAATGATTAAAAAGACAAGTCCTTGTGTCAAATTAAAACAAAATTAGAATATCAGACTGAATAGAGATGGGCACGAAACGAGCAATTTTTTGTTTTTGTTTTTTTGTTTCGTTACGTAATGAAACGAAAAACTGAATTTTGTCTCCAAAATGTAACGAAACGAACCGAAACAACAGAAATTTTGTCGTGCGTTTTGTTTTCGTTGCGGCAAATACATTGAACTGTAATGAATGCTAACGAAACAGCAATTTTTCATTTTTGTTTTTTGTTTAGTTATGTAACGAAATGAAAACAAATTTTTTTCCAAAAAAAATTCACGAAAAACAAAAACAAACCGAAAAGGACCCCCTAAACGACAAATGAAACACCATTTTTTTTAGTCGTGCCCATCTCTAAGACTGAAGATGACTGTAATTAGGTTGTCCAACTTTTGGCAATTGCAAGGTAATGTCTGCGGTATGACAGCTCAAATGTCTGTGTACAATTCAATGTGTACAGCAACCTGGTACGTTATGTGGAAGAACATGGAAGTCATGGGGGCATGAGGCTTTTTTGGTCAAGAAAACTAATTTGCGAGCATGCAACCTCAGTATAACAGATAAGCAGTGTAGATATTTAAGGCTCTTCAACCATTTTTAAATCTAATTTATTTTCAGTGTTCACTTAGCTTTAATTTGTTTTAGCAGAATCTGCTCAATATTCCTGTATTATTTTTTTCTGCCAAGTACAGAAATTTTCATGCAATCATTTACTGCATTTACTTTTCTGCCAAGGTATTCTTTTTTAAAAAAATGTACACAATGCAAAAAGAAAAAAAACAGGGAACTAATGACAAAAATTTCTGCTATAGAACATTTGGGACAATCATCTTGCCAACATTTGTTGAAGTTGTACCAGAAGCTAAACTTCCATCCCATGGTACAGATGCCTTGGCCAAATTGCATTCCTACTCAGATAATATTATTTCCTGAGTTTCAGCTGGTAATTTAATAATGAACACATGGTAGTCAAAGCCAGGCAAAGAATTCTGGATTCTAGCTATGCATACTGATAGCATTGGACTCAGGGCAAATATTGAAATTATCTCACGTGCAGTAATTAGTAGACAGATTTGGAGAGTTCCACATTGGCTCCCATGGAAGAAGTCAAGTCTAGTTTTGGAACCATTTCATGGATAAGGTAATGTTAGCCAAAAATTAAAGTAAATCTATCAAAGAGAAGTAACAGATAATAGTTCACATTTAAAATTGCAACATCTCCCACCTTATGGAGTTTCCTACCAACCAATAATTTGTATATACAAAGGAAGTACTATACATAATATATCTAGAAGAAGTACTATACATTTAATGTACTATACATATAATATATCTAGAAGAACAAGAACAATGTGGGCTTTTCTTGATTCCGTAGGCACCAAAGCCTAAACGTATTTATGAAAACTGCTTTTCAGATCACCTAATGTTCTATATGCTCCTGGTACAATCAAAGTCACTGATTATATGGACAACTCTTCTCTGCTGAATGCATTGGAAGGGCATTTGATGATAATGGTGATAGTTTCTTGTATATAATGTCCTATGCAATTAAAGCAAATCTGTTAAACAATAATTACAGGCTTATAAAAGGCTTATAAAAGAAGTACAGTACAGTACAGTTATCTAATACAGTAATGCCTTGGTTTAAGAATTACTTGGTTTAAGAGTGTTTTGCAGTACAAGCTAACATTTCTTCTAAATTTTGTCTTGATCAACAAGCAATGTGTTTATATAGAAGCACTGGATCAGATCATATGATCACAAGTGAGCCAATGGTGGATTGTGGATGATTGTTTGGAACGTTCCGTCTCAGGCAGCCTCCAAAGCAGAGGGAGGAGAGAGTAATAGAGGTCTCCCTTGCACCAGCCAGGAACATTTTCAAAGGGGAGTGCAGGTTAGGGTTTTATTTTTCTTTATATTTATATTTTTCTTTAATTTGTTTTCAACATTCTTAATTTTTTCATACCAGTTTTAGTCATCAGGCAGCTATTCAAGTGTGCATAGGGTTACAAATTGCACTTTATTATTGTCACATTAAAAAATACAAAGTAAAATCCAGTTGTTAGTACCAAGCAGAGCAGATTCCACATCCAGGTAACTAAACAATGGTGTGGACGTGGTCTTCTAGCCAAATTCTTTTCTGCGTTTTGGTGTTTTGTGTGTATAGTATGTCGTCTTTGGGCCCCCAGAATGAATCATGTGAGTTTCCATTATTTCTTATGAGGAAATTTGCTTTGATATATGAGTGTTTTGGTTTACAAGCATGTTTCCGGAACAAATTAAACCAAGGTATTACTGTATAACCAATTGGGGGGAAAATACAGGTATTTCAGCAGTTATTTTTGCTTATTATTTTAATAAAATACTTATAAAACTATGTTAAAATTACTAAATGGTGTATTCCATTTTTGGGAAAAGCAGAAACAAGGTTACATTGCAGCATCTTGTATTTCCTTATTAGACATCCTGGTCTGTCTTCAGAACCTTTTCAAGGTCACTGAGCACTTTACTTAATTACTTTTTATTGATTTCTTGATATTTTAGTCCTGACTCTTAAAAAAAGATGCTAAGCTAAAATATAAAATGTGCCTTTGAAGATACTGTCTTTTGTCAGCATTTTACTAAAGCTTTTTGTACTTAAAATAGTTTTATAAAATGGATGGGAATATGTGTATTTCATTTAGTAATCCTTTTCAGTTTTCAATATTTTGTCAGTGTAGAAAGTAATGCTGTATGATTTAGCAAAAGAAACAAAAGAAATAAAGCAGAGAACAATCTTAAGACTCCAGGAAATGGCTGGATATAAGGCAAATGTATTCTACGTTATCTATTCCTGCTCCAACTTAGTAATAGGAGAAGTCATTCTGGTACCAGTAAACAGTTTAATCATACCTGTCATGCACTGATTTAGGTCATCATTTTTGGTGATTGGTGTAATTTAAGAATTGAAGCAATCATGATTAAATGGTCTCGTACTGCAATATTTTGTGGACGTCAATAAGTACTTATGATTGATTGTCCTATTTTACTTATTGCAGTACTGAACACCCTTAGTATTTTTTTTTTCGGATATAGCATAAAAAACTATCAAATTCTAAAACCAGGATGCCAGTGGGAAAAAAGTGATTTGTGTCCCCTGTTCACACAGTGTAAAAGCATTTTACTGTCCATCTGGAAATGTTGGTTTTGCAGTGTTTTGTTGCCACTCTATGACTGAGCAGGAGCACACACACTTCTCCCTATCTGTTACCATAATAACACATAATAACTATAATAACACAAAGAGACTCAATTCTGGAAGGAAAGGACACAACTTTATTGGTTACAGGTGCTGGGTCAGTATTGGGATAGATCCAAGTGTATCAAAAGACCTGCCTGGCTCCATTTATCTGTGGTCCCCTAAGGGTAATCCCACACAGGGTGAGAGACCATGGAGGGCCCATAAGTGTACAGCACTCCATGCCTCCCTTCCACCTAGGGATAGCAACTTATTAACACTGACTGGATCCACCGCAGTGTCCCAATCTGGCAGACCAAGTTGTGCCAAAATTGTGCAAGTTGCAAAACCATAGTTAACAGTGTACCAAACAGACTAAATGCATCAACTAATTATCCAAATGTGGGAAGATGAAGCCAGTGAACTGCGACATGGTTGGAAGATTGCCTCCACCCTGTTAAAAGCTGGGGGGCAGCAAAGCGGAAAACCCTCTCACTTTGGTCAGCGTGCAAAGGTACCAGCTTCAAATCTTGCAATAGGAAGGTGCTGCATCAGCCATGTTCTCCCGTCGGTCACCACACTCAGGCGGCCATGGTGTCAGCACCATTCCGCTTCTTCCAGGCTGCCTGGACCCCTGCTCCACCCACAACAAGGGGACCCACCCAGGAAATCGGGGAGGGGCGGCGGCGGCAGCTTTCTCCCCTGTAATCAGATTATAATGATGATTATAATGATGGCTCTGTCTGAGCTTGTGATGAAGAGCTTCATGGGTAACCTTAAGTGGATATTGCCATCTATGGGAGATTACACCGTTTTCCTGTCCCCGTTCAAACTTCCTGGATTCTCACCTTCTCCTTGGGTGTCTCCTTCACTCTCAAACCCTGCCATCACATTATATCTAAGTCCTGATATTCTTGTTCAGTCTGTAGACATTTGTATAGCTCTAGTACAAGTCTAGTCTTATTCTTTCGCCTCCGTGTTCACGGTGCATACTGCCATGATGGCCAAAATAAATAAATAAATAAAAATTGGGGGGGAAATGGAAACCATGACCAGTCCTCGGCACATGTCTTGAAACCCCAGTATCAGGCTTCATACATTTGATTATCAGTGCACAAATACCAGTTGTTAGGAATCTTTATTGTCATTGCCCCCTTGCAGGAACAACGAACTTTTGTGGTTGCTATATTCAACTCATTTAAAACATTTCACATAGATTTAAAAACAGGTACAGCACATAATATGACATATAAAATGACTAAAATATGACATATAAAATAAGCTGACTTCAAAGTCCAGGATTTCCGTTTAAGGCCAATATTGCTCAAAAAAAAGAAGCTATTTTTGAGATGGTTTGTTCTTGCCCTCAGTACTCTGTATCTCCGTCCCGATGGCAGCAACTCGAAGAGGCGATGACCAGGATGTGATGGATCTCTTAATATATCTAATGCTTTACAGTGGCACCTGGTAGTATAAATTTGTTCTAGGGTGGGGAGTGAACAGCTCACAATACTCTCTGCAATTCTTATGATTCTGTGCAACACTGTCTTATCCTGGTGGGTACAACTTCCATACCACACACATAACCCGTAAGTAAGTACACTCTCAATTGCACAATGATAGAAGGCCAGCAGCAGCTTTTGAGGAATATGGTTTTTCCTTAAAGTTCTCAAGAAAAATAGTCTCTGCTGAGCCTTTTTTGCAAGCCCCCTTGTGTTGACACTCCAGGACAGATCCTCCTGTAACTCAATGCCCAAAAATCTAAAACCTGTAACCCTCTCCACACCAGTCCCATCAATGACCAGTGGTTGAATATCAGTTTTCTGCCTCCTAAAATCTACCACAAGCTCCTTTGTTTTCTTTATATTTAGGTGCAAGTTATTTATTCTGCACACTGCCCTAATTGCCTTTAGTGCTGGCATAAAGGATGTCAGTGCATCCATCATGTAGAATGTAAGACATTCAAGGATGAGGGGGTGGGGTTGCTGCAGGTGTGGCACCCCTTAAGATACCTGCATGGGAGTGACAGAAATTACAACACAGAAAGCTGCAAGATCACCCAAGGAGAGGTGGGAGAAAGAAAGATTACTGTGAAATAAGTTACAGTGAAAAGTGTAAGAGCAAACAGTACTGTATCAAGCAGTATAGCCATCAGCATCTGCTTTCCTTTTGAATCTGAACATGCTGCACTAAATGTCTCATGGTTTCTTCATGACAGATGAATCTACAATGCTGTTTTTCAAGCAAAGCATTCCTTATGCTTTTTTTATTGGTTGACTTTCTAGCCCAGTGTAATTTGTCTCAAGATGTCTACTGCAGGCATCACAAAGGCAGACCAGAACTGTCCGGAAATCCTGCAGCAAAATGTCAGGGATTGGACTGACTTTAGCATTAACTTGGCATTTCCTCCTCAGCAGAAATTAAGATATAGACGATTGATCCATGGTTCCGAGGAAGGCCCTCCAGAAGTTCTGCTGTGTTGTAATGGAATAGCCTGAAGAAAGATTCTGTTTACAGCATTGCCCTTACTTAATCAAATTCGCTCATATCTTAGCTGACTTTGCAGAGGGGGGGGGGGACTTTTTCTGAAGAAAGAAAACCACTCTTGTCTGCTGAGTAAGCACAGCTATACTAATGTACTGCTTGGGGAATAATGGGGCAAGTTGCACATTTGAAAAGAAATCAACCTACCCAATGCAGAAATCTCAAGATCGGTCATCATAAAGCAATTTGAAAATTAACCGTTAACTGGGTCCCCCCCCCAAAGAAGTTGCATGAAGTAAATGCGACCCTGTGCCTAATTATGTCACTGAGTAGCTTCTCTTGCACTAATGGTGCCATTAGCATTCCTGCTGTTAGGACAAGCCAGGGTAGGAACAACACAAGTGGGAAGAAAGGATATACTAGTCATCTTGATAGACATAGGCCCTAGTCTCACTACTGTTATCTGCGCCTCTTAATATGATGCGTATATTTTTTCGGGTGGTCACATGATGTTTGATGCGCAGTTAGCGCCCCCACTACAGGGAAGTATTTTAGTTCTCTGTGTCTGTCCCGACTTGCTAACTGCGCATCTTTCCCTGTTTTTTCCCTTGTGGCGAATACCTGCATTGCAGCCAGGTAGCCGTTTTTCTTCTTAAAATCGATTGTAATTGCAGGTGGAAAGCCAGTAAAAATTGTGCTGGCATGCTGGTATGCCACCAATTCAGTAGTATAAATGATTACCAAGGCAGAACTACAGGAAGTGGCAGAAAAAGGGGTACAAATCTAATTGGTGTGAATTTTCTGGGGTCACACCTCGTTTGAGGCATTAAAAAGTTGCATTAATAACAGAAGTATTTTAACACAACCCCTAGTGGTGGTACAAAACGCTGCAGTTAAAGTGTGCTTTTGGGGGCATAGTCGCCCAGGGTACCAAAATACTGCTCTTCGGAGTGAAGGCACAATCTTTTGCTGTGCATTCTTTGGCAGCAAAAAGAGCAGCAAAATCGTCATGAGACCGGGGCCAAAGAGACAAAAAACAAACGCCAAATCCCAGAACTCTCTGTTGTGGGAATTCCACTTGCCAGACTCATACCTAAATTGTGCCCACTTGAAGAAAAACTGAGCTGGAAACTCTGACCTGGCTGACTATTAGAAAAGGGAGTGGCCCCAGTGGAGTGCTCCATATTATCCTGCTCATGTGAGGAATGAGAATTTATCTCAAAACCAGTCATGAATCCATCTGTGATCACAGCTGAGTTCCATTTTTCACATGCTACATTGCTTATAAGGCCACCTTACTGATTCAGCAAGTGTCCTGGCAAGATGATACATCAATTGAGCCCCAAATCTCACAGTTCAAAAGACCCTAATAAAGTACAACCCAACTCATTCTCAAGAGGCGGCTGCATAAAGCACTTCAGGTAAAAAGAGGAGAAGGAAACACAAGCTTTGTATCGGCAGCTTCCTCTTGTTGAGCTTTCTGCCTTCGAATCACTTGGTACACTGGGTGACAACTAGAAGGGCTAAGCTGAAAAATGAAGCTCAAAGCTAAGAGAAATCTCTTTTTCTGAAGCCACTTCAGGAGAGTGGCAAATTGACTGCAGGCTGGTATGAATCAAATGGGGTCCCTTGTGCCTGCCATTTGGATGCGAGGATTACATCAAATGGCACACACCAGAACTCCTGGCGACTCTATTTAGCCTGTTCCCAAGAAACCATACAGACAAACCCTCTGAACTTAGTTCTTTTACCTTGGTTGCCTGTCAAGGTCTACCAGATAAGCAAACCCACGGCCTTGTTTGTCCCATTAGCACAACAACACCATCTCTTTCTATCATTAAGAATGAAATGAAATCAATAAATGTATAAATAATAGAGATGGGCACGACTCAAAAAAATGGTGTTTTGTTTGTCGTTTGGGGGTCCGTTTCGGTTCGTTTTCTTTTTCGTGAATTTTTTGCAAAAAAATTTCATTTTTGTTTCGTTACGTAACGAAATGAAAAAACGAAAACGGAAACAGAAAATTGCTGTTTCGTTAGCATTCATTACCGCAACGAAACAAAAAAACGAAAACAAAAATGAAAAATTGCTTGTTTCGTGCCCATCTCTAATAAATAAATTAACTCCCAAAAAGAAGGACCAGGTGTAGTTTTGAGAATTGCTTTTAATCACCCTAGTTATGAATTTTTCAGGCTGGTTTGGGCCTCTTTGAAGCTGCTAAGGCAGTGGTGTCCAAACGTCAGCCCTCCAGATGTTTTTGTACCACAACTCCCACAATCCTTTGTCATTGGCAATCTAGACATGGGGTTCTGGGAATTGTGGTACAAAACATCTGGAGGGCCAAAGTTCTGACACTCCTGTGCTAAGGCATTTGGGTATGGGGGAAAGACAGCCATTTTAAAACAGTGCCACCAATCTGTTATGCTACAAATTACACTCCAATGGTCACAGTTTAGACATGTACAGTTCTATATAATACTTAACCCAGGGAACTCTGATTTAATATCAGAACAGGGTCAAATGCTGGTTTACTTATTAATTCCAAGTATCATTACTGGGACATAACGGGGACCCATTTATTATTGCAACCCACAACCACTGCACTGAAGCATGCATGCAATAGGAGAAACAAAGTGAAATTGCAAGTACAAAGCCATGGTTTAACAAACTAGGATATATGTAAACCACAGATTAATGTCTAAATCAAGCCAGTGTATGTGCTCATTACATGAACACAATGTGCATGTGCACAAACTTCTCTTGACATCTGGAAATGCATACTGTATTTGCTAAGTGAAAATTGCATAAAAATTAAAATTAGATCATGCAGCATGAATAGTTCTATTGTTTCTTAGAATCCTCCTTTCTTCCTGAAGATGAGTGATCATTCTTTTCTTTAAAGATTTTTATTTTACACCCTTGAGTGACCATTTGCAGATGTAGAGTTAAAGAGGAAAGAGGAGAGTTAGAGAGTTAGAAAGAGAAACGTATGCAGCCAATTTTGTTTAAGATCATAGCTTGTTGGAAAAGAAGATAACTTCTTTCATGCCAGTATTGGTTACAGCTTGTTAGCAGAGCAATCAGCAGCCAAGGTAACTCGTATATTTCACTCCTAACTGTTGGAATATTGAGCACCAGCCTGCTTCGGTCTTTGGAAGGAAACAGCACTTATGCTTCTTATTTTAAGAAAAGAAGAATGCTGGTGTATATGAGAAAAGTAAATTGAGATAGGAAAAACCATATATTTATCCGCTCCTAGAATTCTGCCCACATCCCTCAATTCTCTCAGTCAGGTCATACAACGGTCCCAACTCTGGGAGAGGCCCGTAAGTTAAAACATGGAACTGGGCCTTCTCAGTTGTGGGCCCTCGTTTCTGGAATCATCTGCCACCCAAGATTCGCTTTGTCCCCATGCTGTCAGTCTTTAAGAAACGACTAAAAACCTGGTCATACAAATCTACTTTCCCTGGTTATTAATTATTCCTTGATTCGCTGTTTTTCTTATCTGTTCTACTCCATCTTGCCGACTTTTCCTCTTAATATGGTTCTATCATATTATTGTTGAGTTAGTTATGGTTTACTTTGTTTTCTTAGTCTTTTTTATACTGTATTAAGAATATAAGAAAAAGAGCCATGCTGGATCAGGCCAAGGGCCCATCTAGTCCAGTTTCCTGTATCACACAGTAGCCCCACCAGATGTGTCTGGGAGTGCATGAAACTAGATCTCTATCTCCTGATACCACTCCCCTGCATCTGGCCTTTGAAGTACCCTGTTTTTAAGCCTGGAAATTACACATACCCATCATGGCTTGTAACCTGTGATTCTTTTGTGATACTGCTTTTTGTTTGTATTATGACATATACTGTAAACCACCCAGAGTAGCCTTGTAGCTAGTCGGTGTGGTATACAAATCTAAGAAATAAATAAATAGTAATATTAGTTCTAGCTGAATAAAATGCATATGCAAGAAGCCGTGGTTGCCCCAACATATCTCAAAAACAAAAGGAAAGATGCATCCTTTGTTCCCTTTCCAAGAGAAGAAATATGAGTACCGAGGAAGTGCCATCAGAAACCCTAAGGACGTTAGTCTGCATTAAAGGAAAGTCAACAAAAGTCAGAGAAGGTAAAGAACCATCCAGGACACTTCAAGACTGAAAAAATCTTCAAACATGTTGATCCTGCGGTGAATAATATATGAAGGCTCATAAAGGTACAATTCATTCTTTGTACTTGAAAAAAAGGGGGGGGGCAAAGAAAGAGTGGTGCTGATATAAAACCCCTGGAGGTTTCAATACAGCTTCAAGGCCACACTTTGCTCTTCCTCAATCAACTTTCTAGGTTTTACTTCTTCTATGAAAAATCATTACCTATGGATTCCTCATCTATTAATGTGCCCATAATTACACTGTTTTCTTCCATATTTCTGTTCAGAAAATATTGCACTATTGACTATTTCCTCTGCACTATTTTGGATCAAATCTTGCTATCTCTGCATTCAGTTTATTTTGTTTTCTACAACCTATTCCCCCCCCCCCGGGTGTCCTTATTTCTACACCCAAACATTTAGGAACACAGTCTCAGACGTGGTTCAAGAGCAGTTTCAAAGTATATTGTTGGATCCATTTGCTTCATGCTTCACTACAAGGTCCCCCAACATGCAACATCTCCCCAAAATAAGAAAATCTAACAGATTATAACCCACAGGACATAAAATAACCTAAATATTTATACAAATGCATCCTAAGTGCAAGAAAAATATTTGATTTTCCTGTATTGTGTAGGAAAAGAATCTTACATAAAATACACACCTCTGAGACATTCCATCAACAAACAATAATACTGTAATCAATAATATCTATCCTATTAACCATAAGCCTCAATACAAAATGTTTTTCCTCATCTTTTCTGCTTTGCAAGTACCCAATTTAAATATCCTCTTTGAATCAGAATGTTACATTATTTAGCATATTTGTTAATATGCAGAATATGAAAAACAATGATACTCCTTTCCTCCTATCTTCAGCTAATGTATGCAGAAATATTCATTCAAGTAACAGCAAAACTTTAAATGACCCAGATTCATACAAAGTTTTAACTATCAGAAAGGAAGCAGTTTCAGAAATCCTTTTGATTCAAATACTTAAAGTAAAAAGAAAGACAGAATATGTGTGGGAGATAGAGATGAAAGGAATCTAGTCATGGCTCTTGAAATTCATAATGTGGTTGGGACTATAATTTTTAAGGAGGCATGCCTCTGTGTGCATGCACGCACATGTGCGTAGGAAAAAAAGTGTGTGGGGGGGGGGGAGAGGATGGAATGCAATTTCTTTCCATTCCAAGTTTTGGCCCAGTGGTATTGTACTGTCTTCCTTTGTTTAACAGCTGGGCTAAATATCAAGTACAGCATCTTCTGTCTTTTGCTTATTGAAACATATCTGGAGAGAAAAAAATGTCTGCAAGACAAGGAAATTGTGTCTATGCTATAACATATCTGCCATTAGCTTGACAATTTTCTAGCAATCAGTCTCATGCTATGAATCACAAGGGAATATGCTAAGTGAAGGAAGAACTTCGAATTTCCTCTTCTCATGATTGATTTTCTGATTTATCATTTTCACCTTCCTGATACCCCCATTTTAGAAAAGAAAGGTTCCGGTACTGCTATTATCCTTGCTGCGGGATTTATTTGTAGATGGCTATGCTGTTTGGTATCCACTCCAGACAATGAGGCAGGAAACATGGGGATGTAACAGGTACAAAAGATTAATTCTTTTAAAGAGACAACCAGTTTGCTTGGCGAGAGTCAAGACACAATTTTAGATCTCTCTCCCCACACACACATATTTAATGCAGTTGAAACTGCCACTGCCATATGCAATTAAACTGGCCCCAAACCTGTGAATTAAAAATGTAACTTTAAACATTACAGTTTACATTTACCAAAGTATGTATTTATGTCGTGGATTGTGGTATGATTTAGGTTGCTTTGTGCCTATTTCCTGGCAGAGATTGGAAAGTCACCTTTGAGAAGAGTACACATGCAGCCATATTGAAATCACCCATATCTTAACTGTGGAGGGATAATGTTCTGAGACTCGCAGTTCAGTTCGAGATGGTTTCAGTATTCCATGATAATAATGATTTTTATAATTGTGAGGTCCCTCACTTTTCCAAGATTTTTAGGAAACATTTTCTATTAGGCTAACCTATACTGATTTTAAAAGTTTACATTCCTACAGTGCTAAGAAAACCTTCATCTTCGTCTCCTTAGGGCCATCTCACATGGCTTACTATAAGGAATCGAAACCATGAGACACTTACTTGAATAAATATAACATTGTCATGTGCACAGCTGCAGCACATTTGACACACACCCAGAGGACAGGATAGGCTGCATCCAAATGCTCTCTACTGCTCAAAGAGTATTTTTGGATGTGCAAGGGAACAGGTAAAGCATGTCCCCTATCTCTATTGTCACAAGGTGTGGTATCATCACTGCTTTGCTTACCTATAAACAAGATGTCTGTGGAATTTGTGCCTTGGTTTAAAGGAGAATCACACTTTTTGGAGGATTCACGGCATGTAATGCTACCTAAAAGGAAGAACTCTAGAGGATCAATCAAAAGCATTGAGTAATTTAATAATAGCTGCCTAGATGCCCTGAGCACATCCAATATCGCCTGATTTTGGAAGCTCAGCAGGGTTGGCCCTGGTTAGACCTTGGATGGATGGGAGACTACCAGGGAATACCAGGTGCTGTAGGTGCATGGAGTAGGAATTGGCAAACCACTCCAGTATTCCTGCCAAGAAAACTCCATGGACATGGAGTAATGAAGAGTCGGTCATGACTGTAACAACACAACACAACAATTTAATAAGAAGATATTGTCCAGCAGCATGTTCTATGATGGAGGACATGGTATATTTTCTATCAGAATACCCTCTATATGCAGACTTGCAGGACCACTATCTTAAATCCTTAACAACCAGGATCAAGAACACCTCTCATTTATGTATAGCAGGCATTCCAAAGTCAGGCTGGGGGGGGGGGGGCAAATGCGGCCCATTTACAAATTGCGAGTGGCCTACGGCCTCTTCTCACCGACTCAGCCTGTCATGCATACCCACCAGCTGGCCTTTCCCCATACCGGATGGAGGCATCAGCTTGCAGTTTTATGTTTTTGCCTGCCCTCCCTGCCTCAGTCCACCACTACCCAGCCACATTCCCAGCCTACCTGCCCACGGCTCCATTGCTGCAGCACCCCCCCTTCCTCCTTGCATGTTACAGAGACTTGTCCAAAGTCCGGCCCGGGAGCCCAATGCGGCTGAATGGTCAGCCCACACACATTTTCACCTCGCCAAATCTGGCCCTCCTTGCAAAAAGTTTGGACACCCTGATTTATAGTTTTCTTTCTGCTTTGTTGGCAGGCTACTACATATCCCATAGGACTGCTGAATTTGGTAAATGAGCGAAGGAAAAGGCCAGAAGTCATTACTTGCTTCATGGTTTCTGTAAATTAATTTTATAACACGAAACTTGTCTGAGAATGCTTCTTTCATTATTTTATACATTTCTGATTGTTTATATGTTATTTATTTGGACAATAAATATTAATTTTTAAAGGTAAAGATAAAGGTCCCCCCCCCTGCACATGCATACCAGTTGTGTCCAACTCTAGGGGTGGTGCTCATCTCCATTTCCAAGCCAAAGAGCCAGTGTTGTGCAAGTCTGTGGCCATGTGGCCAGCATGGCTGGATGCATTTCTGTGCACGATTCCCGCGTTTTACAGTGGTACCTATTTATCTACAGTACTTGCATTTACATGCTTTCTTTTAGCAGGACCTGGGGTTAACAGCGGGAGCTCACTCCGCTGAGTGGCACCCAGGATTTGAACCGCCGAGCTGCCGACTTTGCCACCAACAGAGCCCAATGAACTTTTTTTTAAAGAGTCAGGGTTTGCACCAGCTGCATTCAGATCGATGAAGCTGTTTGGATGAACAGACTTTGCCTCTCAAAAAAGAAGTCCAGTTGACTCACTGAGCCCGCAATGATGACTGAGAATCTTCACAGACGTATTTTTAAAGAGTGTTTTAATTCTATTTTTTAATTTTTAATTTTTTAAAAGAGTGTTTTAATTCCTGTTCATGAGCTCAGTTTGACTTACTATAATGCAGTAAAGTATTTCTATTCATAAATAATGTATACTACATGTAGTACAAGATAAAGGACTGTACTACACATCCCTGTGATTATTTCAGCACAGCTTTATATTTCCTTTTTCCGGAGGAGTAAGGAAATATAAACTGTGTTGAAAAAAAAGCTCTTATTTAATAATTGAACCATAAAAGGTTAGCTACAGACCTTATTAACTTAAGTCACATTGATTTCAACAGATACACTCTTAATGTGACTATGTCCAATTTTGATCCATAATAATTAAGGCAAAGGTAGCTTTATCTTATATGCATTCATTCCCATATTCACAGAAACCATCTCAAGGAGAAGCAAGAATCCTGGAAAATGCTATTAAATCCTTAGAAATTTGGGGTGAAGGTTGAGTCATAAAGTGGGAACTCCCAACCAATCTGATATCCAATTAGTCATCTGGGAAAGATCCCATATACATGTACAGTCAAACAGTGCTTGGCACTAGAGATGGGCACGAAACAGAAAAATGGCGTTTCGGTTTTTCGTTTGTCGGTGAGAGGTCTGTTTCGGTTCATTTCCGTTTGTCGTGAAATTTTTGAAAAATTTTGTTACCGTTTTTCGTTTTTTCATTTGTCGTTTCTACCCGGTTTTGCGCGATTTTTAAAGCATTTCCGTGCGCAGGCATCCCCCAATGCCCCACACCAGAGGGAAAACACTAAAAAAATGGATGCTGGCAGAGACACAGTATAGACTAGGTATGCAGGGAGGCTGCAAAGGCAGTGGCGGGCGTTGCCCAGGGTGCAAGGCAGCCGCAGAGTGACTGCACTGCGGGGCAAGGGAGGGTACTCACTGAGAGGTATGCACGCACACACGCACACAGGAAGGCTGCAGGACTGAAGCTAGAGTCGTAGCAGAGACAGCAATCCCACCCTAACTCCCACCAGAGACTGCAAGGAGGACGGGGGCTGCCAGAGCTTTTTATGCCCTCTGTGGCTGCCAGACCTGCCCGCCCAGTCTGCAACCTGGGCATGCTATTGGTTGAACATGATCCCACATCACATGGCTTGCCTCCATTTTGTGGCTGGTGGCGACATCCTTTTTAAAGGGAAAAGAAAAATACATCGCGATGGGAGAAGACTAAAACAAACGTTTTAAGGACCCCAACCCCCCTGGTAGGTATTATCAGACAATATAAATAATTATCACTGCCTTTTTATGGATGTCCAGGGCGTTTTTTAACATTTAAAACAGCTCATTTCATTGTGCGTCGCCATTAACGGAAACGAAACGTAACGACCTCAATTTTCGTGGTTTTGTTCATTTCATTGCATTTTCATCACAATTTTCGTTTGTCGTTTTGTTGCGTAACGGAAACGACAAACAGTAACGGAAACGAAAAAATGTTCGTTCCGTGCCCGTCTCTACTTGGCACACAATTTAGTCTGCGAAAGTAGCTTGCAGACATGTGAGGGAGTACTATTTTCTTCTCATTTATTTTGTCAAACATGGATGGGGAATATTTTCTGTGAATCTGATGAAGATGCTTCCAGCACAGCTTGCTTTCTCCTGGATAATGGAGTGCCGAATTTCTGTGCAAAGCCAAATTCTCTTAAAGGAGCAGAATAAAGCAGTGGAATCTGCCACTTCTCAGACCCAAACCTAACTTTGTATGTGATACCTCTGACTGTATTCATAGAATATGACTCTGTCTTAGATCTAGATTTACCTACAATCTGAATTTAAGACTATGCGGAAGAAAGCACTTTGCCTGCCACTGAAATGATCTTTCTGGGAAACTGGCTAGGAACTGGTATGAGGTCTTTGCAAGGCAAAGAGTGAACAAAGGAAACAATCAGATTGGAAGGCTGGATTACCAGACTGTCTTAACAGTTATCTTGTGCAAATAATGTCAGGCTGCATCTCACATTGTTTTATCTTTGAGTGCTACTGTTCCAGATCACCCAGTGTTAAGGATTTTGTGAACACCATGTTCTACACAGAACAATGGTTGACGGGAAGATCTTTCATTTTGTTTGCATTGTCACATTTCTAAAACTGTTGGCATATAAAAGCACCATTCAAGTAATGCTCTCTTTGAGAGAAGCCAGACTGCTTCTTGTAATCACATTAATCACTAACCAAAGCAAGTTGTTTAACTAATCAGGAGAGAGGACTTTACAAATGCCCTAATTTAATGACTTAGGATCTGTACCATCAAAGGCATGCTGGGCCCTTCCATCACTGTCACTTTCTGAACAGGAGGAAATAAAAATGTTTCAATTTTAACGACTGCTTAATAAAGGCTAATGGCCGAACAATGCAGAGGTTTCTGTCACACTAAGTCATACTGCTAACAATACCTTGGATAAAAAATTCATTTCCTATTTGAAAGAAGCTACTTCTGAAAACGAAGATACATGCCTGGAGAACTCCTAACCCATTAATCACTTAGGCAAATTGAAGTTCAGATTACACTAGTGAACTGAATTTAGAGGAACACTCCAATTTTCCAAGCTGTTAGGCAGTTCTTCAAAATAATCTGAATAGATACCAGATATGTTGATATGCTTCTAAAATTCTGATTTAGCTATGGCGAGTAGTGCAGTATACTGAAGAAGAAGTAAGAAACTGTGCAACTGTTTTAGAACAATGGTAGCATGGAGTAACCGGGAACTTCCAAAGAAAGCCAACATATCCGCTCACTTTAAGAGAAAACACATTTTTGCCATCTTCGGTTGAAATGCTTTGTAAGGGGACTAGGAACACAGTGTAAAATAGAAGGTAGTGTTTGATATTGACATGCTAAGAAAAGGTAATAGACTGTTGTTCCCTGCTCAGGAGATTTATAGTACACAAACTTCAAAGCACGTTCAAGTAGATGTGATGGAAAAAAAACAAGCACTTCCCTCTTTTAAGAGAGAAACAGATCTAGGGCTAGGTTTTTACTAGATAGAGGTATTTCCAAGGTTGCACAGATTCAATACAATTCTGCTACTTGACCTGAAAACAATATCGCAATCCTAAAACTGTGATGAGGCTGCTATGGTCCATGGAGCTCAGGATAGGATGGTAATAAGATACCTTCACTGGAAAGCTGCACACGAGACCAGTCAGTTGTTGGTTTTTTTCTAATGAAAGGTTGCTTCAGTGTATAATGGTATTATAAAAAAGCAAAGAAAGGAGAAATGGGGGGGGGGGAGTATAAAGAAAGCTCCTGCACAGAACCTTCTGTTACACAACATGACAAATAAGGAGCTGTGCAAAAGTGTCCCTTGGGCCAGTCATTCTATTTCCAAGTGTTGGAGGAAGTTTCATCTGGAAATATTTTCAACTTTCTATTGACCAAAATGAGCCCCATACCTTACAAGACTATGACTGTGTACCTTTACTTTGTTATGTAGTTGATTTTATTGTTCTAAATCATGCCCTTCTGAATCCCTTTTGGAAACTCGGCTTTCCTTTCATTGCATGCCCATACTGCATTAAGACTGATCAATCTGATCACCTCCTTTATCAGTGATGGCACAACTTCAGCCCTCCAGATGTTTTGGACCACAACTCCCAGAATTCCAGGCCTGTAGTGCCAATGGCAAAGGACTATGGGAGTTGTGGTCCAAAAAGTCTGGAGGGCTGAAGTTGTGCCATCACTGATAAAGGAGGTGATCAGATTGATGCCAAAGGTTCATCACCACTGCCCTATATGCTGTACATTATAACTTTCTTCAATATTTATCCCAGTTTCAATCATTTCAATATTCAAATTGAATTAATAAATCAATCTTGTGCCATCAAGTCAGTTCTGACTTATGGTGACCCTTTCCAGGTTTTTCTAGGCAGAGAGTCTACAGAAGCAGTTTACCATTCCCTTTTTCTAAAGGCATGCTGAGACTGTGCAGCTTGAGTAGATTACCATCACAAAATGATATAAATAAATAAAAATTACAGTTATACCTTATTCAAAATAGCCACAATGAACTTTATGTTTAAAGAAAATCTGCAGCAAGGTCTCTAGCCTTTGTCCTAGTTGATTGCAATTGTGATAGGATGCAAGTCTACAAATGCACTGGTAGAGAAGGAAAGGTGACAATAAATGGCCAACAGAGAGTCTTTGTATTGAATATGAAATATTGGCTTTTCTGAAGAGCATGAAAAAGAGTATGAAAGTGAAGCTTAAAACACTGTTCTAAACCTTCTGTAAAGTTGTAAAATTATAAGCATCTGTGGAAAATTATTTGAGATACCATTCATTATGTGCCAGTAGAACTCAAATATCATATTTTTGTTCTATAAGATGCACTCCCCCCCTCAGAAGTAAGGGGAAATGTCTGTGTGTCTTATAGAGCAAACACAGTAGTCCCCACTACATATCTATCACAGATTTTATTTTAGAGAGAAGTTACCTGCATGGAACCTCTCCCATCCCCTGCTGCAGCCTGGATTCCACAGTTCCAATCACCTCATTTGCAAAGAGATCTTCAAGGAGACTCTGCCCTCTCCTTTTGTAACTTGGATTCCACAGTCCCAATCACCTTGTTTGCCTCCCTTTTTGCAGCTTGGATTCCACAGTTCTAATCACCTTGCCAGCCTCCCCTTTTGCAGCCTGGATTCCCCAGTTTCCCAGTCCCAATCACCTCGTTTGCAAGCTTCCCCTTTTGCAGCTTGGATTCCACAGTTCTAATCACCTCATTTGCAATCCTTCTCTTTGGCAGCCTGGATTCCCAAGTCCTAATCACCTTGTTTTCAAGCCTGCCCTCCCCTTTTGCAGCCAGGATTCCCCCAGCATGAAACTTTAGGCTAAACATTTCCCCTTGTTTTCTTCCTCTCAAAACTAAGTGGTTCTTATGGTCAGGTGCATCTTATAGAGTGAAAAATACGATATATATCCACAGAAAATATATGTGTACATCCATGGCCAGTAACTTCCCGAAAATGAGTTTTTCCAAATGAACTGTTAATATTTTCTCACCAAGTCTTCCTTCTAATAAGCTTTCTGAAAATTCCCACCTTTCCAGGGTGGAAATATTTTACTAATACATTTCATTGTTTACTGAAGTGTTTGGTTTTATATTGAGAAGGTGAACAAAGTATATCTCACACTAAATTAACAGCTTCAACAACATATAGCCTGTGCAGCCCTTAGTACAAGAAGAACACTAATACTATTATAATGAACAAAATAGAAGCGGGAGCATTTACAGTACCTTGTTACTTCTGCCCACACCTTTGGTGGGTTATTCATAAATTAGACATTACTCTTGGCAATTTCCCTCACTGAACCAACAGCATGAAAGTGAAATAGTGGCTTCACAGAAATGCATCCTTGTGCCCCCATATCCCACTCTCAGGTATTTTTCATTTGCCTTTGGTCCTGTGCCCCAATTTATTTCCCGTATCTGGAACACACCCCAGGGCAACTAAAGGAAATAGGAATGATGCCAATAACAGAGAGCTGTATGTTTTCTAAGCTCGGTTTTCTACATGGAGTATTTTAAAAATTTATTGTTCTCACCATTTAACCACGGTGCCCCACGGTGCACTGGTTAAATGCCTGTACTGCAGGTAAAACCGTGCTCATGACCTGGGGTTTAATCCCAGGTAGCAGGCTCATGGTTGACTCAGCCTTCCGTCTTTCTGAGGTCGGTAAAATGAATACCCAGCTTGCTGGGGGGGGCAGTGTGTATCCTGCATACTGTTATTAAAAAGCTGTAAACCACCCAGATACTACTTGAAGTGGTATGGGGCGGTATATAAGCAGAATACTTTGCAGAACACTTTGCTTTTTGCTAGACCACTCCCACCCCAAGACTTCCTCACTTCTGGTAAGTTCCCTCAGTGTCCTACCATGATAAGACCCTAATCCTGCACTGCTCACCCTCTGCTTGTGGGTCATTGGCCTGCTTCTTCTTCACAGAAAATTGCCATATTCTGTACAGCTTTCTGAGAAAACTTGTGAAGACATTGCAGAAATCTGTTGAGGAAAAATTAGGAGCAGATAAATTGTGCAGCTCAGTGCTCTTTCCGTGGGAGCCTGCATCAGGAAAAAAATGCTAATCTGCAAATAAACTCCCAGATTCTGCACAGCTTCACACCATTTCTCGGGTGCACAAATCTTGCTCAAAAATTTGGGGAAATATGTGGAGCAAATATGCAATTCAGCATAGCAGCTATAGAATTCTGTGTACCTCGGTACCTTTTCTGGGGAATCTTGTGCTGGATTCTGAGAAAATATGTAGGAAGAATGACCCTCTGGCTCTACATCAAACTACCAAATTCTGGGAAATCTTGAGCAGGATTTTTGAGACTGCTGGGCAACTCAGCATTTTTTTCTGGGGATTCCTTAGCAGGAAAGAGGGCATCAGGTGTAGGAACTATAACAGTTCTGCACAGATGGGAATTCCTTCTGAAAAAACGACTTTTGAATCTTCAGGAAAATCCCGTGAGATTTCTAGCAAAGGTTTGTCAGGAAAGAAAATGTATAAAGAGTAGCCTCACTGTGACGGCAATAGAGGGACATACACACCCCCTACATTTTCACTGAGAACAAAAGGCCCTGAGACTAATCAAATAAAGCTTTTGCCTCAATATTCTTCACTTTGTGCATGTTGTGTCATTACAGTCGTGACCGACTCTTCGTGACTCCATGTCTATGGAGTTTTCTTGGCAGGAATACTGGAGTGGTTAGCCAGTTCCTACTCCAGGGGCCTACAACACCTGGTATTCCCAGTGCCTAATATGAATCTCATTTGCTGTTTCAATGCCCTTTCCTCCCAATTTCGGCAGGCTTTTAGAGTGCTTCAGAATCTTACTGTCATAACCAATTCAGTATCATAAACACACTTAGTCATTTTAATATTTATACTTCACTCTGGGTCATTTATGAACCAGTGGCACCAGTCACAACAAAGATCCACAAGTGACCTCATAGCTCACCTATTGCCATTGTAGAGATTCACTTGACTATACTCTGTTCTTTAATTAGTTTTCCATTTGAAAGAGCATTAATTAATTGGATACATTTTTACTCCACCTTTCTCCTTGGAAAAAGATCCAAGGCGGCTTACAGCATTGAAGGGCATAGGACAATATGCAAAGTTGGAGGCAATGAGTATACAGTTGTCCCCCGCCCTTTTGCGGTTCATATACTGTGGTCCTGATATATCGCAGGTCTGCAGTATATGAAAAAAAGGCCTCCTGGGGTAAGGAGGAAAGGCCTTCCCAGGCCCGTCAGAGGCCCCAAAAGTGCTTCCCTGCAAACTGGAAGTGACTTCCGGTAAACCAGAAGTGACCTCTGGATCACTAGAAAGCACTTTTGGGGCCTCTGAGTGCCCAGGAAGCCCCTTGCTGACCCGTCCGGAGCAGCGCCAGGCCTGGGGAAAGTACAAGAGCCCGCAGACAGCCTCCCCCAGTCTTGGCCTGACCCAGCATCTGCATATTGTGGATTTTCAATTATCGCGGGTCAGGTTGGGTCCCCAACCCCCATGATAGGCGGGGGTTTACTGTACAACAATTTCCAAGTAACATTAAAGATAATTTTTGAAGCAAGGAAAATGAGTGTGAAGAGGATTCTTGCATGATTAAAAAGGAAATATTAAATCGAAAAACAACAAGCAAACATTAAGGGGGAAATGCCACTGTGAGAGATGGAAAGCTAAAATGGAAATAAACATAGGTAGTACTACAAATTCAGACCAAGCAGTAATGCATAATTACCCATCTAAACTGGGTAATAAAGGGTAATAAAGAAAGACTACTGAACATTACAATCCCTCCAACCATGAAAAAAAATCAAAAGAAAAGTGAGAGGAACACAGCTCGTGAAGCAGAACAATTGCGTTTGAATGCCTTTTGGTGTCAACACTACTTTTTATTCTAATTTTAAACCCACAGTACTGTACATGAATCACCTAATATGTCAAAGCAGATCGCACAAAGGAAAAATTCACTCAGGGGCAAAATAATAATAATAATAATAATAATAATAATAATAATAATAATAATAATAATAATAATAATAATAATAATAATAATAATAATAATAATAATAATAATAATAATACTTAGGTTAATTACTCATTTGAACAGTATAAAATGCTTAGCAGTTTCTGTCAGTCTTCCCTCCAAGGTACCAATTCCTGAACATAAGTACAGTGGACCTTGTATAACAAACAGTTTGTATAACATAAAAATTGTACACCATAAAATATTCCGGAGATAGGGGAAATTTGCCTAACAGAATCGCCTATGGGGCATATCTGTACAACATAAAATGGGATCACTCCATTTTCAATGCATTCCTATGGGAAATTTGTATAAAGGAAATTTTGCTTAACATAATTTCATTTTGAACGAATTAATGTATTCCTATGGGAAATTTGTATAAAGGAAAATTTGCTAAACATAATTTCATTTGGAATGAATTAATTCCTTTATACAAGGTACCACTGTAGATATAGTGATACTATCCTACTACAGCTGTGAAGATTCTCAGTCATCCAGGTGCATTTAACTGGGAGTTGAGTCATGGCTACTGGACTTCTTTTTTGAGAGATAGAAACGTTTCGCTGTTCATCCAAACAGACCGATGAAGCTGTTTGGATGAACAGCGAAACGTTTCTATCTCTCAAAAAAGAAGTCCAGTAGCCATGACTCAACTCCCAGTTATCCTACTACAGGCCCACCCACCTTTTATTTTCTCCAAAAAAATTATTAAAACTGATTCACGAGCTCTGTCAAAATTGAAACACATCTTTAACGTTTCCTAAGACATTCATCTTAGCCATAACCAGTAGGGGTAAATTACTTTCCCTTTTGAACTATTATTTGAGAAAAGAAATACTTAAGTGACTATAATGACTAACTTTCTTAGAAGGCACTCACTAAATTATCCCTTCTATTTCTGTTATCCGCCCTTGTCTTTAACTATCTTATGTCATTTCTCCTTCCTCAACAGAGAGTAGCTTCATAATGATTTTATTTGCCACTAAATTAGGCAAAGACACTTTTAATACTTGGAAAATGGAGTCCCTACAAGACATCCTATCAGTAAACAAACAGGATACACAGTATGGCAAATCACTTGCCATTTACTAAAATTAACATAGTTAGTGTTGGCAGGTTCCAAGAATCTCATTCCCCTGATATTTTCAGGCCTAAATTTGAGAGTAGGGATGAGGTGGGCCTTGTGATATTGACATAGGATGTGTCTTTATAATGTCACAGTACTGAGACTTCACAATATTAAAAGGACAGGGCAGACAAAGCTTGGGAGAAACGCCATTAGCAGCTTCTGAGCCAGATGATTATAGGAAATGACATGAAATCAATCTGGGTAAAAGCAGGCTAAACTAATATGCCAACTTAGACCTGTGGATGCCCAAGCAAAAGCCAAGATATCCCCATTAGCTGGAACAGTGGACCCTTGTTCCTGTCTAGGTCTCAAATCCTGTGACATCTTATCTACAGCACACAATGTAAGAGGTCTTCAACCTCTAAAAGGTTCACCACCAGCTCATGGAGATTCCCATCCCCTCCTCCAGGCCCTGTGCTGCTGCCACTAGTTCTTGTGGCACTGGAAAATGCAAGAATATACAGTAGGACCCCCCGTATCCACTGATACATTATCCACTGATTCAGTTATCCACGGTTGGCAGAAGAAAAAAATTAAATAATTCAGTAGCCACAAAGCAAGCTATTGTCACAAATAGCATCTGTAAAGCAAGCTACTGTCACATACTGCAGCCACAAAGCAAGCTACTGTCTCAAAACACCAGTCATAAATCAAGCTACTGTCGGGAAACAGCAGTTTGGGGTGGGTGGGCACTCGGCAGGTGTTCTCTCTTATCCACGGTTTTCATTATCCACAGGAAGGCCTGGAACCAATCCACAGTGGATACTGGGGTCCTACTGTACTGACAATTCCATGCATTCATGCCAAAACCTTCACATTGAGCCAGAGACAACTGGTGCCCGCTGGAATAGGAAGAGATGGCTGCAAATGTTTAAATTCACTTCATATGCAAAAATTACCCTTCTTTTGTCTCTAGGCTCTCATTGCTCTGATATACGGTATGTCTTCCTAACCCCAAAACACTTTTAAGAAACCAACCAGTGTAATACTAAATTTAAATCTGTTCCAATAGGACACAACATCCCTCCTCATACCTGTTGCTGGAGAACACAGGAAGATGTTATACTTTGTTGGCATAAAGGAAGCTTTTATGCCAAGGTGGATCATTGATCCATTTAGCACTGTACTATTTATACACACACACACACACACACACACACACAGTACTGTAGGCGCCTGGAGTAGGAACTGGCAAACCACTCCAGTATTCCTGCCAAGAAAACTCCATGGACATGGGGTCACAAAGAGTCGGTCATGACTATAATGACACACACACACACACACACACACACACACACACACACACACACACACACACACACACACACACACACACACAACACGCACACACAATTTCATGCTATTAGTCCTGAAGTGGTTTTTTTTAAAATTTGCTGGTCCATCAGAAAATGTTTATGGCAACATGGAGTAACAATGAAACAGACATCAAAACTAAATACATAGGCCTATAAAATGACTGTGATTAGCTAGCTATAATATTCTATTCCAGTCTAAGTTCCAAGAGATGTTTCAAAGGTAGGCCCGTAAAAGTGCTTTGCAATACTTAACCACAAAGTTATCATGGGTATATACTCTACAAATACTGTACTAGATTTTCCATTTGCATGATAGGCATACTTAGTAGATATAAGAGACTGAATAATGAATTTAGACGCCATACTTTTTCACTAAGAAGAAATTATCTTGTAAATCAGATACACACAAGGGCTTCGTTGTAATTGTTCTGTCCCGTTTGTTTCTTTAAAACAGCTATTCATTAAATGTGTACATATTTACTATTAGGTCACCAAAATATTTTGAAAAGCATCAAATCATATTCACTGATGTTCAGGGGTCTTTGAAATGGGATTGTTGTGCCTTTAAATGTATTTTTAGTATTATTGGTAGTTACCATTTTAATATTAAATTTGTTCAATTCTTTTAAAATATTTGTGTAATTACTTCTTTAGCTTTTAAATACTGTCTTTTTCATGACGCAAAGGGAAAGTAAAAATATTTTAAAATCAATACTGTAAATAAATTATTGGACTGATTATAACTGCCAGACAGTTTAATCTTCAGAGCAGAAGTTCTGATATGGATACACAGCATCTGCACATGTCCTATAAAATTTCAGGCTCTTGGACCAAACTGGGACTAATTTATGTCACAATGAGCTTATGGAAGAAATATAGAGAAACATTCGTATGCTCCCCCCAGTTATGGAAAGGCTGATATGCTTGAGGAAAAAAACCTGAGGCATGCTTAAGAAATTGGCATAATTTACAAAATATATAAAGTAAAAAAAATATTAAAAAGGAAAACAAAAAATGCACAGCAGGAGTTAGATAAAAAGCTGTTTTAGAAATTGTGTGTTCACATTTCCTCATGCTACTAAAAGACTGTCTGTACAGATGTTTTCCGTAACATCAAATCCCTGTGCGTATTCAAGATACCATCTTGCTTGTTTTGGCTGCAGTCACCCTTTTTCTGGAAGACATATGGGGCACAAGGCATAGGTTGTGCTTCGGACTGGAATATCACAGTATCAGGATGGCTGAGACAAAAATGCTTCAAAACACACAAGAGTGACAAAGCACCTTTCCATTAAAGTCAGCAAGCTTTCGTTTGCACACCTTGTCACATAAGAGGTATAAGCATCTCAATTAGAGATGGGCACGAAACAGAAAAATGGTGTTTTAGTTTTTCGTTTGTTGTTGAGAGGTTTGTTTTGGTTCGTTTCCGTTTGTCGGGGATTTTTTGAAAAATTTCGTTACCGTTTTTTGTTTGTCGTTTCTACCCGCTTTTTGCGCAATTTTTAAAGCATTTCCGTGCGCAGGCATCCCCCAACGCCCCAGACCAGAGGGAAAACACTAAAAAAATGGATGCTGGCATAGACTAGGTATGCACGGAGGCTGCAAAGGCAGCGACGGGCGTTGCCCAGGGTGCAAGGCAGCTGCAGAGTGACTGCACTGCGGGGCAAGGGAGGGTACTCACCGAGAGGTACGCAGCATGCACGCACACACACAGGGAGGCTGCAGGACTGAAGCTAGAGTCGCAGAGACAGCAATCCTACCCTAACTCCTACCAGAGACTGCAAGGAGGACGGGGGCTGCCAGAGCTTTTTATGCCCTCTGTGGCTGCCAGACCTGCCCACCCAGTCTGCAACCTGGGCATGCTATTGATTGAACATGATCCCACATCACATGGCTTGCCTCCATTTTGTGGCTGGTGCGACATCCATTTTAAAGGGAAAAGAATAATACATCACGATGGGAGAAGACTAAAACAAACGTTTTAAGGACCCCAACCCCCCTGGTAGGTTATCAGACAATATAAATAATTATCGCTGCGTTTTTATGGATGTCCAGGACGTTTTTTAACATTTAAAACAGCTCATTTCATGGCGCGTCACCATTAACGGAAACGAAACGTAACTACCACAATTTTTGCAGTTCTGTTCGTTTCGTTGCATTTTCATCACAATTTTCGTTTGTTGTTTCGTTGCGTAACAGAAACGACAAACGGTAATGGAAACGAAAAAATGTTCATTCCGTGCCCATCTCTAATCTGAAGACACAGAAGCAGGCATTCCCATGAAAATACTGGAAACCAAATTAGGAAACATCCACATTATCAGCAGTTTACATGAAATCTCATTTCCATATGAGCTGCTTTTCACAACCTCACCATCACTCTGCTGTCTTCTTACTGGCATTCTTTACTGCTCATCCTCTTCCCTTTTAATCTGCTCATGGGAGGCAACAGGAGACCCTGTACAGCAAATCCAAACAGCTAATTCTATAGCTCCACTTGCCAATGACATCAATGCAGTGTAAACAAACCTCTTACAATCACTAAGGTTTATAGAGGTAGAGGGATAATTTAGTCCGAATCCAAATTAATACAAGACAGTAGTTTTCCATTTTAACATGCTGTAAATGTCTTTTTCTTCTTGCAACAGTGTCTAGTCTTCATGCAGTCAACGCGACAGAAATGCAGTTAAACTATTATTTATCAGCCATAATACTTTTAAATATTTGTGCCAGCACAATTCCAGTGGTATATGTTTAGCTGAAAATTGCTGCATGTTAAGACGTCAGCATGGGCATTTTCTATGGCACACTGAGTCTTCCTACTCGTATGTGATAGCAAATGCCTATGCTGACCTGTTAACTCGTGGCACTCCACCACTGAAATCTAAACCAATGGAATTTAGCTAATTCACATGAACCTAATTGTCCAAGCTTTGGATGTGGTCAGTAGAGTGGCTGTATATCTCAGGCTAATGTGCCAGTTGCATCCATTCCTTGGCATAAATGATGACCCACATCTTACTAAGCATGTGTCTGCCTTGAAATTACTTGGGAAATGCAACTGGTATCAAATGGTTACAGAACAATGGATACCTGAAAATGTTATGGAGTGTATGGAACTCCCACATCATGACAAGCTTAGTAGCTTCTCATTTGTCTTGCACCACAATTCAAGGTGGTGTCATTAATTTTTGTCCATAGATCTGTTGTCCAGGCAGCCTGAACATCTGCATTCTTCTGTCTTTGGGCTCTCAAATCTAAAGGAAAAGCCTTCTCATGCTCCTCTTTCATGGATACATTTGGTGAGGATGTAATAAAGGGATTTGTCACTGGCTACTCCTAGGCTTCAGGGCTCCACGCTAAGGCAAGACAGAAGTGGAACAGGCTGATTGTCTTCTTGTTGTCTTCTATCAGCAAGCAAATCAGCTTTGACCATTAAGCTGGACTGTAGTATAAACAAAGTCTGATTTTGTGTAGACACTGCCTTTAAAAAGAAAACAATTTAAAGGGATTTCAATACTTAATATTTGATGTTCTGATTAACTTGCTTTATCTCTTAATCTCTATTGTTTTATCATTTTATTGTTGACTACCTCTGATCCCATTCTGTGAGAGAACAGCAGGGTAGAAATCCATCACGTAAATGCATTATCAAAATATGTTATCTCTGCAAACAGTGATTTCCAGTGAACTGCAATTTTTTTTAAGCACTAGCTGGCAAGTTGTATGAATCTGCCTCCCCTGCCCCAATATTTAAGGATGCTATCCTTTTCAAACTCCTTTCTTTGGAAGGCTATATTCCAGAGGACTTCAGGGTCTGAGTTAGTGGGATAAGGAAGACCTAGCAATAGAAAGAATGAAAAGACACCGGGTTGGACAAATTGCTGACATGCAACCACTTGAATTTTTCTGCACACTATCATTACATCTGGCTTATTTTGGCTGTACTTGCATGTAAAACTCAGACAAAATGGGCTGTGTGTGACTGACATATAACACTTAGCTCAATTTCACTCTAACAGCCCATTTCAAGCACAATTAAACATATGAACATGACTTTGTGAAGTTGTAGTCTGTCAAGATTCTTTCCCCCTTTGTGTGAATTGGTATCTCTGAACTCTTATTAAGGCAGGTTTTTATATCCCTACTGCACCTGATCAGACTGCAGATGATTTTTCCCTGTAGTTAAGGTCCCAGTGCAGAAGGAAACTGTCTTGAGTTACACAGTTGCTGCCATTACACCAGAGGGTTGTTGTCAGCATTTCTTTTCAGTCTATATCCCTGGACAGTTTTATCACTCAGTTGGGATTCTCTTTGACTTTTCAAGCCTTCTGCACAAAGAGTCACAAAAGTTCTTTTGCTATTAGCTAGATATTTCTCCCACATCCAGTGGGGTATGTACATTGTATTGTGGTGGGTGCATTCAATTGATCGTACTGCTCATGTTCTGATCCAATATCTTTAATCAATTGTTGTGAAATTTCTCTTTGTCAATAGACTTCTATTTTCTGATCCTTCCAACATGTCAACTCACTTTGCCCTTTTAAAAACAAACATCAGCACTTCCCAAATGTCTTAGTTGCATTCATATATTTTAACACTATCTTACCCTTCACCAACTGACTGGTTGCTTCCTCAGGTACATTTGGCTAATCTGTTACAACGTGGGCTGAATATTTTAATGAGCCCTCAGCTTTTCTTTTCCTCTTGTTAAAAAAGAGGCATTACTAAAAACAGCATCAGTACATCCCCCTCCCCCCCATCTGAGGAACCACATACACTGTGGTTATTCATCTACTGCACTGGATCCCATTCAGTTTGCTGCTGCACATGATTATCATCAGTCTACCTCCAGGCTGTTTGTGGTCCATATTGCTTAGGGCTAATACCCTATTGGTGCTTGTCAGTGACAGAGAATGTGGAGCAGAGGATAGGCAGGTGAAATTAGAAAAAGACCCATACTACCACCCACCAAACAGCACTCACTGATCCTACAAGTGGACAATATATGGGGAGGATGCATTCCCTGACCCTGAACATGAATATCATGGGAAAGGAAAAGAAGGCCAAACCATATCTATTTCGGGCCTTTTCTGTCTACCTCTATGCCTATAATTGGCACTGTCAAAACTCCAAAAGCATTTTGCTTCATTGGCAGCTTTTTGGATCATGCATACTGCAGCTGTGGGAATGGTAGCGAGTTTAACCCAAAACCAAATTAGAATCCTGATCTGAGTCAGAGGTCCCTCTGCAGGCCATCTGTGATCAACATTACTGCACTCACAGGCAGAACTATTGTATGAGCACCTAGTTCTGCATGTTGGATGTTAGGCAGGAGAAACAAGGGGAAGAACACTGGGGGCGAAGAAACATCCTGGTTGGTTCAGTGACAGCACTGCATCAAAATAAAACCACAAGCAGAGAGAGATCAGTTCACCTCTAACTGGGCATAAATGGCCGTTGACAATTCACTCCTTTGTCCCAGTATTTTTAAACGGCTCTCCCTCCTTTAATTTTTCCCTCTGCATGCCATTCCTTTCCATGTCTTGCCTTTGCAAACCTGATAGCTGGGCCTTTGTTGGATTTTTTTTACTGTCAAGAGTTGTCAGGAGGTGCAATTGTTCTGAAAATGGGCTAAAAATCAAATGCAATTGACATCAGAACAGAGAAGAATAGGTTTCGCTTTCTAAAGCCTGTCATAGCTGCTGTTTCTGAACCGCCTGCTTCCCAACTCATGCTGGGGTGACAGGACAGATCAAGTGCTATCAGTCCCAAATTATCTCCAATTCAATGTGAATTGCTGACTGGTATTTTGGCTAACAGGAACATGTTACATGAATGGCTTCCCTGACTCCTCTCTCAAATCACCTATCTTCTCTGTCTAATATGTGTACATCCTCATCTTTGAATGAGTGCCCTTTGTCCTTCAAGTGGAGGTGTACTGCTGTTTCTGGTCCTGAGCTGTTGCCCCTCCTATGTTGGGCCATCCTTCTGTTTAATGGCTGTTTATTTTCTCCAATGTAGAGGTCTGCATACTCCTCACTGCATTGGAACGCACATACTATATTGCTCCTTTTGGTTTGGGAGAGGGGTCAAGGAAGCCATTCATGTGAGCACTGAAAACCCCCCTCTCAACAGAGGTGGGGGGCTCAGGCACAGTCTACCTGCCACTTATCAGGCAGTGATTTCAACAGTACCCAGACAAATCAAAAATACTTCATGCCTCCACCTATCAAGGCCATAGGTAACGACCCATACTTTATGGGTTTCAGCCTCCTCCATTTCGGTCCTCATCGTCCAACCACCTTTAAGATTACCCAGTGCTTCTCTATAAATGTTTTCCTCGTCCTAACTGACATTCAAGGTACAGATTTAGAAAGATAACAGCAGCTGTGAATCACAGTTTTGCTTTTTTTCTTGGGTCTGAGAATCACTTAAACCCCTTGTTCTCAACTGTGAAGCAATCCTGCTCTCCACTGACCAACTTGCCTGTCCTGTCCCCGACTAAAAGCAATGTAGCTTTCCTTTCACTTATAAAAGTATGCAGCAAAACCTCTGACCATTTAGGACAGTTTTACCTACCTAAAAAAGTCCAGCGATTTCTACCTAAATAATTACTCCCTCAAGTATGGTAAATTGTCTAATCTCAAAGAAGAGAGTACTTACATTAATGCAAGTTGACTACAGAAGGATCAATATTAGCACTTTATTACCAAAGACAAAGTACTACAGGCAGAAAAAAATCAAATGCCTCCTTTTTTTTTTGCTTTTTTCGAGCAGTTCTGTAATTTTACAGTACATTTCTGCAAGTCTATTCTTTAACAAATGCTCCGTTCCTGATTAAATAGTATTTTTTCTGTTGTATTATTTTCATGAATTAGCCTCTGTCTCTGAAAGTTTAAGTTCTTAGTAGGAAATAAACTAAAAGAGAGGAAAAGAAAAGAAAAATTTAAACTTCTGAATGTCCTGGTTTTACAATCAATCTAAGGACTGGAGATATAGTTAAGAGCCAAACCATTTTTATACAGTTGGGTGTTCATAGTTTTCTGAATGGATGAAGAAAATAGTAACTATAGCAGAGCAGCATATTGAAAATTTAACAGATGTGTGTTTCACAAATATTTTCTTCTTCTTTGCAAATACACAGTGTGCATAAGTAAAGCTATGTGCAAAGCAAAACTGAAAACAAGATGACCGATTCCGCTGCTTTTAGAAAAAGCTTGCATTGTGAATCTCTTGTTTTGGAGAAAGTGGAACACGCTCTCCTCCCTATTCACATTATTTATCTCACCCACGTTAGAAGAAAAAAGGCTGGCAATACAATCCCAAACACGCCATCCCCTAGACATTTCATTTAGAGAAGAGCAAGGCAGCTAGACTAATTTTACCCCCTTACTACCATTCCGTTTTTCCTTTCGTTATAGAATTTACTGGATGAAGTAGATGGGATGTCACAATGACTTCCCATCAGAGAGTCACCCATTCCTGCTGTTGTGGTGTAAGAGGGAGTCAGAAGCAGACATTGAGGGCTAGATCCTGTACCATTTGACTAGCTCCTGTTAAAGCCAGTGTGATTTACATCAGGGACACAGATGTCCTGTATAAAAACTCTGACTCCTAACCAGAATGAACAGTGGTATCTCAGCATAATTATAGAAGATATAAGGCTGATACTTACGGCTGTCAAACCCTCTATAATATTTGCCAACACTATGCAAATAACAATAATAATCTGACACCCCCCCCGAGGAGAATTTAAAATCCCCAAGGATATTTCCTTTTGTACATGGAAGGAAGAATCGGATCCTCCCATGTACAGTTAAGAATGTGTACAACACACACACACACACACACACACACACACACACACACACACACACACACACACAGAGAGAGAGAGAGAGAGAGAGAGGACAGAAAGAAACAAGAGGGAAACCAGATGGGAATTAACAGGGGGATGCTGAGAATACATACATCTAGCTGTTACAGGAAAGTATGCAATTCTTCTCTTGGAGGAATGTAGGGTTTTGTAAAACCTGTACAGAGCCTCATTTCAAACCAGCCTGAATATCCATTATGTACACACAAATGAAAGGGTATCCTGGGCCACAGTGATAGTAATTATGCTATATCTGGCAGTCTGTAGTGTGAAACTGTTCTTTCCCCCCTCTCCTCCCAATTCACATTATTTATCTCACCCACCTACTCCTCAGCCACACAATTCTTTAAAAATACTTGCTAGAAATCTTCACACTTTGCAATGGGATTTAATTCTTAGCACTGAGGCAGTGAATCATCCACAGGCGCAATTCCCAACCTTGGAACCCCACTCCCCAGATGTTCTTGGACTCAAACTCCCAGAAGCCTTCATCCCTAGCTTTGCTGGCCTGGATTTCTGGGAGCTGAAGTCCAAAAATATCTGGGTTACCAAAGGTTGGCAACCACTGATCTAGAGGCAAACTTCCTTATTCTCGCATTTTCAGAACAATAAATTCCATTAGCGGTTCTCACAATGATAAAGCAGTTAAACTTCTGGCCCTTACTACAGGGGCTGTCTTATGAATTAAATCCAGTGTCTTCTGATAGTGCATCCTCTTACACACAAGGCAGAAGTCCTTGTGTATTCTTTAATGAGCACTCATTTATGCCCAGCACTTGCTTGTTTTATGGGTGCTGCGGAACTAAAATATCAGCCTAATAATTTTAAAATACTTCCTGTATAATGCCAGAATCAAAGGTGAAAATCTAGATAAATGCCATTTTCCTCAACTGTCATACATTCCTAGTTTATCTAAGTGAAAATAAGAATGGTGCCTGTTAACAGAACTAAACACTCTTCGGCAAGGTCCATGAGTTTTTCTTGAGGCCAGCATTTGCGCGTCTATTTTTGATGCATTCACCAGCCTAAGAAAATGATCGTATTTTACTCCCAACAATGCTTGCAGTTTGAGACTTAAATCAAAAGCTGCTAGCATTTTTGTTCTCAGGCCACTGCAGACAGAATGAAAGAAAGAGAGGAGAAGGTCAATCTGATACGGTGACATCTTTCAAGTCCTCAGGGGAAGGGGGGAGCTACTTTTAAAACAGACAGTTCAGCATACTAAGACTGCTGATCAAAGGGTGTCATGCCATAGTGAAGCGTGAAAATGGAAAACCCTCTCCTGAAATCTCTCTCACGCGATGTATGACATACTTTCTTGTCCTGACCCATCTGGCTACAATACTGTATTTACTGTGTTTATTTTCTGTCTGTTATATAGACCATGCACATGGATCTCTTCTTTAACTTTATAGCATCCCTATTAGAAAGGCCAAGGGGGAGGGCAGAAGATCATCCAGTGTGTAATCTCCAGGCTCAAAAAGAGGGTACATCAAAGGCCAGATGCAGGGGAGTGGTATCAGGAGTCTCCTGCTCTCCCAGAGGCACCTGGCGGGGCCACTGTGAAATACGAGAAACTGGACTAGATGGGTGCTTGGCTTGATCCAGCATGGCTCGTCTTATGTTCTTATGAGTTTCACAGGCAACTGGAGCTTTGAGCCCAGATCCCCTGCATTCTAGACCAACCTTCGCACCATTTCACCTTACTATTTTTTCCCTGGGGGAATAATACAGCCCTATCGCACAGATCTGTTGTCAAGTTTACTGAGATAACCCTATCAGAACCACTTTGAACATTCAAAATAATAACATGTGAATTATAGTTACAGTATTCTTCTGTATATAGGACTATATGCTTTTTCTAAAACTGTTAAGACTAAAAATGAGGGTCATCTTATGCACAGAAGCAAGCTGAGGAGAGAACTGCACAGCTGCAAAACTATTATTCTGGATTGGAAAAGTGGGGGTCCTCTTACATATAGGGTTTTTTTAAACACATAAAATATACAGCACATGTATTTTTAAAATACTGAGTGAAGGGGGAGGGAGAAGAAATAGTTTATGCCCTTAGTCCATATGTAGCAAAAATCCCTCCTTGCCCACTGTACCCTTATGAACACTTTATCCAACCGGGGGCGGGGAAGTTGAGGGAATGTAAAATGGGAGAGGACCTTGAGTGAACACCTTTGCTTTCTCTTCATGCCAGGTGTGAAAGCACCCCTGGATTCAAGCCAGTACTGTATTTGGTCTTGGGTCGCTTATGCATATTTGTGTGTCCTTATTTTGACTACACAGCTCCATAGGCAGTGTAGGCCTGAGTATGTCTCTTTGAGTATGTCTGCCATCCTGATAAACGTGCTAAAAAAAACAAATTGCAGTTAGGAAAATAATTGAGTTTGCAGTTAGGAAAATAATTCTTCAGGCACTTCAGTAATGTTGGTCTGCTGAAATGACGCCAAGCTACTGGTTTCATTTCAGAGACAGTCCAAGATGTTTTGTCGGTGAGACTAAGGACAAGATGTCCGACCTTTTCTCTCCCTGTCTTCCTCCCCACCCGCAAACAGTGAGCTGAACTGACATCTGGAGTTACTTCAGTGCTAGTGATGCGACATGGTCCCCTACTGTGAAGAAGGGCAGCAAGTTAAGGTGGAGGGATGCAGGGCAGTTTAGGGAGCACACATTCATTTCTTTCTTCCAATTATGGGGAATGGCTGAGGAGGGAGTTACCTCATGATGAATGAACCACAACTCTGGGATTTATCCCTCCACAGAGTTATTCAGAGCACACACTGAAGAAGTGGGCTTAAACAGCAGTTTATTTCTTACCTCTTATGTCTGAATCTCAACTCTGGATCAATTTTTAATTTACTCACATGTTCACAATCCTTCAGGCTAAGACTTTGGCAATAAGTCATATGTACATGATATGAGATGAGATGGGGGAGATGCAAATTTCCAATGAGGTAAATAATTTCACCTCCCTTTCTACAGCATACTGTTTTGGGCAACCATGACAGGAAAATGGTAAGCACCTAGAAAAGATCTGCTGCCATCTCCTCATGACAGCAGCCAGAAAAAAGTCTCCGAGCCTTGATGTATCTGTAATATATCAGAATTTTCATTAAAAAGAAAAAACTCTGCAATAGGAAGGAATCAGGATATACAAGAAAAGGACCACTGCACTACTAATAGTCTGTTACAAGATTATTTCATTCATGACTAAGCTTTTTTTTAAAAAAGACGTCTGAGATCTTTCAGGCTCCATTCTATAAATATTAATGAAATATTTTCCTTCTTCATGCTGGGTTGTAAATCACTTATTTCTTTCTCCAAATACTGTGGCAAAGACAGCAGCCTAGGGACAATTGTACAGAACGATCAGGAAGGCCCATGACGCCTTTTCCTAACTACCAACTGCTGTTCTTTCGTGTGACAGATGTCAGTGAAGCCTCATCTAGATCCTGCCATTTAAGAGGGCTTTTCTATGGATTCTGCAGCAGGCAAAACTTGTTTCTTCTTACTCTCCTTTTCAGGCAAAATCAAGGCATTCAGAGTAAGAGTTTGAATTTTAAAATGGAAAAATATACAATACACCAGAACAGAATGGTCACTGTCTGCTCAAGTTCATTATAAACAAATAAAAAGCAGGTGGAAAACATACCTAAGAGTCCAAACATTTAGAAATCTATGCTTGCCAGTAATGATGTTCTACTGCATAGCAATAATGTTCAGATCCCCATGAATCTGGGGATAGCACTGGTAACCAGTTACTTTTTAAAGATTGCAATTCTCAGAATCCCCAAGGGTTGAATTCTAGCCATTCCAGCCCACAGAAGCATATTGACAGATGCCAATATTGTGATCAACTGAACCCAGGTCTGCTCCTTCAAGCCTGGATGGAAGTGAGGCTCGTTAGAAGCTAAAGGCCAGTAAGACTTCCACTCCCAGAAAGAACCACAGCAGCTTCCTCCCAAGAAGCAACATATCAGGAACTGAGACATCAATGCCATCCAGCCTCTTAGGATTAAGTGTCGATCCAGGTGAACAAATACAGGTGTTGGTATGTACAGTTCTATGGGCTGGAGCTTCTAGAATTGTGGAAATTGCAGCCAAAAATCCATCTTCAATGATAATACGAAATGTGTTTCCAAAGCAGATACCTACTTCATCAGAGAAAATGAACTTGCTGTATTAATATTCCAGATTTGATTTGCCATTGCCATTATGAATAGCTGAAATGAATTTTTTTACACTTTTAATTTAGGATTCAATTCATGGCTTACAGGACTGCCTCTTTCATTTCTCATTTCAAAGAGTCATCTTTCTCACTCTATAAATGCAGAATTTAAATAAAGGCTCAAATACAGCATTATACACCAAAATGTTTAGGCGGCGTATGGATGAATGTTAGCCAATCTGGCGCCCATTTTAATGTTTTCTGCAGCAGAACACTATCAACACCATATTGCCTTCACCAAACATTCCAACAGTATTTCCTGGCGTGACAGATTCACAAAAGCAGATGTTCAGAAAACTCTATGATACAGGTTAGGCAAATTTTACAAACTACGCATATTTCCTTTCTTGACACCAATATAATTATAGCTCTCTTGCTATTTCTCTTTTTGTAGACTTTTGAACTTGTGACAAGAGGAAATAGCTAGGTCAGCAAGCAGAAGGGTACTAGATCACTTAGTAATATAGGACACAAGGACTGTGGCCTCTAAATATCGAAGTCTTATGGGAGATAGGCTGCTCGAAAATCACAAAACTCCTCAATCTTATTTTTTTATTTCTGAAAATTCAGGTTCTCAGCCTCCCATTTAAAGCACCAAACTCCACATTAATAACCAAAAAGGAGATGCATTGATTATTAAATAACTTCAACAGTGACAGCATTCTGCCCCCAAGGACTGCTGTTACAGACAAAAAGTGTTAGTTTTACACAGCCTGACAAGTGCAATTGTTTGGAAAAGCTCTGTAGAGATTTGCGAAAGAACAGATAGCCATTTCCTTCCTTTCTTTATCTCAACAACAACACTGCAAACCACTCCACTGAATTGTTCAGTTTCTCCGGATGATTCTTGCATAATTTTTTTTTAAAAAAAGAATGATTCATGATTATGGCAAACAAAAGCTGATGGAAGGATGAAATATAAAGGCAAGCTATTTAATTTTTACAAACAAGCAAATAACAAACTAAAGAGAATTTCTGGGATTCAGGTATCTTCCAGTACCTCGTTATTGCATGGCAATTTGCCATCAAGGTTGTGCTATTTCCTTTATGCAAATATAAATGGACAACAGGACTGTGGCCAATTTTGTGCAATTTCAGTCTCATATTTCCATGACTATGTATCTTTTAGATACTGGTTCTTCCTAACAATGAATAAGAAACTTACTCTATGTAAAGATGGAAACATTCAGTGTTAAATTGACTTAAAGAATAGACCCATTTAGAATTTACCCTGCATTGAGGTTCTTACCCTTCCAGCTGCCAGGATAAATAAAATGAAGTGGTAGATCTTCAAGTAATCATTTTAATATATTTTTCTGTAGTAAGAACTGAAATGCAGCACGCCTTAATGATACCAATCTAATGAAGAATAATATTCCATTATTCATCTAATGTGCTATGTAAAATGAAGCAACATCCTACTAAAGATACCATCTTTGAGTTATCCAAGACGGGAAAACAGGAAGTCTTAAGATTCTGTAAGTGTCACATTTTAAATTCATATGATAATAGATTTAACAATGCACATTTTTATGTCTTGTTGTGCATTGTAAATTAATGTTCCTGTATATTACTGTTTGGCACGGAGTACTAAATCCTTTCAAATACCCTTCTCTATGTAAAGAGAAACAGAAACCCAAAGATTAAAAACTGCAATCTGTGACCTGAAGTTCACAGACAGCTGCTTAGTCATCAGATTAATGGGTTTAGGATGCCTCTTTAAAACAGAATATAAAATATAAAACCAGATGGCAGTTTGGAAGAACACAAAAGAACATCAAGTTTGGGCTTTTTTTTTAAATAATGGATCATTGAAGTTATTCTCATAATTTGGGGACAAATTCTGATTCTGCAGAAATATGAACTTTAACTATGAATCACAGTGTAATGTTGGAATAAATAAATCTGCAGGCTCAGAACTGAAACTAGCCTGGCTTCATTATTTTGTTTTCTCTTTGATTTAGGATTAATGAGACAGAACAGCTAAAACATACAAACAACCCTTAATTAACAGGTTATAATTTTTTTCAGATTTCTTGTTAGTTCTATTAGAGGTGATGTTATTACAAAATAGATACTTCCTAGGAACTACCATCTTCATTATTGTCCAAGAGGACAGCTAGTCAATATTCATTAGTAAGTTGTGTGAAAAGAGCTGGATAAAACAAGGTGTGCATTTATTCAGAAAGCCAGCTGTCTTGGTTGAGAAATGATGGAGATGATGTATCAGAAAAAAACAACTATGCAATATGGTTATGAGTAAATTATTATGGCTTCAGAGCTTGGCTGTAATAAGTTACACATAATGTGCCAGTACTCTCTTTTCTGGTGATACTAACATAGAACTAAGTGGAGAGACGGCAATAAAGTTGGGTGGGTTTCAGTATTTTTGATTTGCATTAGAATTTCAGTAGCAGTTTTAGAGCACGCCACTCTATAAATGCTTCTGCAGAAGAATTATTTCTATTTCTGGAAATTTAATAAACATCACTCAAGCAGGAATGGGGGATCACAGATGACCAGCACTCGAGAAAGATTTACAACTTGTTCCTATGCATATTTATACTCACACAGTAAGCGGTGCTAGATAGAACATAGCTAATGTAAGTTTTCCCAGGCCATGTTTTCCTCCTGTCTGCTCTCTGATGTATTATGTTATTATGGACCGCTAATTTTTTACGGCTCTAACTCTTTCTTGGTAAAACTTTAATAATAACCATTGCTCATATTTATTTAGACCATAAATCTACAAATGAAATAACATTTATTTGTGTTCCATGGTACCTGATAATGAATTTCTACTACATACCAGCATCAAATAACTGAAATATGATCAAAAGTATACAGAGTATGGAACACAACTTATCACTGTGCTATAGGGACAATGGGTCATGAAAACTATGAAGTACACAATAATGTACTAAAAAGCAAGAATAACTTCTTTAGTCAGATATTTCAGGCTGTGGTTTCAAGGATGCTAGCCTTCACAGTGCTTAGGACATTTAATCCTATTAAACTTTTTGCAATACTACTATGGGCGTTTATACACGACCCCTAAGCTCCGCTGCAAATGGCTCCCAGCTCCGGAGCTTAAAAATGTTTCCCCACCAGCTCCAGAGCTAACAGAAAATTAAGTGCGACCCCGCCCACCTAAGCGCGACCCAGCGCACTTTTCAGGTACCTGCTCTGGGAGAGTGAAAAATTTTGATGCGGAGAGTGCCGGGCTCTCCTCGCTTCTTTTTGTTGTTGTTGTTTTGCCTCCCGCCCCTTTAAGAGGAACCAGGAAGTGACGGGGGGTCGGAGCAACTTCCACCGGCACTCCGAGGTAAGAGTGCATTCTTTTCTCCCTTTTTTTCTCCCTCCCCTCACGCAGACAGAACAAGGAAGTGCGGAGGGGGTGGGAACGCAGGGAGAGCGACAAACCCTCAAGATCTCTGGTCCAAATTTAAGGGATCAGCGGATCTTAGGGATTGTGTAAAAAGGCCCTATGACGATGCCACCGTGGCCTCCTCCTCCTCCTCCTCCTCCTCCTCCTCCTCCTCCTCCTACTCCTCCTCCTCCTCCTCCTACTACTACTACTACTACTACCAATACTAATAATAATAATAATAATAATAATAATAATAATAATAATAATAATAATAATAATAATAATAATAATAATAATAATAATAATAATAATGTTGTAATCTTCAAATTTTCTTAGTAGGCTTAGTACTTTCCAATCATTATAATTTAATGTATGCAGGCATGTTGTACATTTAGTATATTTAGGAATACACTAACACCCAAATCAGCAGGCGGCACTTTAATCAGTGAATACATACATAGTACTAATAAGTCTCAAGGGAGGACAAATCTTTATATTTTTAAGAGCTATTTGATGATGTATTCCTTCCTGGATGACCACATCATCATTAACACATCCAGAAGACAGTATTAAGGAGGAGGGGGAGAACCTATAGAAATCCAAAGCATTACAGGTTCAATACAGTTCAAAGTAATTTCTCTTTAAGTTTCTGTGTTATGTATGGGTTTTATTTTTCCCACTGAAGCAATGGAATTATGCTAGAAATTTTAATACTTAGAACAGACTGGAAAGAGCAATGTGACAGCAAATTACCTACAATTTTTTAATGAAGTCAAGGGCTTTGATTATGTTTGAAGATAAAACTACAGGCATGTAAATCATCACCAGATTTGTCTTCAAGAAATTTACACTCTTTCCAGACCAACTTTTGCACATGTCTGGAAATGAGCAAAATTTGAACCTATGATAAATGCTGCAGTCTTGCTTTAACTATTAAAATAAAGGGGCAGAATGATTTATTTGTGCCTGTTTGAATAGTCAGTGTCTCCTCTTTGGGCCTGATTTGCAGGCTTAGCATCACAAATGGAGAAAGATACAAGAGGTATGTTATGCAAACTGTGCAAACCACAGACAGGGCAAATCATTTGTCATCTCAATCTCATATTGGAGAAAAGGAACTCTTGGAGTCTCTGGAAAAATCCTAACAGGCTATCCATTTAGATAATTTGTCTTAACAATAAGTAAAATGATTGTAAAATGTCTTCGTATCTCTAAACAAATATAATTCTTGCAAAAAGACCAAATAAATGCTTTGTGTGCAGCATGCCAGTCTTCTGGAAGGAAACCAGGCACCTTGTAATAGTATCAGAAATGCATCTGTTAGCATGTACACTATATTTAAAGTTATCATAATGATCTTGCAGCACAGGGCTAATGTGACTGCAACCAAAGAGTGGCACAGGCAACAGAAGTCTGTAGTACACTTAAGCAGCAGCAGCACCACCACCACCGCCAGGGCAATGCTTGGTCCTTGTTCATGTATGTCACTTCTGCCTTGATTGCCTGTTTCTGGTGCAGCAGACTACAGGTAATTTCCCAAGCCATGGACAGCTGTACTTATAGCAGGCATCTTGCTATCATACAACATCAAAACATGTCACAGTTATAGCAGGATACCTGCTATCATAGATGGTTGGCCATTGCTAACTAACATATCATTCCTTGTAATGCTCTGTTGGCATACTTTCTATGCTTCACATATATTTGTCAGCACAACATTCTGAGGTGATATTTAGTACTGGGTAGACAAAAGAAGGAAAACAGGAGAGATAGAAACCTTGTAAATGGGAACAGTGTAATGCAGGAGACTAAAAACCAATACTAAATAGAAAGACAGCAGAAATGACAACACAACTCCATACAACTGAGTTTTGGAAATTATTGTAACAGTATTTCTTACATGTGTAGGAACCTTCAAACAGGTTTAAAAACAGTATCCTGTTGTATTACATGATTGTGGAAGGGCAACTGCATCAACACTCTTCAAGGTCTGGGTGGCTCCTTGTTGCACGCCCAGCAGCAGGCTGTTTTGTAAACTGGTTGTGCCACTGGTTGCATAATCAGTAGCATGGCAGGATGTCTGTTGTAGTCAGAAAGAACTTACACATTTTCTCATGCACTCTGAACAAGATAATAGCTTTGGAGTTGGAAACAATGGTTAAATTAACAAGTGAGTAATTTGGCTAGGATACTATTGTCCGATATCTGATAAGAGTCCACTTTTAAGCATGCTTTCATAGTTTCTGAAAGTATATGACATGCATCAACACAGAGACTTTCTCATCTGTCATTTAGGCTATTATAAATACTTCACTCTCTTTAAATGCACAGTAACTTTTATAATGCTCAACAGTGTTAGGCCACGTCTTATATTCAAGACACTTTGGAGACTAATTCCAAGAAGGTGGTGGATGGGTGGGCTCCTGAAAAGAGAATAAATGAAAATCTGCCACAAGGATTCTGCACACAATCGAAACTCACCCTAGTATCAGGCCCAAACCACATAGCACAGATATGCCATCTGTATTAGAAGAGGTAATTATCTATTAAAAGTGGCAGGGTGGTCATATGACAGTGCTGCACCTTACTCGCCACCTACCTGATTCCCTATTATGATTTATTTGGGCTATGTGTTTATCACATTTACTTACTTAATATATGTAAAATGTTACTTTTACTTTGTTGTTTTAACTTTCTTTGTACAGTACACCACCTCAAGTTGTTCTCTGAATTAAACTTGGCAGTATGTAAATCCAAAAACAAACAAAAACAAAACAAATATAGCCAGATGGGGAGGTAATAATAATAATAATAATAATAATAATAATAATAATAATAATAATATGATATAATATAGATTGTGGGTCCGCTGATGACAATTTTAGAATAATGATTTTAGTGTAAGGTTTTTATTGATGATTTAGTGATATTTTACTCTTAACTATTCTAAATTGTTTTATTCCTTGGATTGTAAGCCGCCCAGAGACCTTTGGGTAGTGGGCGGCATATAAGTTAAATAAATAAATAAATAAATAAATAAAATAATAATAATAATAATAAAAGTTCTCACAGAACAGGGTTGCCACTAACATTTCATTTTTCATTTCCTTAATCTTCCCTGACCTACATTTGTCAGTTTCCCTGACTCTGTGCTGGGTTTAGCAGGAGATAAAACATCCATTTCATACACAATTAAGATAAAAAAAGCATGCAGTACTAGCAGGTAAGGATGAAAACAGTTACGATGTTTAAAGTTTTGTTGTTGTGTTGTGTTGTCGTTACAGTCCTGACCGACTCTTCGTGACCCCATGTCCATGGAAGTTTAAATATTGCTAAATGTTTAAATTAGCCTTGCTTTAGGCAGACCTTGGAAATCATGCAGGGACACAGCTCAACAAAGAAATTGGCTGCTTGCTAGGGGTGGAGCTGGGAAGAGGCATTGTCAAGTTTTACTTGTATTCTGCTACTTCTCTATTCCGGTTGCCAGAAGAACAGGTCATGCTTTTGCAGCACCAGGTCAAAAATCCACTGCTTGAATATATTTTAATCACAATTTCTCTGACTTTCCCTGACTGATTCCCCTTTCTCTGACTTTCCAGAAAGTGGCAACCTTGCAGGCGGAAGTTTTCTTTTCTTACATAATTTATAAACTACCTAGCTTTGTTTTGGGATTGGTCTTTCAGAGATACCTATGGCTTTATCTGAAGGCCACCCATTAGGAATGCTAAAATCAAGTCTGACCCCGATCCAAGGAGCAGTACTCTTTAGGCTAAAAGCAGGAAGAGGGTCTGACACCTTTGTTCACCTCTGAGATTTACTCACTTCAAGCAATAGAAGAAATAGGCTCCAGAGTCACAGCTGCCATCAGCACTGCACCCACCCAAAGATTCTTACTTCACTGTTAACTTAATGCACTGAATACATGTCATCAGGTTCTAACCTAGGACTCTCCTTCCCAACTAAGTTCATATTAGCACTTGAGAGTGAATTCCTGCTTGCAGCTGCAGTTTTGGCAGTCAAAAGGAGTAAATCTGTCACAGCCAGTCATATCCCTTATTATGTACATTCTGTGCATGGATGGAGAGCTTAGATTCCTTTACCCTCCTAAATTCTGACCTCTTATTTTTGGGGTCCCCAAATGTTGCACCATCCAGAAAGCACAGATGGGTCAGCAGAATGAAAATTGGGGGGAGGGGGAAATCTGGGAGAGAAAGACAGAGCAATGAAAAAACACAGTCCAGAAAAGATGAGGGTTCCTGAAATATGGATTGCCAGGGAGAGGTCTTTCAGCACCTTGGACAGAGCTCTGAGAGCAGACCATATGGTCTAACTAGAACAGTCTGTCTTAGCACTATTCTATGCTTTATGTGTTTCACTGCCTTCCTTGCACACTTCACTACATCTCCACTCTCTTTGCTGATCTGCAAAGGCCATTTGGGCTGGATCATAATGCTCTTCCCTCTTGCCATGACTTCCAACTAACTTTCAAGGCATTTTGATGTTTAGGTCTTCTGAGGAAACTGAGTATTAGGAACTACAGTCTTTGGGTATCCAGGGTCAAGTGTGTCAGGCACATGGGTCCTGAACTGCTTGTTCTGTAATGGGCCTAGGCCAGACATATATGGGTAGCCAGTAGGTATGAAAAGTGACTAATCCAGGGGTGTCCAAACGTTGGCCCTCCTGATGTTTTGGACCACAACTCCCAGAATTCCAAGCCTGTATTTCCAATGGCAAAGGAATGTGGGAGTTGTGGTCCAAAACATCTGAAGGGCCGAAGTTTGGACCTGCCTGGCCTAGGGGCACAAAGTCTTTAGTCAGCAGTAGATGTTGCTTTGCCGTTGGGCCCAAGATGCTTCAAGAGTCAAGGACACATCCTTCAGAGAACTCCCATAACTACCGGAACTGCTCTGATATTATAAGGACACCAAACAAGGAAAGTTAGGGCAATTTGATTGTTCCTGCAGCAGGCGAGCGAAAGTGCTCAAAGTGCATTTCAATAGTACAGAGCCAGAGGACAGACCTAATCCAATCAATCCCGGAATTTCTAGCTGAGACAAGTGTTTGTGACAGGGTTTTTTTTTTTTTTTTTTTTTTTCATGGCAGCAGAAAGAATGCAATGGCATCTATGAGGCTGATTAAAAGGCAAACTGGCAGGGGAGGAAAGGCTTATTCCAAGGCTTCTTTCCTCAAGGTCTGCCGCACAAAGCAACACTGCAATGCTTTAAAAGTCTTGAAAGTTTTGAAGCAATGTCAAAATTACTCAAGGGCAAAAGTAAGTGTGGCTGGCTCTTCATCAGAAAAACTGAGTTGCCCTATTCTCAATACTTTCATGGAAAAAGATTTTATTTATTTATTATATTTATATACCACTCCATCTAGCTGCATGACATGGAGATTTCATGGATTGCTAGCTCCTTCTCTGCTTAATCCTATCAGTCAAATAATTTGTTGGGACAGTGCGCTGCAGCATCTTATAGTATGTAAAGCAAAGTGTTCTGCTTATATACCGCCCCAAACCACTTCTCTGGGTGGTTTACAGTTTGAATCACAGCATGCAGGCTACATATTCTCCCCCCAGCAAGCTGGGTACGCATTTTACTGACCTCGGAAGGATGGAAGGCTGAGTCAACCATGAGCCTGCTACCTGGGATTGAACCCCAGGTCATGAGGACAGTTTTACCTGCAGTACAAGCATTTAACCACTGTGCCACAGGGCTCCAGCTTATATATCAGCTGTTGGGCCTGCTGTTACCAGCCTCTCTGTGTGTCTGTTTAAATTGTTTGCCTCTTTTGCTGGTGTTTTTTTCCAGCCTTCCAAACAAATGAAATATCCCAGTTATCTGAATGAAATATTTCATCTCATATTTCATGATTAAAATTTACCCACTCTTCTCCTTGGTGAAGGCACTGTGGAAGTCTGCTCAAATCTTATATCTACCTCTACTATCATTCAAAGGACAATAGAAGCGTACAGCATTGGAAAACAAACCCATTGCCACAGGCAGTGACACAAAATGAAATTCAGAAATCTTCCTTTACATTAATTCCATGACAGGCCATGCTTGGAAATTTGACTGCATGTATAATAAACCATACCACATAAACCACAATATACACATAAAGTTACAGCAGATTTCCAGTTTACAATGGCTTATTTTATGATGCTCCCTTATAACCATTCCAATGGAACTCAACCCCATCGTATCCAAAACTCAGTTTTCTCACCTCTAGAGCTGGCCCACCAACATTAACAAAACCCTCTTATATTCCTACCTAAAATCTAGCCATGAAACACAGAGATTAAAATGGTGTTCATTGACTGTATTTTCTTCATTGTCATATTCAACATGTAAAGGACAGTTTGAAGTGGCCCCATGCACATCTCACCTTCCTGTTAGAAGGGGCAGAAGAAGAAACTGGATTTCTAATATGACTTTTGACAGTCCTTGAAAATAGACATCTAACATGTTAAGTGCTATTAAGGTGGTTTCAGCATCAACTGGTCCTGTAAATGAGTGAGCTCCAAAAAGCCCTGCTCAGCACTTACAAACTCACGGTCATGACTTATTGGACTTCCTCTTTAATTTTTCATAGCATTATTGTCTATTTTAGTCAGTCTTGACTTCTTATGATGTGCCCAAAGTATGACAATTTATGGGGAACCCTCCGGGAGCCTCCGAATGGAGGAGGCTGGCAGGGAGCCTTTAATAGGGGGAAAAAATAACACTGCCAGAGTACGGCTTCTGGGATCAGGACCACGGACAGCGACTGTAGACTATTAAAGGGTCCTTGCCCTGGGGCTCCCAAAGACTTCAACATAAGAAAAGGAGAGTGGAAGGGATCAGGAAGCTTTCCATTAGTTTAAATTAAATATTTCTAGCACCTGATTTGAGCTATATCAGCATACATTTATGCCAACAAGATTTTTCCTATTTTGATTTAATTAAGATTCTGTTTTTAATCCGTGTTTTACTGTAAGCTATCATGGCCTCTTTTTTTTGCAGAATCATGAAATGTAAATTTAAAGGCATGGTTGATTTAATTTCTCATCATATGGTCAATGAATTAAATTTTCAAGAAACTGGAGACTGTTATCATATCATATGCCATAAGGTATCTATGAAGCAACATCATGAGGGAGTTAGCATAACAGCATTTAATAGTTCATTCAGTTCTGTTTCAAGCAATGGAGTTCTGTGTATTCTCGAAGGCATTCACAGATTGCAATCACAATCAATGATGAACACCTATTCTCCTGAATAGGCCAACCCCCCACCCCACTTTCCCACAACTATTAAAAACACCCCACAATCTCACTCTCTACACTAGAGCACAGAGAGAACTCCTAGCTCCCTGAGCTCCTTGCCCTCTGAAGATGCTGGCCACAGAGACTGGTGAAACGTCAGGAAGAAAAACTTCCAGAACACAGCCAAACAGCCCCCCAAAAACCCGCAACAGCAATGATGTTCTGCTTGGTATTCAGAGACCAAATCCCCCATTTTTACAGTTTACAGATGAAAAACACTTTTAATATACTCTAATTTTGGATTTAGATCTTCAAATCTGTTGATGAATATTGTTTTACTGACTTATTTTAATAGTCCCTAATTAAAGTCATTCCTCAGGGTAATTTGGCACTGAAAGCCAATTGTATATTTTAGTATAAGTTGCTAGGTAAGTACCCAATAAGAATATTCACAGTCATCCTCAAGGAAATCCCTTATTTCTTAAAGCAGTGGATGTTTTAAACATAAGTCAGTAGCCTTGCAAATCACAGTAAAACAATTTTTTTAATAATGTGGGAACTGCCTTGGGCCCCTTGATTGGGGAAAAGGGAGCATTAAAATGAAATAAATAAGCAAGCAAGAAGACTGTGTTTTTAATGATAAAACCCAAAGAGAATTTTCACATAAATGAATTCCTTTCAATTCATTCCAAAAGGTATTTGGTTCAATCAAAATGTAGGTGAAATTAAAACAGATGTATGACAAAGTAACAGTTTTGAGCACTGATGAATTCTCTGTTCCTATTAAAATGATGTCTATATTATTTTAAATGGTGGTTTGTGAAAATATAAAACTATACAACATGCAAATGCCAGCAAGGCGGCCATCTGTAAAGGTTCATATCAGATGTAAAGACTTTATTTTATTTTACCCTTGCTTCATGGAATATTATATGTGCTGTTTGTCAAACCCAATGTTTTAAAAGGCTATGAAATCGTATCTTCTACTTGCAATGATGAAGATGAAAATCCAGTTTACTAAGGGAGAAATCAGGACTGTTCCTTTCCCAAAGTTTTCCAAGCAACATGGATAGTGTGATGTCTATAAACCCTGTACTACAAATGGGGGAACCCTAAGCCTTTCAGATGTTTTGGTCTGCAACTTCCACAATCTTCCACTCTTGCACATACTGGCTGGGTCTTCTGGGAGATGAACACCAGAACAGCTGGCAGGTCACATGTTTCCCTCCCCTACCTTGGCAAGTAGGGAGATTATTTTAGGATTTTGGAAGTGATCGGCCAGGAAGTTGTTAGAAATGAAATGGAAAAAGAAAGGGCCAAGAGAGAATAAAGCTGAATGCCGCATAAAAGAAAAATCATAGCAGAAATAGTTTCCTCTTACATGGCGGAATTGCATGCATTTCTATAACGTTCAGATGAAAGCAGCGTACATTAGAAATACCTCTGTTAAGACAAATAGTTGATAGATTTGAGGACGCCTAACCAACAGGTAGGTGATGTGCGTGAGTCATATAATTAGGACACACTGAAGTAATTATCTCATTCTTTGACAGTACAGAAAGGCGAGAAATGTATGCCATTTTCTTGTTGAATGATTAGACATTTATTTAGTTTTTAAGTCTCTCAGTTGTGGATTCACAGGAAGCATGAGAATTGCATCCTGGCTAATTAAAGAAAAGTACAGGGGAAAGAAAACTAGGTCAAAGGTGGCAATTGGTTTTAGTCCTTGGGTAGCCCCTGCCAAGAAAATACAGAGATGTCCAAGTATAGCTAAGTACCCTGGCCTACTGTTACAAATACCCTTTTTGAAGGATTTTCCAGTTTGGACTTCAGTTCTCCTTCCTTTTACTCTAATTTGCAGCTAGGGAATAATTCCTAGCACAATAAATGCTGTTATTAGTTTTGGGTGATAGATGAAATTTAAGTCACAAAATATTTGTGTCATATTCCTTAGTGTTAAATTTAAACAAATTAATATGGACTATTTATGTCACAAGCATAAATACCTTTTCCCCTTTAAATGAATCCTTTTGGCTTCCAAAGTAAAGGTAATGAATCCAGCTCCACTAGAAGGCATTTGGGAGACGTAGCTAGCTACAGATATCTAGGGATGTACTTATTTTGATGGGAGAAGGGAGACCAATCTCTCCCAATATCATTCAGCATGCAGCCCAAAGGACTAACTAGGCAGTGACATTTCATTCATGACTGCTATTTTTCCCGCAGGCTGTAGCCCATTAGTGTTCTAAATGAGGCTGCTTCCCAATGCTTGGCTGAAGGAGGCATTTTACAGACAGTTTAAGGATGCAATAAATCTTAACACAAACTCAGGGGTGGTAGTGGCTTAGATGATTAAATAGTCAGACTCGGGAAAAGACTGACACAATTCAAGGGTTGCTTTTAGCTCAGCTAGCACATAAAACATGAAAAGCGGCAGTACATGTCATACCTCCCCCTTCTCTCCATCATCACACCCCATATAGAAACTATGAAATACTGTCCCCATATCATGGACTAATACATAATTCAAAAATCCAGCTATATTTAGTATCAGGCAGACAGCTTCACCTACCCAGAGAATGTCAGACAACACATTTACTATCAAAAGGCTTTTCCATCACATTTATCAAGCATTGTTTTTTTGGGGGGAGCATACAACCTGTAACATTATTTTTTTCTGCTTTGTAATAAAGCTTTATATAGTAATTGTTTGCATTGGTTACATACCATTTATTTCTGTATACCAGAGACAACATTGTTTTCATTTAAAAGGGAAGGAAAAAAAGATAGTCCTTTGAATTGACTGTCATTTCCCATGTTAGGTCATCTCAGAAGGTTTTTCTATTTATTTCATCTATGTTCTGGAATATAGGGGCATGGTGGCTCAGTGGACTAAGGCTTCCGAAAACTGTTGGCTGCAAAGTTGGCAGCTTGGCAGTTCGAATCCCGGGAGCCACGCAGCAGAGCGAGCTCCCGCTGATAACCCCAGCTCCTGCCAACCTAGCAGTTCGAAAGCATGTCAATGCAAGTAGATAAATAGGTACTGCCATAAAAAGCAGGAAGATAAAAACAGTGTTTCCTTGCATCCATGGCAGCTGTAAGGCCACAGACTTGAACAACACTGGCTCTTTGGCTTGAATACAGAGATGAGGACCGCCCCTAGAGTCAGACATGACTAGCACACACGTGCGGGGGGAAACCTTTACCTTTACCTTTATGTTCTGGAATAGCCTTCGAATCCTAGTTTTACTAAGTATACTTTAAAACTCTCAAAGGGTAAGGATGTTGTAGGAGAGGACAGGACAAAAAAAGGAATCACTGTAATACAGAAGTGAAATTACACAATATTGAATTTACAGATTAAAAGTAGTGCCTCAGATTTAGATTATAAGAACAACAGGTTTGGTGTGTTCTCCATTGCAGCCAATCAGGGTACAATGATTTCAGCTGACTTTATGGCTTCACTGTGTGTGCTTTCTCTTAAAGTCCATAGGTGATAAGTGAACTGATGTTTGTTTGCCTCTTCGCAAAAAGTCTACTACTGACCTGCAGCTTAAGTAGAGCCTTACTTGATCTAGCACTGACTTTATTTTCACAACATATTTACTGGGCAACTGAGAATCAATATGCAGAGGAGAGTCTTTGAAAACTCAAAAAGTATCAATGCCAAACACCACTGGCATGACTGGGGTTGCCAGTGGTGATCCAGCAGTGGTTTTCCTACTACTAAATGCACTCAAATGCTTCTCCAGGGCAAAGGGGAGCCTTCCGGGCTCAGGACTGTTGGGAGAGTGAATATGTAACCTTCAAGTAATTTAAATTAAAATTTTAACAGTGTTGGTTGATGACGTCACTGGCTTCTGCCAGCATGGATTCATGCAAGAGGAATTTTCCTCCAATAAATGCTAAAAAAAAAAAGAATGCAGCAAAAGAATTTAAATGACTGCAATGAAATTTTCTGACATTATCAGGTTCCCCACATTAAATTTTTGTGAATAGGATTTTTGTCAATATCTATTTTTCCCTCTCACAAGGAAAGGGCAGCATCTCTCATAATCCTTAGTGTGTGCATGAGTTTAATCTACAACATCCTCTATTAAGCAGATGTGGCTACATTTTACAGGGTATGTTTTAAGTACAGCTAGCCAAGAGTTTGACTTGAACTGTTAACCTCAACCCCTATTTTTGCAGGAAACCTCGTGAATTGTATAAATATTTGATCACAGGTATTTGAAGCAATCGTATTTATTTATGCAGTACAATATCCACACAGTCAGCTACCAGAAAAACACAGGAAAGAATGTAGACTGCAGGGGTTCAACATTCGTATTTACTTTTTCTTTCTTTCTTTCTTTCTTTCTTTCTTTTTTCTTTCTTTCTTTCTTTCTTTCTTTCTTTCTTTCTTTTTTTTTTTTTTTCTTTCTTTCTTTTTTTTTGCTGCAATCATGCTCTGACTGGCACACTTGAGATCTCCAGGAAACCCCAGCAGACACTACCCCGAAAGGCCACAGGCTGGCCGATTTATGTTAGCAGCTTATTACTCTTAGCAGAACCATAAACATGGCCAAGGGAGATTTTGAGAGTTTTAGGCATTCATTGGAATAGTAAGTCAAACTTTAAATGCATTGTCTGCGTTTCCGAGATGCCAACTTTTGAACTTAAAGCAACTTAAGTGACTTTCATGTAATACAGATTCGAAATTCATCAGCAGTTACTTTATGCTTAGTTGCTGGAGTGGTAATTATGTCACAGGAGGAGGAGTACTATTTCAAGCAAGGAATGGGAAGTCCAAGCTGAATGCATGCACAAATGATCTTGGACATGCAAAATCTGCGCAACTAATAAAATGAAGGGGCTTGATAGAGGTTTGCTCCTCAGAGAAAAGCAAGTTCACCTTCAGGTTGGGAAGATAAAATGATGACTAACAGATTTAAATTAGCCTTCTCCAATTTTTGGTTCTTAATTTTTACTGCAGCTGTACAACCGGAAACAACCAATTGGCTTGCAAAGTTTAATCTTTTTATTTAATGATTAACAGTGACAGGTTTACAAAATAGGTAGCCATGTTAGTCTGTCTCCCTATTTTGAAAAAAAAGGAGAAAAATGGGAAGGGAGGAGTGAAACAAAACAGTGTGGCACCCCAAATACTAACAATTTTGCTTCAGTGTAATTTTTCATAGATCAAAACCCATTTCTTTGGGCATGTGGTGCTCATTCAGTGTCATCTGTTTTCCAACATAATATCCCCATGGCAGTGGATATCATGGCAGACACTAGACAAAGTAGCAATGCATTGTTACACAGATCCGAGATAGAGAAACAAATTACAACAGGAAACTGGGGAATGACACAGCAAAACTCTGCCAGATAAACAAATTTCAGTATATCTCTAAAGACCTAAATAAAGGGCAAGGATTCCGAGTACAGGACATATATTAAACTGGCTTTATGTAACACCGTACATGCAAGGAAACATGCACCTTACATGCAAGGAAACAGTGTTTCCTTGCAGCCATGCCAGCCACATGGCCATGGACTTGCACAACACAGGCTCTTTGTCTCGAATACGGAGATAAGCACCACTCCTAGAATCAGAGACGACTAGCACGCATGTGTGGGAGGGGGATCTTTATCTTTATATGCATAAACTAGTTGTTTCCCCTTGATAAATCCTGACCTCTGTGCTATAAACAACCTTTAGCATAACCGTGGTCCCCACATCTTTCGCGGTTCATAGGCTGCAGTCCTACTATGTCGCACAACTGCAGGTGGGGAACATTTGGGGGCTTCCCCCCTTTCCCCAAGCCCCGGGCTCCAGCTAATTGGTGCTGGGTTGGGGAAACAAAAGGTTTTTCTCCCCCATCCTAGCGCCAATCAGCTGGAGCCCGGGGCTTGCCTCCATGGAGGTACTGTATCACGCGCTGCGTCTCCCCAACCCCTCAGGGTGCGGGGGAGCAGCGCACAATGTTTAATGGGCTATCGGCCGTGGAGCCAAGCGCTTGGCTCTGCGGCTCAGAGTCCTTTTAAAAGATTGCGCACTGCTCACTTGCACCCCCGGGGTGCTGGGAAGTGGTGCACGATCTTTAAAATTGTGCCCCCACCCGACCTGCATCCACGTATCACAGATTTTCAATGATTGCGGGTTGGGTGGGTCCCTAACTGCCGCGATAGATGGGGGTTACTGTACTATGGCAGTTACAATTATCTGACAGACAACTAAACACCTTAGTTGTGGGCAGCAGTTTTAAACCTGGTTTTGTTTGCTGTACAATTCTGCCAATGCAAACTCTTCCCAAACTAATGAGCAAATAATGGCAATAGAAAAAAAAGGGGGGGGACTAAAATATCATTTTTGTGTACTCTGTATAACACAGTATTGGTGAAAACTCTTTAAAGTGTGCTGTATTTGCCTACTGTCAAGATCCAAAATATACTGTATATTCATCTTAAATTATCTTGCCTACTGGACTCACTCTGGTGCTTTACGTACTTGGCCACAGCATCTATCCTACATCTTCTAACATCCAGATACTCAGCTGCTAAAATACTTCACTTTGTCTGGGACTGCACTTACTATATTACATTTCTGAGACTACAGTATGTGAAAATAAGAATAAAAACAGAGTCAGAGACACTAGGGGTAATGGTGGTGGAGAACAACCATGTCTATTGCTGTATGAGACAACACATTTCATGTTTTCATATATTTGGAAAATTTACATTTTGACATTGTTAACGACTCAAGAAAGCCTTCCATGTTACTAGCCTTCATTTTTTTCCTTAGCAGCACATCTATTTCTTGTGTGTGTGTGTGTGTGTGTGTGTGTGTTGTGTCGTTACAGTCGTGACCGACTCTTCGTGACCCCATGTCCATGGAGTTTTCTTGGCAGGAATACTGGAGTGGTTTGTCAGTTCCTACTCCAGGCGCCTGCAGCACCTGGTATGCCCTGGTGGTCTCCCATCCAAGTACTAACTATCTGTTGCTTGTACATATTATAAATATTTAGACCTGAATCTATTTATACATATTTATACATATACATTTCAACACTGATAGTAGATGAATGCTCATTTAAAAACCCAAACTGACTTTTCAAATTTTCTGCATCAAGACCTTTAACCAGCTTTGAGTAACATACTTTATTCCCTAATGTAGTAATACCCAGTAATAATCCATTCCAGAAACATGCTTGTAAACCAAAGCACTTGTCTATCAAAGCAAACTTCCCCATAAGAAAAAAAAAAATAAAAACTCACATTATTCATTCTGGGGCCCCATGGACCACATACTGTACACACAAAATGCCATTTTTTTTAAAGTTGGCTAGAAGTCTGCATCCACACTATGGTTTAGGTACCTGACTCTAGAATCTGCTCTGCTTGGGACGAACAACTAGATTTTACTCTGTTTTTAATGTGACAATAAAAATGTGTAATTAGCAGCCATATACACATTTGACTAGCTGCCATATGACTAGAAATGGTTTGAAAAATAAGAAAAGATGTTGAAAAAAAATTAAATATGAATATAAAGAAAAATAAAACCCTAACCTGCACTCTCCTTTGAAAGCTTTCTATGCAAGGCAGAACTCGGTTCCTCTCTCCTCCTGTTTTTGAGGCTTGCCTGAGATGGAATGTTCCAGACAATCTCTCACAATCCAGCAGGGGGAAGAAAGCCACAATTGGCTGAGTTGTGATCATGTTACCTGCTCTAGTGCTCGTATTGCAAGACATTGCTCATTGATTAAGGCAAAATTTATAGAAATGTTTGCTCGTGAATATCTAGCTCCCAATATTCTTTAATATAGTTTTCTTTCTATGGTATACTTTATACATTACTCTGAAGCACAACTCAGAAAAAAGTCCATGGGCTACCAATATCATGGACCTTTTAATACTCAAAATGCCTATGGTGCTATTGTTCCCATTTCTATTAATGGAAAGTGGGATTTATACATCATCCTTCAGTTAAGTACACTGAAAAATGACTCTGTGCACTAATATATTGATTGCCGTGTTGATTCTGAAATACTGTCTCTTTTTACATGTAACTGAATATACCTATAACCATATATTACTAAAATTACACAGCTAAAGGATCTACAAATTAGAAATATTGGCAATGATATCTTGCAAAAAAAAATCTATTGACAATGAACCTCTAAAGTAATGCTAGAATTTAGAAGGGTTGGCGGAGATGTTCAGGAAATTAGATGGTACTCTATAAAAATGACAGAGAAAGAACAGACATGTGGAGAAGAGGTATATTAGCCTTTTTGCAGAACCTTTATTAATGACTGAGCACAGCCTTTGGCAATAGAGAGTTGTGAATCTAGGCTAGAGACAGCATTCAATGGAGCCTACTGGACAAAAGCACTAGAATGTGTTTCCCTTCCTCCTAAAGTGCTAAGCAGACTGTGAATTGCTGTGTTTAGAAACTGAATGAGTGAATGACCGTATTTTTCGCTCCATAAGACGCACTGGACCATAAGACGCACCTAGTTTTAGAGGTATGTATTTGTGGGGGGAAATATTCACACATGGTCCTGGTACATCTCCAGCCCAGTTTACTCTCTAGCCATGCTGCTCTTGGGAGGTCCGGAGAGGCATGGTGTGACGTACTCCTTTCACACACTGGTTTTTTTACTCGCTGCCACCACCAGATTCACTGGACACTTATATGTATTTGAGAGAGTCACACCAAGTAATATAGTTTTAAAATAAACATGAAACATTAGTTTACAATTAGATGCTCAGTGTTATGATAGCTTTAGCCGATGTTATTGTATTGCAAACTTGAATTCTCATAATAATATATGTCTTTTATAAACCAGACCCGTTTCAGTGGCAGGTCCCACCTGACCAACTGACAATCTAACTGACTCTCAGCTCTCTGAACTCCTCTCAGCTCTAACACAAACTGGATCCAACTTAAAACTGAACTGTCCATCACCCATTACGTTCCATTATATAACATTCTTAGCCACTCCCACCAGCTTGGTGATTGGCTATTCAAAACAGAGTCATGAATATTCATACTTGTTTTAACCCTTTTTGCCACACATGGTTGGAGAGTAAAACGTGAAGACAAGCTGCTGCCCCTGCCCGGGTCTCCATGCTGTGAAGCCTCTGGACCTTGCAGAGGTCTCTGGACCTGGTACACATCCCAGTCACAGTGAGGCTTCCTGACCTGGCTGTTTTTTTTAAAAAAATCCCTTGCATGACTGATTTGTTCTACAGAATAGAAGATGGAGAGTAAACAGCCCTACTGGAGACCATGGAAATGAGTAATGGGCTGGAGTATAACCACCCACCATGATGACCATAGAGCTGTTCTTCAAGACAGGCTGAATGGGGAGGTTTACATTCTGCTTATCTTGAAGAGTGGCCAAACAGATCTCAGGAGGAAGTTGGTTCCAGAGCTGAGGGGCCACCACTGAGAAAGCCCTATTTTCTCGTCAAAGATTTATGGGCCTCCTTCAGCGACGGCACCCTCAAATGTCCTGCCTGAGATGATCGGGTGTTATGGGCAGTATTTTGCGACAGGAGCCATTCTGCCAGATAGCAAGGTCCTAAACTGTTTCATCCAGTCCTGAAGTTGGTTTTATATCAGTTTCATATTGTTTGCAGTTCTTGGGCATTTCACAATTATGTGTAGAACATTTATGATCAGCTACTAATGTATATGTGTGGGAGCCACATCCAGTTACACAAGTAACATATGCTTGAGAATAAACCATCTCAAGCAACGTCACTAAGCAGATGCACTCATAAATATATGCATCACCTGACAGTCAATAACTAAATGCAAATATATTCTAGTTAGGTTTTTCCAGGTAACATTCAAAATGTAAAAAGCCCATCTGAGATTAGCTTCTAAAAACCCATTAAAGTGTTCAAACGGCTATGTAACGCCTGAGAGCACTCACTAAGCAGAATGTTTGAGTTCAACCTGGATCTCTGTTTCATTTCTTGTATGCGTTTCCTTTTCTAATTCTCATTAATCAAATAACTAAGCCAGGAACACACCAATTTATTCCTCTCCCAACAAGCTGAACGTCTATGAAAAGCATTTCATTCCACCACCACAAAGGCTGATGCTGCCTAATTCTTTTTATAGGATTTATAGTAAATACTTAGTACTGGTCATAGTAATTTTGTATGAATGATGTGAAAGAGAGGGAGGGAACATGAAAAAAGGGACAGAGAAGTGGACAGAGGGTGAGTGTGTAAGGAGTTAACGCACAAATCTCTCCAAGAAGCCTCATAGCCAACAGTTTTTTTTCTGTAGGAATGTCCATGGAAACACAACATAATGACAATTTCCAGAGTGGTTTTGTACCAGCATATTCTTCTATGGTACAGCCAGGATGCTCCCTAAGTTCTGCCTAATATCCTGAAGTCCTATCAATAGTCACTGGTCAATTAGTTCTATTTTACCAGGGCTGTTTTCAGCTCAATTTGCTCATGTCAAAGCCCAACATAAAACCATAAATTATACAGCTCTAACTCACCATTTAATGTTCTCACCAGTTCTACTAATTAACTGTCCCTCCTCTTCTCCCCCCTCCTCCCTCCGCTCCCCTATATACCCCCTATTTGCTACAGCCTACGATATCTAGGCCACAACCCATTAATATCTGCTATGAAATGTATATCTCAGCTCATATTATATCTCACACTTCATTCTGCTGCTATATATGTCTGAAGAAGTGCACATGTGCACGAAACATCACATTAAAATATGAAAGTTAGTCTTTAAGGTGCCACATGTTTGTGTCTTCTGTTTTGTTTTGTTTTGTTTTTCTTTGATTTTTTTGCCTGAAATTCTTGAAAAGACTAACACGGCTACCCTCTCTGACCCCCCCCTTCAGTAGCTTAAATTAGCAATGACAAAAATAATGTAGACATCCTTCTAATTATCAAATTCTGGTATTCCCACATTTAAATCATAGAAAAATTAAGTCACCTCAGATCTCCCTCTGTATGCAAGCATCTCTCAGCAGTATCTAAATATATCTGGAACTTTCTATCATACTATGATGTGACTTATTGTAAGGATTAATTGACTAGTGATTCCTCTCAGTGACTCCAAAGCAAACACCAAACACATTTGAGATTCACTATCTATACTATTTTAGTGCACCCTCCATGACATTGAGACATGCCTTCTTTCATAAAGAAAGATAAGTCTAATCTTGAAAACATACGGCTCAGAAAACAGAGATATAGGCGGAAGTATGATAGGGAGTGAAACACAATGCTTGTAAAGGAGAAGGAGAGTATATGGTGTAGTATTTTTGGAGAGGTTATATCAGTAAATGGGGTTTGAGGAAAAAAGCCAGATGTCAATATGTCATTTGCATCAGTAGCTTTGGGCTTACAGAACAATTTGAAAACGGTCAAATAACTCAAGTCAGAATTAATTTGTTAACATCCATAAGCCACTACACCCTCCAGCAACCATTCATTTCTATGAAGGCCTATGCCTGTGTTGTCCAATGCACTGAGTACCTCTGAAAAGTTAATCAGCAGTTGGTTGGTACTTAAAAGCAAAAAGCAAAGTGTTTTGCTTATATACCGCCCCATACCACTACAAGTAGTCTCTGGGCGGTTTACAATTTTAATTACAGTGTGCAGGCTATACATTGCCCCCCCCCCAGCAAGCTGGGTACTCATTTTACCGAACTCGGAAGGATGGAAGGCTGAGTGAACCTTGAGCCTGCTACCAGGGATTGAACCCCAGGTCGTGAGCACAGTTTTACCTGCAGTACAGGCATTTAACCACTGCGCCACGAGGCTTAATGTACCTTTTCCTCCATCTCAGTTGTTTCCCTTGCTTACAACATTGCACAATGAATGCAACTGACAACTACTGAAGAAAATGAAAACATATCACCATCAGTCTAGTTTTAATACTCCTGAAATGAATAAATAAGGCACAGGCCTTGATTCCACCACCTCCCCCCCCCCTTTTTTTTTAAAGAAAAGAGGAAATAAAATCATTTGTAACATATGCTTGAGGTAGAGACACTGAAGTGAAAACCATGCAGACCCAGAATACAACCTTCTCAGATACTCATAACCTAAAGATCTTTCTGCCCTGTTACAGTAGGCTATTCCATAGGAAAGCTTATTGGATAATTCAGTAGTCAAGAGCTAAGTGAGGCTGCAACAAATATGAAATCAGCAGCTTGTTAGAACATAAGATGTTAAAATGCGCCTTCAGCAATACAGAAATTGTCAAATGGGATAACAGTGTCTTATTGCTCCATTTTTTTATTTTGTAAAATAAACTTTCTAATAAACTTTAGAAATATGGAACCTCACCACCATTATGCCTGTAGTTCATATTGTTCTCCAGAAACTGTTGATAGTTTACCCCTCTGCAAATGGTTTGTGGGTAAAGAATTACCTGCGTTGCAGATTTTGCAAAAAGGTGTCTGAGAAAGCCACCACTTAAACAGAGAACTATATCAGAGAGATCATATTCAGAGTGGATGGCATAATGCTGATACTCATCATTGCTGATGTTGAGCTAGTCTTAGAAATACTATGGAAATAGCTGCAGGAGAGAAGAGAATGAGACCCAATTTGCCAATACATTCTTCAGCTGTGTCTGATGGATGAGACCATATACAAGCACCTTTTCATGAAAGTCTCTGAGATACTGTAAGTGAGATAGTGGAGTGTTCTTTCATCACTTCCCATTCCTTACCCACAACCCTCTGGTTCCTTGTCAAGGTATTCCGAAGAACACTGCAGGGCCACAGCCAAGGTTAGGTATGTTTTTTCAAACTTGGGTGTATTCTTATTTAAAACTGGCAGTGGCTTCTAGAAACCTGCATAGCTCTATCCTGGGTTCTATATATACAGATGCACCACTGCTGACCCAGCTGCTTCACTGCATTAATATTGATTCAGAGTTAGGTTTCTGCACCAAAATCTATTTCATTTCCATTAGCAAGGCTGCAGATGATCAGAATATAAATGGTTCCATTTATGTCTTTCTAGCAGCATAATGCAGAGCAAATGTACAACTACACAGCAACTTGGACCATATACTTTAGAAGTCAACCACTGTCTTGCTGCCAGCTTTTGAAAATGACTTGGGGTTTTTTAATGTCCCAAAAGAATACTGACAACATTGCAAACTAAATAAAAATGCTTAGTACATAACTGCACAGACTGCACAAAGGGCAAATGACAGGATCATTAGAAGAATGGGAAAAGATAACTCAAGCAAGAGAACCTACTTATTAGCTAAATGACAACACAATATGGTTGTAATATATGTAAAGCATCATTTTACTGTCATCCAGTTTTGTGCTAATTTACTTTGCTGTGACCAATATAAGAAATGCAAGACATGAATACTGGAAAGAGGACTCAGAAGTGATTTACCATTCCTTTCTTCTAGGGGTGCTCTGGGTCTTTGCAGCTTATCAGAGGGCACACGGGCTGGCTCTTTTCCCAGGGAAATCCAGTTGGGAGCTCACCTCCTAACCTTTACCTTCACAGTATGGGTGACCAAAACACTGAGCTATCCAGCCAACTTGAGCGATCAAACTGCATTTACTGTAGCAGATTGAAATCCAACTTATTTGACTCAAAGCCTAGATAATGATTTTGGACTGAGACAAACATGTGAACACATAATAGATTCCGCCTCTTGCTAATTGAAGTGAAACATTTAAGCAGGAGAAATCCCCATGTACAACCCTCCTCATTATGGATTTGTATACTGAAAGATTACTTCTACCATATGAGCATCTTCAGATTTGGGGATCTTCAAGGGAGGCCTTTTGTTCACTCTGTTGCACTCCCAGGTGTATCTGATGATGAATCAGAGAAGGACATTTTTTAAAAAATATATATTTATAGTCCAGTATATAGAAATACTGTATATAGATGTACAGAGGAAAAATGGCTAAAACAGAAGAATTCATACATTTCATATATTTCAAGGACAACTGATGGTTCGTTTATATAGCTTACATTGACTTATATATAGCTTATAGTTTATATAGCTTACATTGACTTACTATTTTAAGGTCTCTGCTGTAAGTATTTTTCTAAGCAGTGCTGCACTTTAGTTTTTATTAACATCTTAGAATGGGGACTCTACTGATTAACCAGAGGAGGCCCTTTTTGGTGGCCGTTCCCAGTTTTCAAACAACTTACAGACATTAAGTTTTCTTTTTAGCACCCCCACCTCTTTTTTTGAAAAAAAAATCCAAAACCATGTCTTAAGACAAAGGTCACTGCCTGCCAGTGGAAGGCCTTAGTCTCCCATGAAAAGGAGTTCCACAGTATGGTAATATCCACTAAAAAGGTCCTTTGTCATGTCCCTGCCATGCATACCTCTGGAGGTAGCAGGACCAAGAGAAGCCTCCCCCCCCCCCAAAAAAGGTGCAAAGATGGAGAGAGTTTGGTGAGAACCTGGGAGAGAGGGCCTTGCCTGGTGCTGCTCCCAAAATCTCAAAAATCCATCCCCTGTGAGGCTAGGCTGGCCCCATCTTTGCTGTTCTTCTGCAAAGACCACTGGCCTCGTGGCGCAGTGGTTAAATGCCTGTACTGCAAGTAAAACCGTGCTCACGACCTGGGTTCAATCCCCGGTAGCAGGCTCAAGGTTCACTCAGCCTTCCATCCTTCCGAGGTCGGTAAAATGAGTACCCAGCTTGCTGGGGGGGGGGGCAATGTGTAGCCTGCACTCTGTAATTAAAATTGTAAACCTCCCAGAGACTACTTGTAGTAGTATGGGGCGGTATATAAGCAGAACACTTTGCTTTATCTTCAGACAGGCTTTCCCTTAGTGACTGGCTGTCTAAGAGGGGTTTTATAATAAGGATGGTTAGGACTTTATTGCTTTTGGCCTGTTCTAATCATGCTTTTATTTAACATCTCAAATACAGTGTTTACTTGATTCTGTTTTAATAGGTGAACAATATACAGTCTTGCTTTTAGCTATCTTTCTTAATCATGTAAGCTGCCTTGGGTCCTTTTATTGAGAAAGATGGGGTAAAATATTTTAAAATAAATAAGAATTGGTCTTTATGACTACCTGCACCCCACAGAGAAATTAAACAAATTGAATAAATAATATACATAAATGGAAAGTTGCTTTCCCTTCATTACAGACTTAGGATTCTACTCTGGAGGTCTGCTTAGGATAGTAAGCCCCTGCCATTCACTCTGTAAAAGAGCAAGTGATAGTGGTCGCTGTCCATTTTTAGGCTCTCTCGTGGTTATCTAGGAATCTGGTGGTTAAAGCAGGAATATGGAGGTAAAATAGCTGCAACAAAGACTAAGGGCGTTTATAAACAACCCCTAAACTCTGGGGCAAATGGCTCCCAGCTCCGGAGCTTAAAAATGTTTACCCACCAGCTCCGGAGTTAACAGGAAATTAAGTGCGACCCCACCCACTTTAGCGCGTCCCAGCGCACCTTTCAAGTACCTGCTCTTTGGAGGTGAAAATTATTTGATCCGGTGTAACGATAGTGAGTGCGGGGCTCTCCTTGCTTCTGTTTGTTGTTTTTCTGCCCCCCGCCCCTTTAAGAGCTACTTTTACCAAGAAAGAGAGGCAGAACGGAGGTGAGCGGCATGCTTTTCTTTCTCTTTTTCTCCCTCCCCTCACGCAGGCAGGAGCCAGGAAGTGCGGAGGGGGTGGGAATGCAGGAAGAGCGACGAACCCCTAAGATCTCTGGTCTGAATTTAAGTGGTCAGCGGATCTTAGGGGTCGTGTAAAAAGGCCCTAAGAGGAACCAAAGAAAATATGGGTAGTGATAAAATCCTGTAAGATGAGCAAAGGGGAGAGAGATGAACAGAAAGCCACCACCCTTACCCAAATTCAAATATACAGCCCATTTTAAAAAGTTTCCCCACTTATTCCTGCTTCTGAACACAATTCACCTACAGGAATCAAATGAGTACATGTAACATTATCTGACTGCTACTCCTTCAAACTTTAAGAGGCACAGGCATCACTGGAAACACTCTTCCCGTCACCCCAAATGTTCAACAACCAAAGAATTCCCTGCAGTCAGGGTCTACTTAGTGAAGCAGGACTCTTAACCCCCTCCTGGTGGCAATAAAATGTATAGGCTGAACATGGATCTGTGGCTATGAAGACGGAAAGAAAAAGGAGCACAGACCTCAGAGCTGTTTTAAGAATACAGTATCCCTAAATATGTTGTACTTGTAATTTATCATGCCATCAACCTCTGATTAAGAGTGGTCTCCCAGTCAATTTCTGGCCTGATCTTTCACATATCCTACTAGACTAAATGGTGTGTACTTCCAGTCACATCATCAAGGTCAGACATGATCTGCTGACATGCTAAAACAGGGCCGAGAGTCAGAGGAGAACGCTCAGAGTAACTATCTTCCTACTAAACCACCTTCATGGTCAGAAAGCTAATGCCTTCAAGCAGGGCAAAGAGATTATAGCTCGACAAGAGCTTTTGCTGCACACCCCAGCCTCTACTGCCTCTCCTTCTATTTAAAATTACTGTAACAAGGAAAGCAAGCAAAACGTAGGACTAAAGAAGGACGGAGTGCCATGTATCCGAACAAGAGAGAAAGCAATGGGGAACCTGCAGCTCTCCATTTGCAGCCAGAGAAATGGGGGAGGAGCTGGGGTAATGAAGACGTGGATTACAGGAATAGTTAAGATGGCAGCACAGTCGCTCATGGAGAGTTCTTGTGGACAAGGTCAGCATAGTGATTGATGTAGCTTAAGAGGCTAAGGGACTCGGCTATAAATTATTTGGGAGGCTTTCTATCTGGCCTTAGAGAAGCCCCCACCCACCCCCAGACTTCGTTTTAGCACCATTTCGCATGGTTTAAAAGCAAGCTGCTTTAAAAGCAAATTATAAGCATTTCAGCTAGACATTAAATATGAAGCTCTCTGAATACTTAAGAACAGTTACAATTTTTTTTATTTGAGAGGCATTTGAGTAAACTCAGACTGTAAACTTCAGCTAGTGTATTGATCAACTACATTACTAGAAATAAGGCACATGTAGTGAAAAAATCTGATGCAAAGAATGCAGCATTTTAATTAGTTAATGTTCTTTTAGCAGGGTGCATGAGTAGCAGGATTTTATTATTTGTATATTGACTGTTTTTAACTGATTGTTATTTTGATGGTTTAAAAATGTTGTTTTATTTTTTTAATATATTGTTGTATGTTGCCCACAGACAACTTGGCAATGTGGTGGCTAAAAATTATGTAAATAAATAAATACATAAAACGCAAACATTGTAGTTGCGCTGTAGTTTAATACATTGAACTGCATTAATATTAGGGTGCAGTTGCTTTACTACAAGACTATCCCCTCACTTCAAGGACTATCCACAGTACAATTCTTGGGATAAGATCACGGGGAATACCAAAATTGAGACAAAGAAATAATTTGGAACTGGCTAAATTTGAGCAGATGGTATTATAGGAGCAATGTAAACATTGCAAAATACTTAGAATTGATTAGGATTAACCTTTTATTCTTATAGAGAATACTTTTATTCTTGTACAGAATACTTTTATTCTTGTACAGAATAAGAGCCTGCAGAAGAGCTCCACCCACTAATGAAAAGGGAGTAGTCCAGTGGTGTCCAAACTTTGGCTGTCCAGATGTTTTGGACAACTACTCCCACAATCCTTTGTCATTGGCAATCTAGACTTGGAATTCTGGGAGTTGTGGTCCAAAACATCTGGAGGGCCAACGTTTGGACACCCCTGGATTAGTCACTTTTCATACCTACTGGCTACCCATATATGTATACTGTGCACATTATACCTGACGCACAATTTCTTGTTCTATTTTTATAATGCTGAGTAAATGCTATGGCTCTTCATCACATTTATTTGGCATTACTGCTGCAAAACATCATGAAGATGTTGTCTCAGCAATTTGTCATTTCAAGTCAAAACACCACCCTGACACATCAAGACACCCTATTGAGAGACCTGAACAATTTTGCCTCCTGAGCAAGAACCAGATTTAAAAGCAGGACGGGGGGGGGGCTGTGTTTTCTACATTTCATGTCTTTCCCTAAGTGCACATGCATATCTTGCATAACAGGACAGTCTGTTTGATCAAAAAGACACAAACAACCCATCCAATTACTACTAGGTTTAGTGCTTTAAGCAAGAAGGCAACACTTCTTGCATTTTCTAACAACTCCCTTTTGGAAATGCACAAAATTATCTTAGAATCTTACAAAAAAACAAACCCACCATTATTTCTACAATGTGGGATGAACAACAATTCTTACGCCTTCTTGTTTATAATGCAAAGATGAAACTCATCAAGATTTATATCCTATTTCAGTATTTCATGGCTTCTACAATCTACTTCAGCATTCTCTGTTGATTTGAAATACTGAAGCTGTGTTTAATATTTCATCCTTACAGTAAACGGAACACATGCCTCAGATTTATTAAATTTATCTTCCCTGCGTACCAGCATGCCTTAAGAATGGCTGAAGTGGAGGACCACTGGTTAACAGCTCTTGCAAGCTAAAGTTCAACTAGGATTCCACTAATAATGAACGCAAAGTAACTGGAGCCATCACTTCAAAGGACCATCACTGATGATGGGCCCATCAAATGAGACTTTTAAAGAAGACTGCTCTTGCAGATCTTAGCGAACTCCAAGGCTTTGATCCATGTTTCTGGGCTCCATGCTTAGTGTGTTTCTACAGCAAATTGCCCAAATATATTTTGAGAGTCTCATTGCAGAGGAAGAAAGGTTAAGGCCTGTGAAACCAAACCCAACAGACAGTGGTGCGCAGAGTCACCATTAGTTTTGTTTGGACATTAAAAGAGAGCAAAGAATTATGTTCTGGTAGCAGCAAAAATGTTAAAAAGCAATGGTCTAAAATAATTAACTGAAATAACAACTGCAATTATCTAACACAAGAGGTATAATAACCAAGGTGCTTTTGTGGGGTTTTAAGAAAAGCTCTCTTAAGCATGATTAGTATTCATGAGACCAAGACATCCTTACATAGGGGTTATAGGTTATGGAAAAATATATAAGCTTTCACATTAGCATATGGATATATCACATCCATTAATGCATAAAAATGGTATATGGCATTTCCAATTTCAACAAAAGAAGAGTGACATTTAATTTCAAACAGGCAGGCATGGAAAAGAAAAGTGGATTATTACTATATTGATAAAATACAACGTATAGGGTACTAAAAAGGTAGATAAGTTTGGAGCCTAATGCAGCTGAGACAATTATGAGGATTGCTTCTCTCCCAGACTCCATCTCAGAGAAGAATCAATTAGCTCTTGTCAGACTATGACCTTGAAGGATAAAGCCCCCAAACTGAATATGCTGAGTTGGACAGAAAAGAGATAAGAAAAAACAAGATTCTGCTACTGACAAGAAGTCTACTTTCAAAATTGACATGTCATTTTCACACTGTGAAATGTGACAGCACATGCTTAGCTTTGAAGAAATACTGCAATGATGTCTCAAGTTCTTCCCAGGAATATGAATGTGCTTTACAAAGACCATTTCACAAAAACCACCTAATGGATTTTTAAAATTGTTATTGTTATCCTGCTCAATGACTTAATACTGTACTGCATAAAACATGATATGCACAAAGTTAGTCCCCTCCGTCATCGTACAAATACTTTATGCCAGCTATCCTGCAGTTTTGCTTTCCCCACATTGATACTAGACAGACCTGTATAGCTATCTGACGTGTCAAAATTATGATTCTAAGCAAACATTCTTGGTGTAAATGAAAACAAAATAAATGGCAGACTCCTTGGACAATCTGCAAATGTCTGTATGAAATACAGATTCTAAAACAAAGAAACAGACACACAGATGCCAAAACACTGGATGCAATCCTGCCACAACAATATTCTGCAAATGTGAGCTGAACAGTTTGCAGAGTTTAATGCAGGGTCTTTTTAAAAAATTACTAGGTGTGTCGATTATAAGCAGATCTAGTTTTTGTCTCAAAATAAAAATTACTGAACAGATAAAATCCTTCTGCGTCCTACAAAATCTTGCAGACAGTGAATTCCTGGATTTACTTCTTCAGCTCTGGCACATTTTGCTCCAAAATCTGCCACTTTTTGTATATGACATTCATTTTGCCAGCATTAAAAGGGTGGCAACACTGCTTTATTGACATCTGCCAATGGTTTTCCACTTTTGTAAAACATAAAGGGGTGGAGAAGGACAAGAAGGTGTTTCACTAACTAGCTTCTGGAACTAAAACATTATCATCATTATCATGACTGTCATATGCAAAACTTAGCTCAATACATGACTATTACCAATGTAAATATATCTTGTACTTGCACAGACATTATTCTCTTATCTGACAATAAAATGAAGGCAAGTTCTGTTTTATTAAATATTTTTGGAATAACTACTCAAGGAAAAAGATACTTGATAGAGGTAAATGTTGAAGACTCTGTAAGATTCAGATTTCAACTATTACGGTAAGTGGAAAAGACCCACAGCTTTTGTATATAGATTAGGCATAGCTTTCTTTAAAAGCAATGGAGGCTGTTCGTCTGCACAGCTCAAATCATTCGGTACGCAAAGTCTGCAATCCTACGTCATGCTAGGGGACAAAGTCCCAGTGATTAAACCTGCCTAGTCGGGATTCAGAGAATACTTAAATGCTAATTCAAGAAAGTGTCCATTCTTATTCTCATTGATGTGCAGGTACCACATAAGAATACAAGACCAAACACTTGATGCTTCAGAAATAATATATCTAAAATATTTCCTGCAAGGGAAAGAGAGGAGAGGATAAAGGGAAGGGACAATTTTTTATAAATCAGTGCATCAAGTCAAGGAAAACACTCGTGTTCACCACTGTGGGTTGTAGCCAGGTTCTCTGAACACACCCCCTTCCTTTTCTTAGTCTACCAGCCTGAGATGCATTGTTTCAGTACTGTCACATCTATGAAGGTTAACAATTTCATTGTCTTAACTGTATTTCCACCAGTTGTGACATTATAAATAGCAAAATGCTGACCTTCCTAAAGGGGTACAAGTTTCTTGATGCCCAATATCATATTCTGAACCATGGCATAATCAGAAAATTACTGATAGATTGAAAAAGATTTATAAATGGTTATAAATGAGGGGAACATTTTTGTAGTCACTCAGCAATAGAAGTAAAGGAGACACTACTGCTTAAATCTGTCACTTTCAGAGAATCAGTGGGATTTAAGATTAAATCAAAGAATAGGAAAAAAGGAGAGAGTAAGAATAGTTGAATAAATGAGTTGGAAATATTCTTAAGCCTTTAGGAAGTAGCTCAAGCTTATGTATTTCACAGTGTTTTCTTTCCTGTGCCAGCAGGCATTACATTTCTTACAAAGCCGATGTTCTAAATATTAAAGTAGCCCCAAAGCTAACTATTCCAAAGTAATGAAAGCTCTCAGCTTCCAAACATATGGAATCTGGTTGTTATTACTCTGAAGCACAGGGCAAACTTGTTCGATACAGGTTTAGATGCTCTCCCACATTTATCATTCACCCATACATTTCAAGGTTGAGCCCCCTGGTGCAAGGAGGTTTCAGGCTCTAATACAGCAAAGTCACTGCCTGTGACAGAAGAGTTAAAAGCCATGACAGCACATCAGACCAGAGGAGATACTAGTAAGACTTGCATCTGAACAGGTTGACACCAGACTCAAAGCAGAAATCTGCATGCCTAGAATTACAGCCAAAGGAAAAGCAGTACCCTCCTACAAACAGTCATTTGGTACCTGATTTTTTTTTTTTTTGGGGGGGGGGGAATGGGATGTGTAGGAAGCAATTTGCCACAAGTAAAGTACAGATGAAAGATAGGCAATGGACAATGTCCAAGGCAGAAGTTAATCACTAGGGAAATCAATCTAACATTCACATCCATTTTTCTGGCCCTGAATAGAATCAGTGGCAGAACTCATCCACTTCTATTAGTAAAAGAAGTACTATTCTTATCACACTGTACGACTGTTACATGCATGAGATTTTCCCCCCCAACTCACAGAGCTGCCTAGGAGTTTGGGGCGGTGTTGATTTTATACTTACCTAGTTTTGGTGGCACTGTCTGGATATTGGTTTCAACTTCTTGTGCCAAAGATGCAACTGTAGGTAGGTTTACTTCATTGTCTAGGCTAGATGGAGCTAGGGAGGGTGACAAAGAAGGGGAAAGGATAATCTAATACATTCTTAGATGGAGTTGGCCGGTCAGGAGCCTCGGAGGTATGTATGAGGGGCCCATCAGGCTGGCCTGTAACCTCAAACGTTGTCTCGCTGGTGGGTATTGGGAAGTATGATGTATGCACTACAGATGGCACCCAAGCGGATAGTGCATTAGGATCCCCGGAGGTGAATGGATCTTGCCCAATCCTCCCAGGGTCGAGGTGGGTAGGAGTATCGTACTCAAAAATCTTGTCCACAAAGACCCACTTGAGGCCAGCAATGCAGAGGCAAAGGCTGATCAGGCAACCCAAGACTGGGACAATGCAGATCTTTTCCGAGTTGAGACAGCTTGTCAGACGCTCCGTCTCCAGGCACACACAGCAAGTAGCAGCGAGGCCTGCTATTCCCTGCACCCTTCTTTCCTCCGCCTGTGTCTCTGGTGTGTCCTCTTCAGCCCGGAGCCCCGTCGATGATGCAGTGGGGCTCAGCTGGGCAGAAGGGTTGGGGAAACTCTCCAGAGTGGCTTCAGACATAGTGAAGCATATATATATATATATTTTCAAACACTCCTCTAGACGGCCGTAGCAACTCTGTCCCGGTCCATCATTCTTAATAAGCAAGCCAAAGAGAGAGAGAAAACAGATCCAGAGAAGGATCACGGCATCACAACGGAAGGCATCAAAAGGAAAGTCGAGGGTCGGAAGACTATCCACATAAAGAGAGAGGGCAAAGACTTTTTCTTTTGAAATGAAACAACCTTGCAAATACTCAGAAAGGAAGTCTCTCGTAATGATTCAGCTTCTTCTCCTTGCTCACTTTCTCATTTTATCTGTAACTCCCTGATTCCTCTTGTGCCATCTCAATGCTTCAAGGAGTCGAAACGAGGAGATTTTTTTTAAAAAGGAAAAAAGAAAAGAAAAGAAGGAGCAGCAGCAGCAGCGGCGGCAGCAGAAATACTAAGCCAAATTGCTTTAAGTGAACCAACGGCCCGGAGCGAAAGGCTGGCTTCTCACCTTGAACATTTGAGGCTGGTGATCGCTTAGATGGAGGAAAACACAGCCGTCATGTAGAAGAAGCAAAAGGAAAATCTGTAGGAAGGGGAGCAGCAGCAGCGGCAGAGGCAGCAGTGACAGTAGCAACAGCATCCTGTTGTGCAAAAGAGCCGGCAGAAAGAGGCTGAATCATGATAGAGCAGCAGGTGCCTGCTCCCTCAGCATCACCGCCAGCAATATAATTACAGAGAGCTCCGAAAAGAAGAGAACGGCAACTCTGTCCTCCTTAATCCTTACCACCTCCTCTCTTTTTCATTCCTCCCGGGACCATTCCCTTCCAGTGCATCCCTTTCTTCCTTCACTCTGTTCTTCTGATGTACTGATTCCCTCTGCTCTCCTTCGTTTCTCTCCCTCTCTCCCCACCCCCAACCCTCTGCAGGGCTGGTCTGAGTTAAATCAGCACACCCAGCAACACAGGATTGCCAATGACTTCCTATTTTATCCAATTAAAAGGAACAGAGGCCATAAACTCAAAAGGAAGCTGCAGAGGAGCCAGTCAGGCTCGCTCTTTCTTTTTCTCCCACTGTGTGGTCACTGGGAAAAAAGGATGCAGATCGATTAGAGCCATGCAACAAAAAGCTGCAGGAGGATAAGGGCGGGGAAGGTTGTAGGTGGCAGCCTGATGGGCTGGACCTGATGCAAGGATATCCGATCCCTCCCAAGGGACAGAAGAGAGGCCTTTCAGACGCAGTTTCTTTTCTCTGTGCCACTTAGGGAGAGAAATTTTGCTTCTCGTCAACCTAGCAAGCTTGGTTCATGATAAGACAGCAGAATCATGAGTTACAGATCACATCTGCTGTAGTTTTGCAAAAGACTTAACTTTTAGAAAATTTGCATTTCATTCCAACTTGGACTTCAGAGATACTGTTTATATAATGATACACTGTCCTGGAATTAATATTTTAATGATTTTCTTTAATTAAGTGCAAACGTAGAAAATGCATGTGTGTGAGGGGGAAGAAAGAGAGAGAGAGAGAGAGAGAGAGAGAGAGAGAGAGGCAATTGCTTATGCAAGTTCCTTAAAGAATGAAAGATCAGATAGGATTCTGATCTTTAAATGGAAACTATCATGATTATGGGGAATAAGAGTTAAACTACATTCTCCCGATTTTTCGACAGTACTCAAGGTATTTAAAATCACTTAACAGCTGAATTGAGTGAAATGTCCAAAATACATATTTTCAAGGTTTCAGAAATCATGGCAAATAATTATATAGGATGCACAATGCAAGTGAAGTGAAGTTCAAGTCAAAAGTGACACCTGGTACTACTAGTCAAACAGGCCGATACAATTTAGTATCAGTTTCTTCATGAAGAATAGTCAGGAGCCTCGTGGCACAGTGGTTAAATGCCTGTACTGTGCTCACGACCTGGGGTTCAATCCCAGGTAGCTGTCTCATGGCTGACTCTGCCTTCCATCCTTCTGAGGTTGGTAAAATGAGTACCCAGCTTGCTGGGGGGGGGGATGTGTAGCCTGCATACTGTAATTAATAACTGCAAACCGCCCAGAGACTACTTGAAGTGGTATGGGGCGGTACACGAGCAGAACACTTTTGCTTTGCTTTGCTACATGGAATGTTTACAACAGCTTTTCTGTTGATCAGTTAACAATTTCAAGTTTACAGTTCATGACCTTGCAGATTATACTTTTGATACTCAAGGGAAGATCATGCAATGTTGGATGAACTATAACTACTAGCCTCAGCCAGAATAGATTCACTGAATTGAGTTAGTACTTATGTAACTCCCAGCCTACTCTTGCTGAGACTACCAACTGATTTCTCACTTGTTACACTGTGTGAGACATTTAACAAATGTAATGTTTGTTATAACTGGTTCAATTGTGTTTTACTACTATAAACTGGCACATATTTATTTGTACCTGTTTTCAATCATACTCTGAGTTCAATCATACTCTGAGTTGGCAGAATGTGAACCTGAATAAACCAAAAAGGCAAAACTAGCAAGAGCCGCGAATCTTTGCACATTTAACCCTAAAATACCAAAACAGTTTTCAAGATTCTTGGGGCCTTCAAAATGGGCACCCACGCTTGGCCCTCTCACGTTTTGCAAAGGCACAATGGCAGCCTTCGCCTTGAACGCCCAACAACACACCATGTCTTTCACCATCTGGAGCTAGTCCTGATCCTTGAAATTTTTGGAAACAACCATCATGTCCTGTTATATGCCCCCACCCACCCAAAAAAGCTTCTTAAACAGCAGCCAGTTTAATCCAGTATACTGTATCTCCAAGAGCAGAATTCAATCCTTGCCTGAGAACCTTATTCCCCATTCCACCCTAATATTACTTTGACTCACCCCACTAGAACTTGTAGTAGTGTCACTCGCTGAGTGTCTAGCTCAGTGATGGCGAACCTATGGCACGGGTGCCAAAGGTGGCACTCGGAGCCCTTTCGGTGGGCACCCAACATTGCCCCTTCATAGCCACCTGTATACAGGTTAAATTACAGTATTGGCACTTTGCAAAAAAAAAAATAGTGGGTTTTGAATTGCATTTTGGGCACTCGGTCTCTAAAAGGTTCGCCATCACTGGTCTAGCTTTAGCATTATATTTGCACTCCATATAATCTGAGAAATAATGGAAGTATCAATCTGCCAAATATCTCCTTCTAGCCTTTGTTCAATTATGTCCCAATGAAGTACTACAATGCAGTACCTTTTTACTATTTATTTCTTTGCATGTATTTCATGGGGGGGGGGAAAAGAAACCTGAGTATGGAGGTGGAAATGTTAAGCATAAAACAGATTTATTAATAACACAGAAGCTTCTTTGGAGATTTTGCAGTATAGCTTCTCTATATGGAATATGTTATGGACCCTTAATCAACAGCCACGAGAGACTAAGTAGTGCATTAGCCTCTCTGGCATCACAGAGCCTACTGCGACCCTATGAGCTTTAGTCAAGTCTGTGGAGGAAATGGGTAAAATTGTATAATTCATCTTCTCCAACTGGAGCCAGTGCATAACCACGCAGTAGATTTGTTTGGCCAGAACAAAAGGTAACTACTAATGATCAGAAAGAACTCAAAGAGGTAAATGTGAAGTGACTGGATTTTTTTCCAGAAGGAAAAAATAATCCAACCAGAATTAGACTATGTAGAAGAAGGCAAAAGACTGGGGGCCACAGATTTGCAGGATATTTTCAATATTTATTGCTTTTAAAAAATAAAACTACAAGCTGAGAAATATATTAAAACATGCCTGCTTAAGTCCGTATCACCTTCCATTCGATTACAGAGCTTCTTGTGTTGAACTCTAGCATTTGGATCAAGATTTGAGATTGGTAAGAAATATATGAAAGTAGATGTGTACGTAGGCCACATAGACAGACACATGCTGTTTGTTATTCATTCTGCCCGCAAACCCACATTTTGAATCTGGCTCTATCCCCTTTCAGCCATTATGTTCTATTTATTTCTGCTTCACAGACGGATGCTTTCTAATAAAACAAAGGGCAACTACGTACTACAAGCATGGGTTCAGATGCCTTTAGAAAGAGTGTATGGGCAATTAAAATACAAAGGAAGTCTACCAAACATGCTACGGATGCCTTTTGTCACACCTGAGCTGGTTGGGTGACACCATATCACTGACATTTGGCAACAGGGCTTCAAGCTGTGCTGGATGAGGGTTACACTCCTTCTGAAAGCACAGCTTGAGCATGCTCTGGGGTTCAGCTCTGAGCTTGAATGCCCAGGTCTCAGCAGTGGCCAGGGGAAAAAAACTGTCAGACAAACAAACAAACAAACAAACAAACAAAAACAGTGTGCTAGTGAAGCCTGATTACGGAGATGTCTGACCTGGCCAAAGCGATACTAGCTTTGTTTATATCCCATTTGCCTTCCTGGAATGAACTCTATGTACGGCTGCCTCTGACAAATGTTCAGACTCTACAGTGTTCCAAAATGCCACTGTCAGATTGTTAACTGGAGGGAATCACATGGCTCCCCTGTTACCACCACCACTCCACTGGTGGCAGGTTGGCTTTCAGGTACAATACGTATTGCTTGTTTTCACCTATAAACACCTCAACAATTTGGGTGCAAACTACCTGAAAGACCAGAGATTCCTTTATGAAGCTCAGGGTTTAAAATAATTAGGGAAGGCCTTTCTTACTTCCACCAGTTTTACAGGTGTGTTTTTCAGGTCTTTTCTGTCACTACTCTCATAAGGTGTGCAACTCTTTCTCACAGGACACCAGGTAGTCTCTCTCTTTGCTGTTGTTCGGCAAGCAAGCAAAAACCTTTCTCTTCAAGCAGGCTTTTTCTGTTATTGGCTCCCTAAAAGGAGGTTTAAAACAGGGCTGCTGTGTTTTTGTTATTTATTTCTTATTATTATTTTAATGTGTTTTATAATTGTTTTAAACTTTTGATTGACTACTTTTTAAAAATTTGACATCTGATTAATTGTTCTCAAATACTATAAAATTACTGGTTTTAGCTTTTAATATTGTGAGCAGTCTTGCATTATTCTGAGGAGAAAAGTGGGGCATAAATATTCTAAGTAAATAGAAAATATTTGTGGGTGTTTCACTTGATGGTACATAACAACAGCAGCAATAACGAATTGATGTGTAAGAGTACTGCTGAAGAAAAGAAATAATAATGACTCAAGTAAGCCCAAGAATGGGGGGGGGGGGTGAGTAACATTACAGAGGTACAGGTGCAGACATAAGAATTGCTTCAATGTGCTTGTTAATGAATAAACGGATGAAAGGGAAAAACAAGGGACTTTCAAGCAGTTTATGAGAGAGATTGTTTTTCAGAAGATGAGGTAACATCTCTATCAGTGGTAGCAACGCTTGGAAACATTAATACATTACTGAAAGCAACTGGTGTCGCTTCACTAAAGCTCTTAAGTGATTAATATTTTTTTATTTGCAGACCGAGAAATGATCATCCACTCCAAATTGAAATAGGGTTACCAAATAGAAGAGACCTGTATCTCATGGTGGCTCTTCCTTGAGATAGGTTCAAGATTCATTCTGGGACAATATTTATTCTCAGCTGAGCTTTCATCTTTGTTCTTAGTTCCAGATCTTTTTTATTTAAATAGTTTTAATCTATTACATGAAAATCAATTTACCTATTGAACTACATTTGGGGGTTGTGTACTAGCTGCAAACCCAGTATTTCTTTTCTACGCTGTTGTGCAGCTTTTATTCATTTCAATGGGGCAAATTCAGGAAAATTCATAATTCTTATATTTAGTTGCTGCTTAACTAACACACACAGACTGCAACTTACATATTGGCCTTCGATACTTAAAATCTTAATGGTATCATCGGAAGGACTGATATCTTTCAACCAGTGGCCAAATCTAAGGAGATCAGAACCAATGATCTGTAGACTGCAACCATAGAATGAAGTTTGTGGATCACCATGATCTGTCAAAAGATTTTTGGAAAATGCACTCTTTTTAAAAAGTAAATGCTAGTTATGGTAGAGTAAACATTCTAAGGAAAAATGCAAAATATGTTACTATGTCTAATGCATGACAAGGTGCATTCCTGAGGATCATGGCTATCAAAGACATTCAGCTCTATCAGTTGATTTCTGAAACAACGTATCTTATTGGTTGTCAACCACTCAGCTGGGTGGTATATAAGCTGAATGAATGAATAAACATATAAATATAAATTTGTGTTATTGTTCTTTTCCTTTATAGGAACCCCCCCCCCAAAAAAAAAACGATGCATAAGATTTAGTAATCCCCTGCCTACTGCGGGGTTAGGGACCCAACCCGACCAGCAATAATGGATAATCCGGGCTATGCGGAGCTGGGTTGGTTCAGGACTGGGGGGCATCTCTGGGGCCTCCTACACTTACATGAGGCCTGGCACTGCCCCAAACAGGCCTCTGATGGGCTTCCCGGGCCTGTCTGAGGCCTCAGAAGTGGTTTCAGGTGATCTGAAAGTCATTTCTGTTTTTTTGGAAGTCACTTCCGGTTCACTGGAAACCACTTCTGTGGCTTCTGATAGGCCCAGGAATCCTGTCGGAGGCCCGTTCGGGGCAGTGCCAGGCCTGGGGTAAGTGCAAAAGGTCTCAGATGGGGACATGCAGCTTGCCCCAGGAGCCCTTTGTTTCATATACTGCAGTCCTGCAATATACTGGGACCACAGTATATGAAGCATGAAATGGTGGGAGACGACTGTATGCATAACACATGTATTTGATTCAAAATATTGCAAGAAAGATACTGAATTTCTGGGTTGCTGAATATGGATTGTGGGCATCTGGACTGACTTTATTAGATCACATTCTACCCTTGCAAATAAAACTGGTCTGTAAATCCAAGCACTGGACTTGCCAATGATATATAAAACAAAACCTGAATTTATTAATCTCAGATTTCCTTCCACAGTCATTTAAAGGTTACTCTTTCTTTCCACAGGTTGACCATTTGTTCTGCTGCCTTTTCTATCCCACATGCATCTGGGGAGGGGGAGAATTTAAGCAATTGCTATGTATCTCTTGGAAGGTCCTCAGGTCCTTAGTGTATACTTTGCCTACTTTGTTCTAAATTGGTTCTGCTTTGCTAACATCAGTCTGCTATTGAACTGAGAACAGCATGACAAGGCGATTTGCGCTAGTGACATAATACAGACCATGACTGAGGGCAATCTCAGAAAAACATTCTCATTTTAAAAGACAATTCCATCCATGAGTCACACATACTGTACTGCTGGCAAGGACCTTTTGGTACAAATAAAACCTATTATCAAATGGGTTAAGAGACACAGGATTGTGTAGAAAAAAATCAACATTAGCAGAGGGGACAAAGAATTTCACTTTAAGACAATAAACTCTTAGGAAAAAATATTCTATTATCTCCCAGCCAACCAACAGAGAGATAAACTGATATTATGACCACAATCACCACCACCACCAGAACCAACACTGAAAAAAGTGATATCTGTTTCATGACCTGTAGTCAGAAGAATGAATAAAGATTATGGAGGAGAATCACAGACCTGGCAGCATTACATTGTTGGTTTAATATCTTCTTTTCAATTTCTAAACTTTTAAACTTTGTATTTGCTCTAAATCGCTGTGGAATGATTCCCCCCCTCTCAAAGAAGGCTTTCACATAATTCAGCACGTTTTCAGTGCTGGATTCATACTTTAACCCAAGAAAAGACAACCTGCTTCCCTCTATGTCTTTTCTACCACAACACTCATGATCCATTATAATTGACTATGTTGGTTTGACAGGATTAAGCTCTTCCACTCTGCTCTTCCTAGTTGTCTATCCTTGCTTCAACAGAACCAAACTGCCTTTCACCTCTTGAGAGGTTCATCTGACTGGTTAGAGCGAAATCTACCTGCCCTGCACAGGGATTATACTCCCTATGAAAGATTGGCTTCATAGTTTTGGGGGTGATGGTGGTGGTTCCTCAGTCTGTCTCTCTCCATGGAAGCTCAAACGTCAGCTGTGGCCAAGAGTACCTTGCCATGTTGGGCTGCCCTTGAATACATTACAGAAACTCCAGCAGGTCCAAATTATGGCAGCCAGTCTAATAATACATTTGATCACATATGCCCAGTTTTGGCTTGCCTAAACTGCCTCCCTGTTAGTTTGCATGCCAGGTCAAGGTGCTGGTACTGACCTATAAACCCCTTAAGGATTTAGGATCTCAATATTTGTCAGAAAGTATTGCCTACAAGACAGCAGCTCATTTTACATCCTCCTCCCAGACCACAATGTTAAGGATGGCAACACTGACAGAAGCGGTGGCCCCTACTGTGTGGCATAAGCTTCCAGCTGAAGTTTGTCAGGCTCCATTCACCTGACTTTTAGGAATTACTAAAGACAGAACTTGATAAGGTGGCCTTCAAGAACATATTCCCTACTGTTGTTAATTTTTTTTTAATGGGGGTGGGGGGGTAGTATGAGCAGATCATCACCATTATTTAGCTTTGTATTGTTTAAGCTTGTATGTTGGGGGTGTTTTGGGTGGAAATGGTAGGTGGGTGTTTGCTGGTCTCTTCTCAACCACCCAGTCATGAAGTGGGGTCGTATACAAGTAAATCCGTCCGTCCGTCCGTCCGTCCGTCCATTTGTCAGTCAGTCAGTCTGCCAATGTCTCCAAACTGAGAATCTATTCTATAGTTTTGTGAATATTCAGTCATGAAATGACTATCACATTGAGCTTCAATCATGTCCTTAAGCAGGTATACTGAAGGGAAAGCAAGATACCTCCCTCTGACTCTTGCCCCTGAGTGTGAAGTAGCAGAGCAGGTGAATGGATTACAATGTACCCAACAACATGGAGCAATTTGCATGTTTCATGGCAGTCATAAAAAGAGAAAGGAAGCAATATTCATACCCATCTATATTTCTTTCACATAGCTAAGTGATGCATGCATTATCTTTTGTACAGAGGATTTCCAGTAAATCATTTAAATACATTTACATAACTTACATAAAAGAATAACTTTGTCATTCTTTTCGTCTTCTTGCCTTTTTAAGCTGTGTCCGATAATGTGACACACAGTTTTATATTTTCGGAGAAGGTTATTACTCAGAGTGCTGCTTGGTGCATTTTCTCTGCATCTTGTTCCTAGGCATTAACTGTGGCATGTATAAACACACAGCCTGGGACAGGAGCAAGTGCTGTTGAATGAACAGAATCAATACGAAAAAGCAAACTTCTTCATTCCCTACTATGAGATCCTTATTAGGATAAGCCTGAAGCAGCAAATTAAGACCATTCTGTTGATGATAGTGTAGTAGTACTGTCACAAAAGCAAAATGTACCTCCATCTCACTTTTTCTGCCATTTCCCATCACTACAACCAAGTATAAAATCTAATTGTTCTGCATCCACAGTGGAAATAGAACAAAATGTGATCCAAGCAAGCTGTGGTGATCTCAGCCTGACACCCTACCTACCAAACCACACTGGTTACCATGAACCCAATTCTACTAGAATATTGTATGAAGTACAGTGGTACCTCAACTTACAAATTTAATCCGTTCCGAATGCATGCTCTTAAGTCGAGCTGCACTTAAGTCGGGGTACCACTGTGTATTAAAATTAGGGTGAAAGTCCCCATTGGCAACAAAGATTTATGTATGGGGGGCTACTGCTAGTCAATTGGAGCAGTATACGAGGAATTTGTGTTTCTTGCATCTTATATTGCCTTGTATGATATTAAAGAATGCAAAAGGGGCCCCTCTTAACAATGGAACACAAGGCTGTATTCTACCCATGTTTACATTAATAACAACCATGGGGAAACAGTCTCCTTTTGGCCAAAATGTAACAGTTTTCTTTCTGAAAGCATCACACGAGAGATTTAAGGCACCTAGGTGGAGGCTGCAAAGAGACATGTACCCAAGCACAGTAAACTTGAACCCAAAAATGAAGATGACGTCTTTGTCCCCAACCCACCCTGACTTCTGACTTCCAGACCCAAGCTTGGGGCATCCTATATTTGGAATGAATTTCCCTCCAATTAACTTTCAGCTTCTCATGTAAGCAGTCAAATGTAATGTAATTAGAGATGGGCACGAAACAGAAAAATGGCATTTCGGTTTTTCGTTTGTCGTTGAGAGGTCTGTTTCGGTTCGTATCCATTTGTCATGAATTTTTTGAAAAATTTCGTTACAGTTTTTCGTTTTTTCGTTTGTCGTGTCTACCCGCTTTTTACGCGATTTTTAAAGCATTTCCGTGTGCAGGCATCCCCCAACGCCCCAGACCAGAGGGAAAATACTAAAAAAAAATGGATGCTGGCAGAGACACAGTATAGACTAGGTATGCAGGGAGGCTGCAAGGGCAGCGGCGGGCGTTGCCCAGGGTGCAAGGCAGCCACAGAGTGACTGCACTGCGGGCGAGGGAGCGTACTCACCGAGAGGTACGCAGCATGCACGCACACAGGGAGGCTGCAGGACTGAAGCTAGAGTCACAGAGACAGCAATCCCACCCTAACTCCCACCAGAGATTGCAAGGAGGACGGGGGCTGCCAGAGCTTTTTATGCCCTCTGTGGCTGCCAGACCTGCCCGCCCAGTCTGCAACCTGGGCATGCTATTGGTTGAACATGATCCCATCACATGGCTTGCCTCCATTTTGTGGCTGGTGGCGACATCCATTTTAAAGGGAAAAGAAAAATACATCACGATGGGAGAAGACTAAAAACAAACGTTTTAAGGACCCCAACCCCCCTGGTAGGTATTATCAGACAATATAAATAATTATCGCTGTGTTTTTACGGATGTCCAGGGTGTTTTTTAACATTTAAAACAGCTCATTTCATTGCGCGTTGCCATTAACGGAAACGAAACGTAACAACCTCAATTTTTGTGGTTCTGTTGGTTTCGTTTCATTTTCATCACAATTTTTGTTTGTCGTTTCATTACGTAACGGAAACGACAAACTGTAATGGAAACGAAAATTTTTTCGTTCCGTGCCCATCTCTAGTTGTAATATATCTTTCGGACAAAATATAGCCAGACCGCTCATTAATAGCCCTCTTCAGTCACTACCTCATTTTGTCCAACACACTTAAAGAGGAATGATGATCCCTTCTCTCCATTCTTGCTTTCTATGAGTGATGAGTAGCTTGTCTGAGGAGGAGAGGTCCCTGAGTAGGTTCTACCTATGAGAAGCAATCCCAGCTTTCCAGGAAAGGCTCCCTAAGGCTAGTGACAAGGCCATGTCAGAGACAAGGGAGCTTGCATAATAAGACATGATATGTCAGCCATCAGAAGTTGTTGATTCTATCAAGGGGAATGTACAGCACTGGATCACGTGTGAAGGCGAATGTGTGTTTTCTCCTCTTTATAACCGTATCCCTCTGGACCTGCAAACCCTTTGCAGATCCATGTCTGAAACATTAGACATGGAAACGAAGCTGCGCTAGCTCCCAACTGGCCAATTACAAAACAAAAACAAGCTAACTTTCCACATGCAGAATAAGGTAATACTGGGTGAGAATAAAGAGGCCGCCCACTCCTCTTATGCACACACTGCTTCTAGATGCAGAATCAGCGTCGCATCTAGTGCAGCCTACAGCTAAAGAAAGAGAGAGAGAAGTCTTGACAGCTTTCATTAGGCATGGCTTTTTTAAAACAACTCTTAAATTCCATGCTTCCTCTTCATAATTTGTACAGAATGTCATCCTTGTCTTGATTACAAACACTAATTTATGTGCTGAAAATACAGCCAGAATCCCTCTCACTTTCTGCAATAGTATGGGCGTTGAAACTGTTTTAAAATGACAGGAAACAAGGAACAATACAAGGTTACTACGGTGGAGCCCTAGACTTTCAAAAGCAAAAAGGAGGCTGCATTAAAATGATCACTACCAGGGTAGGGTAGGACTAGAAGTGTAACCTTCCTGATTTTTATCAGTATTATAACACAGTTCTTAGGCACATGCATGCAAGGTTTTTACACATGTACCAAGGGTCTAATAAGCAATTACTAGTACATGCAGCTCTTTCGATCATGGTCCATCTTTTCCTTGCCCACTCCCACATCCCCACCAGCACCCTGCAAACACAGGAAGCGTAATACATTATTTATGTGGATGGAGAGGATAGAAAGTCTATATATGCTGTTTGTATTTGAAATAGTAAGCTACAGCCATTGTCAGAGGGGAGTTATGTGCCTGTGCATTAGTTGATGGACTAGAACTTTACATTCTTCCCAAGCAGAATTGCAAAGTAATAGCAAATGATTTTTGTTTTAAAAACAAACAAAACAAAACAAAACAGGGTTTCGTGAGGATAACCTGGGCTCTACAGAGCTGAACAGTGGCAGCAGACAGACTCAAATTATTCCTGTAGCAATTAACTGATTGTAAGAGGCTTGCACATTTCCTTTGATCTGTTAATGTGATTAAGTGCAAGTGTATTTACTCAGCAATTTTGAGAAAGCACGTGATGAAAGCAGCAACAGAATTTGGTAACTGCAAGAGAGCTACATAAGTAAATTCAAGTACTCCCCCTAAAACAACCCAACAAATCTGTCCCTTGGGATTTCAAGATTTCAAGGCAGGCACAACCGCTAGACATGGGTCAGCAAGACTTCTACCTTGTCACACTGAGAGGCCTATCAATGAAGGCATGTCTCTCTGCTACGCTAGCATCTCCACATACAGTTCTTTTATTCCAATTTAGATAAAGATATATTTGTGTTCTGCTGAGCGCCTCCTATCTATGAGTATCATGAAAGCAGATGTTTTGCACCAAAAAACTCAAAAGACAGGTAAGGTGTTTTTTTGTTGTCAAACAGTAATCTTAAATAAAAAGACTTGGGTACTGGACATTTACAAGGCTCCTGTTATAAATATATTAATACAAGGATGGCTGTGTCAGTCTGTTGCAGCAAAAAACAGGTACAGTGGTCCCCTGACTTAAGAGCAGCTCGACTTAAGAGCAATTTGACTTAAGAGTGGAAAACTATTGCTGTTTTAACTGCTGCCTTACAAATTTTAAATATGGTCTGATCGACTTACATTTTTTTTTCTTTTTTCATTTTTAACTTATTTTTTTCAATTTTTTAGATAGGTACCTCGACTTAAGAGTAGTTCGACTTAAGAGCATGCATTTGGAATTGATTAAATTTGTAAGTTGAGGTACCACTGTAAAATGAAAGCTGCACCTTCTAACAGTACTTTTAAGGAAACTATGAATCAAAGAAGCTTCAGGTTTTTAGGTTCTTCCTTTCCCATACAGATGTCAACCTTTTGTTCAAGCCCCGAGTAGTGGTCTGCCCATAACAGCTGACAGTATTTCGACTGAATTAGCAGGGGCTTCCTTTTTCCTGTTGTCCGTGTGAACCTGAGCCTGTGGCAGGAAGAACAGCAGTCTTCCCCTTGAATGACGGCTCCATCTGTCCCATGTGGCCATTGATTACCAGCAACCTCTTTAGCCGGACTCTTGACAGCTGACATCCACTTTCCCTACAAATGCATTCTGGTGTGTGCGTGCGTGTGCGTGCTGTGTGTGGCTGGATGACAAAGAGATCCTTCATAATGTTGTTGATACTAATCGTATTACGGAAAAGGGTTCTTTGCTAACTAAACCAACACATTCTACACAACTGGAGGAAAAAGCAGATTTTCTCAGAGATGCTGAATTTACACATGAATCCTGACCTTCCCAACTTTGCAGGGTCACCAATAAAACACCCAAAAGTGTTTATGTCCTTCTGCTACAATGAAAACAGAAAAGTGGGACCCTAGAAAGGAAACCTTTATTTCAAGTGCTGATACGTAGCACTGTTTATCAATGGGCGCTTTTACACGACCCCTAAGATCCTCTGGTCCCTTAAATTCGGACCAGAGATCTTAGGGGCTTGTCGCTGTTCCTGTGTTCCCACCCTGGCCGCTGGCTGCGTGAGGGGAGGGAGGAAAAAAAGGAAAAAAAACCGTGGCTCACCTCCCGTTCTTGCCGGCTCTTGCCTCAGCAACATTCCAGTAGCTCTTAAGTAACTCTCAAGTAGCTCTTAAAGGGGCGGGAGCCAAAAAACAGCAAACAGAAGCGAGGAGAGCCCCGCACTCACTATCGTTGCACTGCATCAAAGAATTTTCACCTTCAGAGAGAAGGTACAAGGAAAGTGCGCTGGGTCGCGCCAAAGTGGGCGGGGTCGCACTTAATTGCCTGTAAACTCCGGAGCTGGTGGGGAAACATTTTTAAGCTCCGGAGCTGGGAGCCATTTGCAGCGCAGCTTAGGGGTCGTGTATAAACGCCCAATATTGGTGTTGTCCAAGAGAAGTTCTTTCCTTAACAAGAACAAGCACTTTCCTTCCAAAATGAGAAACAGAAGCCACAGTTTGAAGCAGTCAGTAGCTCTGGTTTGGAGGATTCAGTTTGTGGGTTCAAGGTGTAACAGAAAACTGCGATTTCTACTAGAAACACCCTGGTTAATGAGATCTTTGCTTACAAGGTGAATGGCAGAGAGCATGCAAACACCAAATTCGTTTGTGCGACGTTAAACCATACTTGGGGTTCTAGATGCAGCCCGTGTGTTGGAGCAGCTACAACTGGTGGATTTACAACAACCTGGCAGCCCATGTCTGCCCCCCACAACACAGGTCTTCTGCAAAGTCACACAGCAAGTGTTGTGTGAACAAGCTCCTGCAAAAAGCTACCGGGTAAGTCTCAGGTTCTGAATCAAAGCCTGGATTAAGAAATTAAAAGTAACTGTGGAGCCAGTAACAGCTATTGTTTGGCTAATGAGGCCACAATGAAATTATATTTCTAACACAACACAATGACCAGCAAAGCTGTTATTGAGGATGAGTGTGCTTTTATTTGTTAGTTTTTATTTGGGTGGGCTGGAAGAAAGCATTGGCCCTTAGAACCCATGAGGTGACTAGAGAAGCTTTGTCTATATTTATATATCTTTAACCTACTCTATGAACCACTCTCAGCAGTACGGGATCCTGCTCTTCCTTGCTTGCATCCAGTTAATACTGCAGATTCAGAGCGATGCAATGCAGCAAGAAGTATGGCTGACTGCCAGCTACACTTCCTGGAGAGTGCCTGGAGCACTGCATTGCTTAACCACACCACACAAAATGAGTACACGTTGATGGTATGTGCTAGTCTTTGCGCATAACATGCACCAGAATGCATAGGGAAAGACAGCAGGTCTTGTATATAATGAATCGCTGAACAATATTAGAAAGTTAAACATAAACAGTTAGAAAGTATATTGAATAATGTACAGTACTTTGACTGTAAATTCAGGAAAGTTCTAAATATTACAATTAAAGAGAAGAGAATGCCATGAGGCCTTTCTTACCTAATTACCAGTATGTTCCCATGAATAAGACTGTATTTTGTCTAAACTGTTTACACTAAACATTGAGGGTCATCTTATACATGGAAGTAAGCCAAGGTGAGAACTGAGTGGTTGCAAAACTTTAATTTTAGGTTGGAAAAGTAAGGGTTATCTTATATACAGGGGCATCTTAAAGACAGAAACATGCGGTACATAAAATTTGTATGCTTTTCACAGAAATAATGGTTGTAGATTTTTAAATGATAATAAGTTGTTTCACACTTGACCTCTTTAGCAATTAAAATGTTTTACTTTTTTCAGATAATCTCTTCCTTAATTTTTTTCTTGATGTTTGAATTTGAATTTCTTCATCTTAGGAACTGTGTCATTTTTTTAACGTTCTTTCTATCATTAAGAAGTCTGGGAGTTGAGTCATGGCTACTGGACTTCTTTTTTTGAGAGATAGAAACATTTCGCTGTTCATCCAAACAGCTTCATCGACCGATGAAGCTGTTTGGATGAACAGCGAAACGTTTCTATCTCTCAAAAAAAGAAGTCCAGTAGCCATGACTCAACTCCCAGATAAACACACCTGGATGACTGAGAATCTTCACAGACATATCATTAAGAAGATTTTGTGGGACACTTGTCCTATGATTTGTTTGTTAGATTATCTGCTGCTAAATTGTCTGAAGACAACAGGTGGGTGATGTCCAGTGGTGTAGCTATGGGGGGGGCAAGGGGGGACTTCTGTCCCCAGGCACAGCATCGGGGGGCACCAAATTGGATGCCAATCAGCTCCCCACCCAGAAGCCATGGGATGGCATGTCGTGGATCACCTGCCAGGACCGGCGTGGAAGACTCTCCGGCCACTGCTGCTGCCTTCTGTGTGGCACCTTAGCCCCTCCCCATCACTTGGGGGGGCCTGAAAACTGACTTTGTCCCTGGGCACTGAAAACCCTAGCTATGCCTCTGGTGACATATTTACTACATCACTAAAAGAGGACACAAAAACAACCTTACTTTTTACTTCACACAAGTCTTCATTAGACTATGTGCCACAGAGCCAGGAGTAGTGCAGAGGAATCTCGGAAGTTCCAAAATCCAAGACGAGATGGGCAAGTCAGCTTTTGGTACTATGGGTCTTATGTGAAGGGTGCCATTTACCCTCTTTTTAAGGCCAGAAAAAATGTCTTGGGCATTGCCTCTGGTGTCACATGTTGTTATTGGCACTGTCAGTAAATGTCAGCACCAATGAAGTGGTAGGCAACTGCAGCCCTCTGAATTCTGTAATGGCCATGATTCCTCACTACTGATGGTGACTCTGCAACACAGTGGTTGCAATCTACACCAACCACCATGTGGCATGACAATTTAGTGTTTCAGATATTAACTACCTGCTTTCATTTGTTTCTGCTTTTTCTAAGAGCTGCTCAGATCCTATCAAAACTATAGTGGCAAATGCCAAATATCAAACTCTGGTTTCTTAAACCTTTCTTATTATCAAGAGCGGGGAAATACTTCAGGACTATCAGAAGGAAAAACCTAGATGTGATTAGATATGAATGTATTCATTGAAGAGAAACATTGATGTATCCCAAATATCTATAATCCATAAAACACAATGACTTGAAGGCCAAAATTTACATCCTGACAATCTAAACTAGCATGTCATGCTTGCTTGCCATGCATTTGTAAACAGACCGTGGATATGACATTATGAACTAACATGCTATGTTTGAACATGAAATGCAACAGAAAAGGTTGTAAAAGAAAATGCTGACATTAGTGCCATTCAATAGACAATAGCCTTTGCTCTTTATAAACTATAATCTCATAGATACAAATGCAATGAACTATGTTTTTCCCCAATAAAAGGGTCACCTGTTCCACAATTTTCAGAATTTTAAACATTCAAGTCAAGGAGGTTCCAACATTTTTATCTGCATCTAGTTAGGCATAGAATAATTATCACCAAGTAGCAAATCCTACAACACAACCTTCTTAGATTTTTAACAGCAACACAGTGCAAGTATGTGCAAGGTCCAACTCAGAAAGCCCGAAGGATACCACAGCCAACACCACAAAGAAGGTCCAAAAGAACCAGCCAAATCAGAACCCATTAGCAAAGTCTGCTGGAATGCATCTAGAAAACTGGCTTTATCCCAAAGTATCCGCATTTGGCCAGAAGCCATCCAACCCAAGTTGGTTTGGAGGGTGGTGTTGGCAAGTGGCTTAGAACTCTTTACACATTCCAGTTCATATTTTGGTTTTGTCAGAAACAGCAAACGTATTAGAATTTTTAGATAGTGTGATATCATACCTGCATAATGGTATGTTGCAGTCTATTTTATTTGAATGTTTTAGCACTTGGCTAATCCTTTCTTCTTTTCTTCTTTTTTGGATTATTGCTTCTTTTGAAGAGTTTTATGTTGATGTACATGGTTATTTATTGGAATGCAGTCTGGTACAGAGTGTAATATAAAGTATTACAGTATTGTTATAGTTTTGATATTTCTATTACTATTCTTCCATATTAAACTTTAAAAGCTCCTCTGTGAAATTCTTACTCTATTCTTTTTTCCTCTTCTCCTATAAAATACCATGTACACTGAACATGCTCCACAAATAATAAAACATTAATAGCGTGTATATAGCTGGTTATATTCTTTACACTTGAAAATATTTAGAATTATGGTTACATGCTAGGAAACACATAGATTCAGCATTCTTAAGCAATTATCTGCATAGCCTGAGCTGCCAGTGAGATTCATTTTTTACACAGGATAAAATATGCAGATAATGAACTTTCCTTAATATGGATTCAGCTTTAGTAGCCAGGCATAATCATTATAGAGTATATTTTTTACTTAATCAGCTGTCCCTGCAATGCAGCTTCCTCAGTTCCAATAGTCTTATTACACTTACCACTGAGTTTTTACTTCTTTGACCTTCACTGGAGAAAATACAGAACTGAATATTTTATTAATTATTCTACTGTAAAAGAAATATATTCCTTATGTATAAAAAGACTCTATGTTGAAACTTAATATCCTAGATCAGCACAAATCCTTTTATCTACTCAAGAGAGTAACAAAATAAGAGGTTTCAGGTGACAATGGGTCCCTTCTCTCTTGCCATATTTTCTACTCAGAACGCCTCTCCTCAGGAGCTTTAGTGGTTTAAAACAAATATTACTATCTTTCAGAACAACCTGTGCAAAGTATATCTTCTTTGCTTTAAAAAAAGAAGCCATGTTCCTGTGACCACCAAGTCTACATTACTGATGAAACATCCCAGAAGCATTCTTGTGAAAAGAGATGTTACACACAAACACTTAACAGGACTGCTCTTTCATCTTAGACCTTACAAAAATATAAAGTGACAATATGTCTATCACTTACTGTTATCTATCACAATCTACTGGCATGACAAGCAGATGAATTTGTCAAGGAGCAAATATTAGTTGAAGCTCTCTCTTAATATAGCTATATTTGATGCACTGACTGGATGGCACATTTATTATTTTCTTGTGCTAGGTGCAATGACAAGCAAGTTCTGTTCTCTTTTTATTCTATTCATATTAATTGGTTTACCACTCCCTTATTTTTCTGAAGATGCCCTGGGACAGTCTTGATCCATGCCCAAGGACATACAGGCTGGATCTACTCACAACCTATGACTCCACAACTACAACACTGAGCTCACCAGCCAGCTAAAAATAATAACCAAAGATTTGAACCAGAGATTCAAGGACTGGAGTCCAGGAACTTTAATTTCCATCACCATCATGGTAGCTTCTACTACTTAAGCTTTGTTAAGCTGCAGAGATTTCAACAAATATTCCCAACCAGGAATTGAGGAAGCAAAAGGAATCTGGTGGACTGCGTATAATCTACAATAATCAGGACATTCTGACACAGCAGCGGTGAGGCTTGAATTAAAGGGTGCGCCCCTGCTGCAGTTCTTTTACTTTCTTTTATTGTTTCATGTTTATTTGTTGATTATGTCTTCTGTGTTTATTGTATTAACTATGTGTATTATGATTTGTCTGCTATGTTCGCCGCCCAGAGTTCCCGTTGGGAAGATGGGCGGGATACAAATTCAATAATAAATAAATAAATAAATAAATAAATAAATGCATATGAGTCTTGAACCTTGACATACAGTTTTTTAAAAAGAGGTCCATCTTCCTTCAATATAAAATAACTGGAACTCATTTACGAACAAAGGAGGGAAGAAGATAATATGCTGAGAGATCGCAAGGCAAATACTTGAGAATGTTTTGGTTTGACCCATCCATGATTTGTACTTTGATTGATGGCCACCATGGGCTATCCGGTGCTCTACTGGGAATTGTTGCTTTGCTTGCAGACATAATGCTGACAGTTTAATTTCCAGCATCTCCAACTCAAGGCTAAGAAAGAATCCTGCCTGAAACCTTTGCGTCAAAGCAGTCATCTTTGACTTTCCAGAAATTCAGGGCAGCTTTCAGGAAAAATTCAAAGTCATACTTTCCTTTGAAGCCGGAAAGTGAGATTAGCATTCAGTTATTCTGATAACAACTTCTTGACTACAAGGTTATTTAAAATTCACATCTAATCTTCAAAGCAATTCTGTGACATAGTAAAGTACAATATAAAGCTCTTCAGAAGCAACTATTCACAAATGTGATGGTAGTTATTTGCAGGTAAATGTGCACAGGACTGGTGAAACCACACCCAGCAAAACCAAGGCCTTAACTCAAGTTGGTGTACTGGAATGCAAACACAGATTGTTGTGCTAGCAAATCTATCATGTATGAATTACATGTGCATGTTAATCACACTTCTTCTCACCCTGGTCATGTGTATTAACAAATTTCTCAAAGAAGCCTTCTGGGAAGAAAAATACATAAAAATATATGTATCTAAAACATACTGTATATTCATGTTCACTTACAGCTATAATCCAAAGACTTGAAAATACTCAATACAATTCTCTTTTGTAAAGCCCCTATGTGTCAGAATGCTTCTCTCTAATACAATGTGATTTCCTCCAGCCAAATAGAAACCTTGCATTCCAAAAAGGCAATGTGGGGGAAGAGATATACTCATGAACGACCCCCTGTCTTAATGGCTAGGTGGAAAATCCTAACCACAGGGTAACATGATGAAGCATTTAACCACACTCCTCAAGCTGGCTGAACCTAGCTTCAACCTCAACTTCACAAGCACACCTGACTGACGTCTGCTAGGGATTTTGGTACATTCAATTATAATTTTCGGCACTCTGTACAAGATATTGGTACAGGCCTAAAGAACTGATTTTTAAAAGCTCATGCTGAATGTCTATACATATATATTACTGGTCCAGATCAAGGTAACACTTCTCTAGCATTTGTATTATATCAAGGACCACATGGCTCTCTATGTGTTTTGAGGATGTGTGAGTGTGTGCCTGTGTGCCCCCGCAAATGTGTGCACTAATTCAGTTAAACAATTGCTCAGATTCTGAATTTGAGTGTAATTTGTATGTGCTGCTGGTCCTGTTTAGAATGTGGTCCACATTCTAAACAGGAGTGGTGCCTCATACACATTGGGGGTTAGAATGCACTGTAACCCTGCTTGGCCCACTGGAGATTAATACTATTATAACATATTTCCTACAAAAAAAAATCACATGGCCACAGATGTGGAGTTTATCGGTTTGATTGTTGTTTATTTATTTATTTATATATTAGATTTTTACACCAAACTACCTTGCAACAGAATCACTCTGGGCCCTGTTACTATTGCACTTTGTTACTGTTGCTGTTGTTTACATATACAGCCCAGAAGTCCACTCTAAATTTTCTAATTATTTCCTGATGATTTTTAATAGTAATTCTCAGACACTGGTACAACAGTGTTATTATTAAGCTCCCACACAATTGCAGAATAAAAATCAAGTTATCTTGTCCTAATGCTAACTGTTACAAACTGTAGCACCAAGCAGCACATCATGTTCTTGTGAAATGTTAATAATCATGTTGTTCCCAGCTATGGTTATTTGGAAATAAATTACAGTTAAATATATCATCATATCTTTTCACATAATTGTATTGAGAATAAGAAAGTCATTTTCTATGGAGGTTATTTCCACATTTCTTAGTCTTTCAGGGAATCAAATAATTCATAGCCTTGTAAGTTCAGCTGAAGACTATAGATTCTGATATCTCATTGGTTAACAGAGCCCTAAAGACTTCTACCTTGCTTTAGCACGTGTGGAGCACAATTTAACTCTGTTATTGAGGTCCTTCTGTTGGAAAAAGGAAGCACTTCTTTGGTTTCTTCCCACCACAACTCAGAAATGCATACATTTTAAAAATCTATACATTTATTAAATCTTCTTGCTCAAGGCACTGAAGCTAACAGCCATAAACATATACAAGCAGAATCTCAATTGTTTTAAAACATGTTTGGCTTAGTTCTCTTTCTCACTAGTTCAAAACGTTTTGGGTATTTTACTTCTGCTGTAACTACCTGTGTGAATTAAGGGCAGCTATATATAGCTCATCTGCAGTTTCGCACGATAGACTTTATAGAACATGGGAGCTGTCAAACTGGATCAGTCCAATGGTTTATCTAGCATAGAGCATTAAGCGTCTATCACTGCCAAGAGGAACACTGTGAAGCAGGTTGGGAGCGGAAAGTTGACTGCAAACTCTTAAAATCATCACACTGGACTAGTCAAGGCTAATTTAGAGCTGGGCTGGATGAGTTGATTTCCCCAGTGCATTTTTACTGCTCACATAATAAAGCCTCTTTATCCCTAGACAAAAGGTCTCTAACACAGCAAGGCACGCTATCCCTTCTTAGGCCTTCCGGCACAGAATGCTCCGGTTGCTTGGGACTACATCTCCCATCAATCATGGCTAGTATCCCCAAAATGACTGGGGATAATGAGGAATTCTTAGAATTGAGAAAGCCGCCCTTACTGCTCTGATAGGCCTCATGGTTCTGACAATCTGAGATGGACTGGTCTGGTTGAAAGCAAGGGTCTCCTGAAACCAACAGTCGTCTGCTACAGTTAAATGGAAGGGTTTCTGCTACTTTCTCACTAGTCTGAAAGTGAGGGCATGGTCCCACTGCCCATTTAAAGAGATTCCTGTTAATGACTTTTTAAATATCCGTATTAAGTCATCTGACCGGGAGGGAGAAAAAAATGCAGGCTCACCTCTGACTGCTGTCGGCAGCAGCTAATTGTTCCAGGACAGGAAGCCCGTTAGGATTCCTGTTTGTTAAAAGGGGGGAACCCAACAAAAACAAACAAAAAGTGGAGGAGGGCCAGGCATGCAATGCTTTAAAACAGCAACAAGGAACAGCAACAAGGATTTTACCTCCTCCAGACCAGGTACTTGTAAAATGTGCTGGGGCGCGCTTAAGTGGGCGAGGTCGAACTTTATTTTTTTTAAGTCTGCTGCTGGTGGGAAAACAATTTTACGCTCCGCATCTGCGAGCATTTTGCAGCGGATTTTAGGGGTCATGTGAAAGCAGCCTTTGATAGCTACACAGATGAAATTGACTAATTTTCTTCCTTTTCTAGGGACATGGCAATATGCTGTTCATTCATTTTTGGCATTTAAAAAAACAAGTGATACATCACTATTTTGATGGCTTCATTCATGAAAGAAATTACTCTAAACATCATTGAGGCCCTACCTACTGTCATATATAGTCTGAAGATCAAAAAAGGGAAAGCATCACAGAGGAAAGCACAAATTAAAAGAATGTTTCATCAGCAGAAAGGAGTAAATGAGGAGAAGAATTGTAATATGGAACATAATGATGAAAGGATAAACCTTTAACAATGCAAAAAAAAATGTTCGCAGTCACAATGCACTAAGTGATGCATCACTAAATATTTTAAATAGTAATTCTGAAAAGAAAACAGAGTAGCAAAACCTCAGTGCCAATGGCACTCAAAATCAACAAAGATACAAAGTAAATTGACAGTCGTGTTCACATCACAACTACCAGGTAGAATTGAAATGAATCAGTTTAGAAGTGATATATTTTAAAAAGCCTCTGCCAGTCAGTTGAAAAAAAAATCTTGCTTTGCTCCCAAATAAATACAGTGTTGGTTAAATCACTGCCATTGGCAGTATTTGAGACCTCCAGACATACCAGTCCTTTCTGTACATTTATGCACATTACACACTCTATTCTGGAGGTATGTGTGTGTTGTGTTGTTACAGTCGTGACCGACTCTTCGTGACCCCATGGCCATGGAGTTTTCTTGGCAAGGAATACTGGAGTGGCTTGCCAGTTCCTGCTCCAGGCACCTACAGCACCTGGTATTCCCTGGTGGTCTCCCATCCAAGTACTAACCAGGGCCGACCCAGCTTAGCTTCCGAAATCAGGTGAGATCGGAGGTGCTTAGGGCATCTATTCAGCTATTCTGGAGGTATAGCAAAGCATAATTGTTTCACTCAATTCTGGCCCCCTCCCTTCTTTGCAGCAAGAAGGAGAGGGAGATGCCAAGTAAAATAAGATCTTGCTCCTATTGACATCCTTCACTCTCTGCTTCTCTCTCCATGCAAAATCTGGAGGAAAAACTGAAGGTTTTAGAAAGATGTTTTGCATCCCTGAGAATCAGTATATGATCTCTGCCTTTAATGAATGCTAGCATTATATACTTACAAGAAGATGCATTTGTTCCTTCAGTTGATGCTGTAATGTTGTCTATGGCTCCTGCAACACAGGGAAGCAACATGATAATAGGGATAAACAAGTGTTTGCCTTGTACTGGAGCCAACCCACTGCCTTTACAACATTTAAAAAAGAGGAGGAAGAAGAAGAAGAAGAAGAAGGAGATCTATAGTTCAGGTCAGTTTCATGATACCCTAGGCATACTATGAATAAAATATTAAAATTATTAACCATCATCATTGTCACCACTACTGTACATTGTCCTCGGCAGAAAGAGGTTGAAAACATCTCTCAAGCATGGTTTTGGTTGTTTCTAACAGTACAAGAGACCAGCCAGAAATTCAAGGGATAAGATGAATCACTATACTACATACATTTGAAGAAAGTAGTAGAAATGAAATTGTTACCGAATAATATAAAAACATGCTTAAGAGAAAAACCCTATGGTTAAATGACTCTACAAACCCAAAGTATCCACGACAAGCACCTATTTCAGAAATATAAGACCAAGAAAGTTTTCTAAAAAGTCACAGTCTCCAGGACACCACCAAGAAGTTTTAAGGGAACAGAAACACAATCCCATATGTTTAAAAAGTAAATTTTTAAAAAGATATGGAAGAAATGGTCTAAAGAATGAAATAATCCAAAAGCTAGATGATGCGTAGAGTATTGAGGCAGAAATGGAAGCAAAGGCAGTAGCAGCGAAAGGCAAAAGACTGCTAACAGTGGCATCAGATTCAGATTCAGCACCATCATGCTATAATAGGGCTCATGCAACTCTAAAAGAAATGAGATGCACCAATATTTTAGATCAAATAAAAGACATTTAATTGAAGAAGAAGAAGAAGAAGAAGAAGAAGAAGAAGAAGAAGAAGAAGAAGAAGAAGAAGAAGAAGAAGAAGAAGAAGAAGAAGAAAGGGAGGAAAACAGGATAGCCTTGCCTCTCAGGATCTATTTATATGAGGGATGTTATTTTTAACGAACCACTTAGAGCCCTCTTTTAAGGTGAAGTACCATCTGAGATTTCACTGTTGCATTAAATAAAATCAAAGACATAGATCACTCGATGCATCATTCCATAGCCCTCCTATTTTACCAAGGGAAATTAAAGAGACAGAAAGTCTGGGAAAAGACCAGAATTGGTAGAGTTAGATTCAGAGGGGCAAACAGTTCCACTTGACTTACGTGAAGATGCATTTACTTCATTTGTCAGAACTGGTATCATGTCTTTGGATTCTGAAAAAAATGAAACTAGTATCAGAAACAGTTGCACATGTCAGTGCATTGCCATGTGTATAAAAAAGACTAGCAAATGAAACTTATATGAAAGCAAACTTACATTCCTAATGTAACTCAGGCTACAACAGAATTAAGTAGGAATACTGCTCTTGAATAGCTGCCAAAATCTTTCTTGTTGATGTTAATGAGAAAAGCAAAACATTGGCCACCATGGCTAGAAGTGAAGAAATCTTTCTGTTTGGGATGGTTAAGCAAGACTTTGCTTCAAAAAACAAAAACCGTGTGGTGAGCAGTTTAGGAATAATATCATACTGAACAAATATTTTAAGTAGCACGGCTGGAAAAATAGGCTTCATGTAGCACCTGAAGCAATTATTTTGCAAAAAGCAATGGCCTGGGGGAAAAAACCTCTGATAATGTGTTTGGAAATGAACATTTTCAGTAAGTTCTGTGTCATAACCAACACACACGAACTCTGCTATTATTCGGAAGATAGACATGCAGCTCTTGTTTAAAGGACTTTATTCCTCCATATTGTCTTCATTTAACTTATAGCCTTTTCCTAAGAAAAGGTTGGGATGGATGACTTCAGTGTGACTTGCATGGAGAACTTTTCAGTCCCACTTCCATCACTGCTGTGACTTTTCCAAGTGCAACAGAACAAACCATCACGCAGGGTGTGTATTTATGTTCATCCCAGATCATGCCTCTCTATGTGGCAATGCTAACAAAATGTTTAACATGGAACATAAGAACAAGACAGATACAGCTATCCCAAAACATTTCAGGATCATTCCACGAGAATGGTAAGAGTCTGAACAGAAGGGACTAAGGGGAGTAAAGCAGTGAAGAAAGCCCTTCCGGATCAAACCTACTTAATTGAACAGCTGGCTCCCACAGAGCAGATTACAGCTGTAGGTGGGAAACTTAAATGTCAGGGATTGTTACAGTAGTATTCTCCCACTATTGCTCTTCTTCAACGATTAAGAGGAACCATACTGCTATCATTACAAAAACAAAGTGTGAAACATAACTATCACGACAAGCAGCATCCAACAGCCCCCATGATTTTCACTTTTTGACTTGCTTGGCTTTTAGAAATCATTGCAGCTTGCAGTGGCAAATCCTACAGTTTGACTGATGAGGATCGTTCCAGACTACCTGTTCTGCGAGTGGAGTGCATCGGCCTACGAAAGGTATGCTGCTGAGGAGGGAAAGGAGGAATGATGTTCCATTTGGCACACTCATCCCGTGTGGACGGCAAACGACCCCTTGTAGCCCAGTCAGCTAGCAGTGATCCTCTTCTGCACTATAGATACATTCTAAATAAGGTTTACCCAGTTGACTCTTGACTAACTTTACCCACATTACTTGTGAGTAAGGAGGCAACGGCAAGCAAGGGCAGCTGATCAGCCATGGTGGGAAGCCAGTTGCGGTGCCAAGGTCAGAGGGTTTCAAAGGCTCATCATAGCAGCTTGCCAGCAGCAGCAGCAGCAGGTACAGCAGCTTCCCCATCTCTATCCCTGGTCCTGAACCCCTGGGCTGCTCTTCCTGTCCTGCACCCTGAGCCTGCAGGGCTGAGAATTGTGCTGAGGAGAATGCATGCCTAAGCATCATATTAACTAGTAGCTTCTTTGCAAAGCAGTATCATTCTCAGGTCTCCCTAGCGCTCTGGCCCAAAGGAGAACTCTTGAGTTCTAGAATTAATGAGGGTTAGAGAGAAAATGACTCCCTCATTACTTTATCCACCTAATGGGCAACCTAATTCTTCATTTCTCTCATGTTCCCCAAACTTTGAACCTTATGCAGTATACCACAAGGGGGTTGCATCTTCCATCAGCAAGGGAGTATCAACAAGGCTTGACAAATGTGATCTATTAACAGACACAGTGAGACCCACAAGGTCCTGCTATTCTCCTTTCCTGCAGAACCTCTTCCCAGTTCTCCAAGCCTCCCTTTTCCTAGACCCTCATGTCATGTCTCCCAGACTCCCTGTGGTACAGGAATGGTTCTGCTCTCAGGGCTGGGCCCAGAGTCCACTTTTGCTGGCTCTCCCTGATGCAGTCCAAATATCTCACCCCATAGACCACCTGAAACCCAAGGCCCTGAGATTTCATCCTGGCAGTCACGAAGCCTGGTGTTTCCAAGGCCACTAGCTCTTTCGGGCCAGTGTTATTTAGAACAGTTTTCAGGGGTTGCTTACCAAAGAAAGCCACAATCTATTTCCCACCAAGGCTGACCTCCTTGCTCTCCTCCTTCTCCGCCTCATCTTTTCCACCCACATCTTTTCCAATTAAAGGAGGGTTCCTTCCTCTTTTATATCCCACACCCTACCCTTCTCAGGCCTTCTCAAGCAACACCAGCACCTCCTCACCCTCTCAACCACCCCCTCCACATGCTCAATACAAGCAGCAGCCAGCTCCCCTCCTCTCTTGCTTTCTCTCTCTGGAAATGGTTCCACAGAAACCTCTCGTGCCCAGTCTGTGCCTTCTTCCTGCTATGCAACGATCCCATTTCCTCCCTGGTTAATCTCACCAGGTACCATAACTGGGCACAGCCTACTCACTGGTCAGTGTCATTCATGGTACTGGGGGGGGGCAAACTGGGCATCTCCACTGACCCTCTCACACAACTAATAGGCTTTATAGTTTCTACTTAATGCACTTCTCAGATGCAGGGTGAGCTTTCTTCACCATGCTGGCCCTGCATAAGAATGGGAAGAGCTAGCTAGGTGAGAAACCTTTATTTTTTATTTGCTATATTATTTATATATGCTTTTCAAAGCGTGATTGAGTAGAACATTATCAGCCCCCATCACGCCACATAATCTTTTCTAAGGGCTGTCAGGATGTCAGCTTTTTAACTTCTCTGAGGTCCCCCCCCCCACAACTGTTTAAGTACATACAGTGGAACCTTGACTTACATACTGCTTGACTTGCATCATATTTGACTTGCAGCAAGAAGGGGCCTGTTTGACTTGAGTCGCAGGCTTTGACTTACATCTCGGAGCCCCGGCGCAAGGCACCGGAATTGGGCGGCAGCCACAACCCAGCATCGTGGCTGCTGCCTCCAAACTGTTCCTGCCTTCTTCCCCTCCTCTGGCATCGGCGGCTTTGGCGAGGCCAGCTCAGAGCACCTGGAGCTGGTCCTCGGCCTCACCGAAGCCGCCACTGCTGCTGGAGGAGAAAAAGGGCGGGGAGCTCGGGGCTGGCCTCGCTGGTTAGACAGTCGGCTCAGTCTTGTAAAAAATCTGGCTGCAGAAGTCTGGTCCACAATGGAAGCATTTTAGTTGGGGAGCTGTAAAGTTGTGGGACTCTAATGGTAAGCATAGAGTTGTTCAGAACTTGGAACGTCAGGTTAAAAATCAGTAAAACTTAAATGTTAGACATTGTTGCTATGAACATTAAAAAGTGGAGGCATATAACTTGTGGACTATAATTCCACTGCCTCCTCCTCTCTTTGAAGAGACATTTCATTTACATCCCCAGAAGGAATCGCCTATCCCAGTCAAATTTGTGTTAAATTGCTGTTTTCGGGGGTCTTTTTCATCATCTGGAATGGATTAATCCGCTTTCCCATTACTTTCTATGGGAAACGTTCGTTTGACTTAAGTCATGTTTGACTTAAGTCTAGACCACTGGAACGGATTAATGACGTAAGTCAAGGTGCCACTGTATTTTCAAGACAGTTTCAATTTCAATGTATTTGAATGTCTAATGCTCAATTAAATTGACATAAAGTTAGCAATCCTTTTTATAAAGCCTTTTTATCAATTTGCTTTTTGCTACTCCTTTTCATACCTAGTGTGTTGACAAAATAATTCACTGAGCTACTCACAGCATACTTCTTGCACAGTCTTCTCTCTCTCCCTCTCTCTCCGTGTGTGTGTGTGTGTGTGTGTGTGTGTGTGTGTGTGTGTGTGTGTGTGTGTGTGTGTGTGTGTGTGTGTGTGTAACGTTCTGTGTCGACAACAGAACATTCAGAGCACTTTAACGGAAACAGTCATGGAATCACTGGGATAGCGATGTCTAAGCACAACCATATATTTTCAACTTGGTAAAAACTGATCTTTTGACTTCAGGGGGAAAATCAGGAATGAGATAAACAGAAAACAGGAAGAATTTCCTTGAAGAAATGGAGCGATTGATCCAGTGATTGCCAAAAGGCAGATGGCAACAACATATCTGGAAGAAGCTACATGGGTTTTCTAAACATTTGCCAGACTTGAGGAAATGCAACCCCCCCCTCCATCTCTGTTCACAATGACAAATTACTGTTTATTATGAAGAAAACCACGACTTGCTCCAGTATTGGATGGAAGTGCCAGAATCCTAAGTCTCAAGAAAATCAGAAATATTCTCACATGGAGCACATTAATCACATTTAATCACATAGAATGAAGAAGAAAACTAGTGAATTGTGGTCTTTGTAGCTCAAAAAATCATTTGAAGGATTCAGACACTGTCCGTAGTTTAAATAAAACCTTGCTAAGCCAGAGACCTAGACATCTGAGATTGAATACCCTGTGTGCAAAGAAAACTGAGCAGGTATAATTCCTGGTATCGGGTCTGGTTTTTTTAGACCTCAAGTTGTCAAGTATTGTATTTTTGTAAAGCAAAGTCATAATACAAGAACATGGCCAGGAATTCTATTTATACTATTTCTTAAATATTTAACTTATTTACCAACTTCAGCTCACTTTAGCAATTTTCGGTATTTCCTCCCAAAAAGCAAGCTTGAGATTAGGCCTAGCAATACTAGAATAACTTTACCCTGTTGCAGTTTTCAAAGGAACAAGCAACCTAGAAATTGTTGCCTTAACATAGAATACAAGAGATGCAGCTATAATTCAGGCTCAGCCCATACAATGCTGAAGTAAGACTTCAAGACTCCTGCCTAAAACCTAGATGAGCCCAGGATTTGTATAAAGTAACTTTTAAAAAGCTATTAGTTACAGCTATAATTTGAACGCCTGAAAAGTTCTTATCGTAGTTATACTTTAATTAATTATTTACTTTCCCACTACTCGATAGTCATGAGATAATACATGGCTGCACGGTCGTGCTGCCATAGTATACCTACCTTTGACTATCTTTGAGGGAAATAATAAACCATCACAGTTTGTGCAAAAGGCATTGTATTGTGTGCCCCAAATTTTATACTTTACAATTAAAAACGAACAACAGAATGGTGATAGGGCAAAGTATTAGTGCAAAAATGCTTTTCACTGACACGCCAAAATGTTTTTTTTAAATGCACAAAATATTTGTAACATCGCCAGAGGTGAAAAAAAATCTGAAAATATTTGCCCTCGCCTATGCCAACAAAATAACTGAAGATTCTTACAACCTCAGTCAAAAACACCTTGAATTGATGTTTGTTAGTTATCTTAAAACTACATCTGAGCACAGAAACATAAGGCAGAGCATGAGTCAACAGAGTTCCTTCGGAAAGTTGGGCAGTATATAAATATAAATAAATACGTAAATAAATACTATGAGGTATTCCACTTCATCATTTGGCAAGGTCACAATGTTATAACATGCTACAATGTTATAACAGTAAAAAATAACTAAAAGGGTAATTTACACCCTTTATACCATAGGTAGTGGCTCAGCCCAAAATATGATGTGTCCTCAAATCATGGGCTATTTGATAAACAAGGTTATCAATATATGACCATAGTGACTTGAGTCTTTGCTATCCAAGAAAGCGGTTTTTTTTTTGCAAGTATTGTTTCTTGTTACTGGTAACTCCCAACAAGTTACTTCTAACCTCTAGCAGAGTCACTTCCAGTTACAGTAGGTAATACTAACTTGGATCGACCAAAGTCAGGGGCTGAAATCCTGTTCATTCTGGCATAAGGCAATTGTAAGTAAAAAAAAAAAAAAGAGCATTGCACATGTTGCTTGTGCAAAGCCATTGCGCAGTCCCTTGTTGCAACCACGGAAGGGCATGCCTGTAGAAATGCTTTGGGGATTGCACTTCTCCCTTGCTGTATTTTTTGCTACTGCTGCCACCCCTTCACACTAGGCATGCAAGAGTTGAACAAAATTTCAGCCAGCGCATGGCTGCTTCTTATACACATAAATTTGAGAACACACATTTTTTTTTTCTTTCCCAAAATCCACAAAAGATAATTCAGGTTCACATAACCTTTAGATACTTTATGACCACCAATTGGCACCAATTTTAACTAGAAATGCTCTTCCATTTTCTTATGTGCTCAGTAAATCCAAAACCCCAGCAAACCCAGACTACTTTATCTCAATTGCTTCATCAGTGACAGTACTATTTGGAACTATGTTCTTCCCCAGCAGATTAACTGAGTGCTTTCCAGTGTGGGAAAGTTATTTTAAGCATTATGTCTTGCATTTGGCTTGTCTCATCATACAGTTTTCAAGAAGACATGGGCACGACTTGGCGAAATTCTCGTTTCCGTTTCTGTTTCTCGTTTCCGTTACGGAACGGAAACGGTAACGACAATTACTCTGCCAGAACTCAAACTCGAACCGACTAAAGAAAAACTGGGTCTGATTTTTCGTGTTGTCGTTCCTGGGCATCGCAGCAATCGCGCGATGCCAAGCGGCACAGGAAAAAAGTTTTAAAAAAACCCGATTCCCGGCCAAAAAAGCAGGCAAAAATATGCCTGCCTGAGTGAGGGCACCTAACAGAGGGGTGGTTTCTGGGGGGGGGGGGGGGGGGGTCCACGGCCTCCCTCCCCTCCTCTCCTGGGCTGCGCAAAGTGCTCATCCTCATCGTCGAGTCGCACTTGCCCACGCCAACTCGCCAAGCGGCGCGGCACAGGAAAAAAGTTTTTTAAAAAAACCCCGATTCCCGGCCAAAAAAGCAGGCGAAAATATGCCTGCCTCAGTGAGGGCACCTACCAGAAGGGTGGTTTCTGGGGGGCGGGGGGTCCCCGGCCTCCCCCCTCTCCTGTCCTTGGCTGCTCTGGTGGGGGGCATCCTCGTCGTCTCGCCAACTCACTCGCCATGCCATGCGGTGCGGGCGGGGGATCCAAAATGGGGCGACCGCAATATTTATTTTGAAATCGTGGTCCAAAAACACACCAAAGCACCACAGAAACATGCGAAAATAGCTATTTTAAAACTGCCTCAATTTTTTTCAGTAGCAGCAGTGGGTTTTTCTTGCAACAAAACGTCTCCATTGATTTTATTTTATTTTATTTTATTTTTTATTTTTTTTTTACACCTGCGCATTAATGATGGATGGGCTGTCCATGGGAGTGGACCATGCAAATTTTGGAGCCATTCCACCAATTGCATGGCCACTTGGCCAGGTTTTGACCGAGACTTCTGGGATGTGCCAGTCGGGCATAAAAAGCCACTAACCCTAGCCCGAACCCGAACCCGAACCCGAACCCATACGCCAGTACACTGTCCTTCGTAGTGGGTCAGAGAGGCACCCAGAGGTGCACCCCAGTAACTCACCCTAACCTTACCAGTAACCCTAATCCTAGCCCTTGCGCTAACCCCTAACCCCAAGCCAGATCTGTGTACTCGCATTGCACTACAGCAAGTACACTTCCCTTCTTAGTGAGTCACAGCGGGCGCCCTTAGGGGTCCCCAGTGACTCACTCCAGTCTTCTGTCACTTCGCTCTCCAGCAGGCAGTGAGGCACCCGAAAGAGGTGTCTCTGCCTGCTACTGCTGCTGCAACTTAATGGTATGCATATCCAATTGGCTATGCATGCCATTTTGTAGCGGGCTAGCGGATAGCGGGTGAGGAGAGGAGGCACCCACGAGGTGCCTCCAGGAGCCCGCTTTCCTTTCATGGCGGGCCAGAGGAGGCACCCACCCAGAGGTGCCTCCATGAGCCCCCCCCAAACCAGTACTAACGACAGATGAAAATCCGACAAACGAAACAACAAATTTTTGAAAAATTTCGCGAAAAACGGAAAAGAGCCGAAACGGGCCGGCTCCGACACACGACAACTCGAAAATGTCATTTTCCCTGGTCGTGCCCATCTCTATTTTCAAGTAAAAAGGATTTCAGAAGCAGCTATACCACATTGCACTCATAACAAAGGTTTAAATCAGGCATGTCCAAAGTCAGGACCAGGGGCCAAATGCGACCCATTTTCAAATTTTGAGCGGGCCACAGCCTCTTCTCCCCACAGGCTCAGCCTGCCATGAATCCCACCCAGCTGGCGCCTCCCCATATCGGATGGAGACATCAGCTTGCAGTTTTATGCTTTGCCTGCCCTCCCTGCCTTCATCTGTCCCCCCAGCCACCTACCCACCCCCGACTTCATTGCTGCAGCATCCTCCTCAACTCCTTGCATGTCGTAGAGGCTTGATCAAAGTTGCGGCTGAATGGTCGGCCCCCACACATTTTCACCTCACCAAAGCTGGCCCTTCTTGCAAAAAGTTTGGACACCCCTGGCTTAAATATTACTGCTTAAATATCATTGCTGTTGCCTGTGAAAGATCCTGTACCAATGTCACCTTCCACTACTGCTGCTGCCCAGTAGCTGACTTCAGAGGTTTCTTCTCCATGTCAGCAGTGGAGCTATCAATTATTGCCGTTACAGGCCTACTGATATATATGGGAACCCCTATATATGATTTTCCAGTGTGTTGTAATGGATAGAGGGATGGACCAGGATCAACATACGACATACGCGTAGATCAACATAAAACTCCTCAAAAATGAGCAATGATCCTAAAAGAATAAATTAGTGCCCAAAACCAGCTAAAAGTTCCAAATAAAAATAAGACTCAACAAGACACTCTTAAAGGGGGAAAAGTGAAAAAAGAAAAAGTGATAAATTAGTTTGCAAAAAGCAATTAACATTAATGTACCCTGAGTTTGCTATTTATATCACTCTTCTGGAAAGCTTCACACTTCTTTCCTGACCTCAATTATTCTCTCCAAAGTAGGGCTACAGTCTCAAAAAACAAACAAACCCAATAATCTTTTTATGTTTGTTTATATATTTATTTAAGTTTTAGGACAGAGGAAGAGTCCTTGGAATTTTTAAGAATGCTGAAAGTGAAGAAAAAATAACTTTAAAATAATTTATAAAAGCTTTAAAACGGGTGTGCTTTTAAATTATTTTTTATTTCATTGATCAATATTAAAATTGCTGTATCATTCATTTAGAGGTAATCAAGGCTAAAAAACAGGCCATTGGCATTCCAGGAAACAGCCAGCTGAACAGAATGAAGGTTACTAAGAAGCAGACCAGACAGCTTTCACATAAGCACAAATGCTACCATTAACCAAGAAGGGGGGGTGGGAAGAAAACAAGAACACTCTTGGTACAGTAATAAAAAATATGATGTCTTTTTGGTCTTTGACTGTAATAAAGCTATTCATTTAGTCAGTCAGTCTTAGCAAAAGCAACAAACTGCGTAAGTCATAACAGTTAAAGGACCTGGAGGTCTCAAAGGTTTGCAAGGTTGTTTTTTTTGTGCCTTTCGGGACAACCTATTAAAGGTATGAGCAGAAAAAAAAACTGGATTTTTTCTTGTGGCACAGTTACCTCTGCAACAATTAAAACATAAATGTTAAAAGGCAGGTTTGAAAGAGCCATAATCCCCGAATTATGCATGTAACACACTGCCCCTCCTGTGAGTTAGGTACTCAGTTTCCGAAAGGCAGAAAGATGCAAGGCTAAGTCACTCTCAAGATGGCTACCTGAGCCTCTTGAGATAGAGCTCAGGTTGTGAGCAGAGTCTTGACTGCAGTGCACACAGGGCCAGTGCTAGGTTTTTTTGCACCCTAGGCGAGGGGCGGGGGGTGGAGTGGGCGGTGGGTGGGTGGGGCAGGGGGTGGGGGTGGGTGGCAGGGGGTGGGGCGGGGGTGAGTGGGGCAAGGGGCGGTGGGTGGGCAGGGTGGTGGCGGGCAGGTGGCAGGCGGGTGGGGCAGTGGCAGATGGTGGGGGGGCAACGGGCATGGGGGGGCAGCGATGGGCACAGGGAGTGGCGGTGGGCAGCAATGGGCAGACGGCGACGGGCGGCTGGCGGGCAGTGGGGGGACGGACGGCAGTGGCCAGCGGCGGGGAGGCGGCAGGCTGGCCAGCGCCCTCTCTCCATTTTGGTGCCCTAGGCAACTGCCTAGTTTGCCTTAATGGAAGCGCCGGCCCTGAGTGCACAAGAGAATGGATGAAGACAAAACTGCAGCTACAAAACTTTGAGCAGGCGATACCGAGTCAACGGACACAAGATGCATCATTTTAAAATCTAGTTCACATTTAGACAGAAGATTTTTAAAAAACAGTGTTCTGCTTATATACCGCCCAAAGATTACACAGTAGTACCAAAATGCAACATTTTTGGCAAAGACAATAGAAGATTCTACGCTGATGTTAACAAAATAAGATGCACTATCATTAAGCTCTGCAGATTCTAACTCTGTCAGTATCAGCAAAACCAAAATTCAAATAAAGCCCTGCAGCCCAACCACCCCAACAGATTGAATGGAGAGCAGAATATTGCAGGGGTTAGGGACCTGACCCCATCCTCGATAATGGAAAATCCATGATATGAGGATGCTGGTTTGGGTTGGGACTGGGGGGGCCTATCTGGGGCCTCCTACACTCACCTGAGGCCTGGCACTGCCGGTTCACTTCTGGTTCACTGGAAACCACTTCTGGGGCCTCCGACAGGACCGGGAAGCCCATTGGAGGCCTGCTTGGGGCAGTGCCAGGCCTGAGGTAAGCCTCAAATGGGCCCATGCAGCTTGCCCCAGGAGCCCTTTGCTTCATATACTGTTGTCCTGCAGTATAGCGGGACCGCAGTATATGAAATGCAAAATGGTGGGGGATGACTGTATCCCATTTTCTGCCAAACCACCAATATTCTATATTTATCTGAACTAGGTAAGCTTGCCAGAGCTTTGCTGGAAAGTCTGAATGCTTCTTTTCATGGATCTAGATTCTAACCAATAAGAAGTGTAGATGCTCCTCTGAAGAACATGCTATCTACCAAACCCTTGCCTTTAGGGAGCAGAATTTCTTCATCAACCTGGAGTTGGAATGTTTACAGCATACCATGGATTTCCTAGTCAGTGGCTTTGCCACTTATACCTTCATTTTGTTAAGAGACCATCAACTGACCCAGGGTATTGTACACAGGCTTGGTAATGCTTTGTAGTAAATAATTCAGAGACTGGGGGCAGGGGGGGAAAACATTTTAGTGATATATACTTATTATATTTCCAGCCACAATTCTCTCTACGTGTTTGAGGAAGACTTTCAGCTCATAGCACAAAGGATTACATCTGATTTCCTAATTAACAACACGACTATGATAGGGGGGCTCTGAATGACATGTCTATACAGTACTATTCCTCAGTGTGTGGCAACTGCACACTGTCTTCATTGCATCCTCTCCTTTGACACTAATGGATGATTAATAACATTTTTCTGGAGACGAGATTGCAGCCTTCAGAAAAGCAATCATAAAAGTCATTCTGAAAGGATAAGTGGTTCTTTTACCTTTAGACAAGCAAATTTTGCAAAGTATTGCACAGGTAGGAATCTTGAAATTGAATCATTCACGCTAGAGTGGAATGCTCTCAAGTTATCTGTGGATTTTTCAATTCCAAGAGTCTTCTAATATATGTAGTATGCTATGTACAACCTACAATTCCTAAAATCAATTGACAGGAACAGCCAGCGTCTGAACAGAATCTGTTGTTTTTACCAAAAAATGTCAGTCTGCCAATTGCTGTAAATATAATAATCACTCAATTTCTTTAATGATCACCCCTTTACAACTGTCTTTACAACCTCCCAATGAGGTTATGGAACCAAACATAAACCATACAGAATGTGGCTTAAGTGCCAACTAATGATGCCACACATCCTTGCAAATTAGAACACAAAAATACAGTGGAACCTTGACTTACATACTGCTTGACTTGCATCATATTTGACTTGCAGCAAGAAGGGACCTGTTTGACTTGAGTCGCAGGCTTTGACTTACATCTCGGAGCCCCGGCGCAAGGCACTGGAATTGGGTGGCAGCCACAACCCAGCATCGCGGCTGCCGCCTCCAAACTGCTCCTGCCTTCTTCCCCTCCTCCGGCAGCAGCTTCGGCGGCTTCGGCAAGGCCAGCTCAGAGCACCTGGAGCTGGTCCTCAGCCTCACCGAAGCCACCACTGCTGCCGGAGGAGAAGAAGGGCCGGGAGCTCGGGGATGGCCTCGCTGGTTAGATAGTTGGCTCAGTCTTGTAAAAAATCTGGCTGCAGAAGTCTGGTCCACAATGGAAGCGTTTTAGTTGGGGAGCTGTAAAGTTGTGGGACTCTAATGGTAAGCATAGAGTTGTTCAGAACTTGGAACGTCAGGTTAAAAATCAGTAAAAACTTAAATGTTAGACATTGTTGCTATGACCATTAAAAAGTGGAGGCGTATAATTTGTGGACTATAATTCCACTGCCTCCTCCTCTCTTTGAAGAGACATTTCATTTTCATCCCCAGAAGGAATCTCCTATCCCAGTCAAATTTGTTTTAAATTGCTGTTTTGGGGGGTCTTTTTCATCATCTGGAACGGATTGATCCACTTTCCCATTACTTTCTATGGGAAACGTTCGTTTGACTTAAGTCATGTTTGACTTAAGTCTAGACCACTGGAACGGATTAATGATGTAAGTCAAGGTTCCACTGTACAACCTCTGCAACTGCAATAGAGAGAGAAAGCAATACCCTCTTAGATGTTGCTGTCCTACAAAACAACTCTTGTGTAGAAGTGCCTCTATTTGAAATTTTCTCTTTCCCATATACTGTACATAATCATGCTACAACCATAGCAAGTATAGGTTTCAATTTAATTGTAAAAAATATCACAGAGGGAAGCTCCAGAATAAAAACACATCATTCACTCTACTTTTCATAAGGATTATTCTAATTGTATCTCCTTCATATCGCCCTCGTGTATAACACCAATTTTAGCCAATGTCTTCAAAGAGTGTTGATGCAATGGCCAGAGCTTGTAACTTGAAGCTGTGCAAACCGTTGCAAAATTTGCACCAAGGTGGAAGTTGTATCCAGTTACACAACTATTTTTGCAATTAGTCAGATAATCAGACATGCAGACTGTCTGGACGCAACTCTCCACCAAAATTTGCAGGTATAAGTTTATGCTATGCCAACTGCCAAAGGATTTTAACTCTTTTCACTAGCAATATTATCAATGTTGTTTTAGAGATGTTACTGTTATTGTTAAAAGCAGTGGTTCCCAACCTTGGGTCCCCAGATGCTTCTGGACCAAAATTCCCAGAAGCCTCCACAGCTGCCAATGCTGGACAGGATTACTTGGGAGTTACACCTGAGGATCCAACGTTGGAAACCATTGGTTTATATCATTATCTCCTGTTGTACCAGAGTTTGTGGCAAAGATGTGTATGTCCCAAATTCTTTCATCTTGCTACATTTGCATTTCTCAGTAATAAGTCCATTTTATTATGATAGCATATCCTTAGAGCTCCATCCAGTGCCACAGAAATGCCACATAACCCAAAATGTAATTTCATAGTGACAAATGAAGTGTGAACTTGGTTGGAATTTTGAGACATACACTTAAGGTCTTGGGATGAGATTCTCCCTCCTGTTCCACGATCCCTTCCCCATTGCTTTGTCTGGAACAAAGTACAGGAATACCCTTATGTTCAAATCTCTGTCCATTTATTTGAGTCATGATTTAGCCTAGAAAATCTGGCTGAGCCTTGACTCTTAGGGATATTGCTGGGAACTGGAAAAGCTATTCCAAGTGTGAAACTGTGCAGATTTATGGGCAAACAGCTCCTTTATGTATGGGAACTCCGTAACTTTACAAGAGTATAGAAAAGTCTGTTTAATCCATTATTTCAAGCTTTTGTATTAACATTGCAATATAACAATTAATATTGTAACAGTATAACTTACTATTTGAATTTTCACATATCTTTTACTTTATAGGCAATTCATATTGCTAACTGTTTCATCCTAAATAGCTTTACATTGATTGTCACTTTAAAAGCATAACCCCATATTATCTGCAGCTAGTATGAAATGTTCTAAGTAGGATCCATTTTTTCCCCATATTCCTAGAATTTCACGCAACAACTAGCAAATTGAATTAGAACTTAATATTGCACTTCTGGGATATTACAATTCCAGTTGAAAAAGGAGGGAAAGGAGTAAACCTGCCTATAGCAATAGTAACACAGGGTCTGTTTCTATAGAGCTGGTTTCCATACAGCTCTGAAAACACTCATGGCAGACTGAGTGATGATATGGCTCCTTCCATTCTCAGCCTTGCTTATACACACTTGAAATGTATGCACTGGTTTAAAGGTGCATAAGAAGGTTGGGCAAATGCTTCTAGCATTATGGTTGCACAAATGCCTCTAGTAAATGCACTAGTGATATATAAAGTAATAGTCTGGATGAAGACAAATAAACCAAGGCTTGCACAAGATATGCAAAGATACAGCATCTATTCGTTTCCCTTTATTGCCTATACTCATTTGTACTAGAGGGGATTGTGTCTCCTGCAAAGTATCAGGTTGTACTAGAGTGCTTCTTAATTCAGCATTTTATCACCAAAGTTTCAGGCAATAACTTTTATCAGTTGAGGACAATACCTCAACTGTCTTGTGTTCTTTATTACTGAAATATACTATAATGCAATGTGATGAGGATATTGCATCTCTGAAAACATTACAAAAATGCACTACAGAATTTCCAAAGAGTTCAGAAGACAGCTGCAAGATTCTTAAATAGGACAAGATAAGCAGAACTGGATATTACATCAATATACTCTACCCTGTGTATTGATTTTAGTAGTTAAGAGTATTTTTTTAACTTTTAAAAACTTTTAACATCTTGGAACCCAGTTATTTCAAAGATGGCATCACCCTCCTCATCCATCTCTACATGGAGCTTGCAATTATCTTCCGAGGTCATTCTCAGCATGCTACGTGGAATATAGATGGTTTGGGAGAGGTTTATTTCTTTTTTCTTTTTTACTGGTGATGCTTTTTCTAGAAAGGCTTCCTTGTCTCAGCGGCTGTCATTATAGCAAAAGCACAAAAAGTCATTTTCCTCTTTTCCCTTGGCAGAGGGAAACTCTTGAATCTTTCAATATTTAAATTCAGTTTATATTAGCAATTGTTCAATTGTTAGATTGTAACACATACTGTAAATTGTTCAGAGAATGAGATGGTGTGCACATGTGTTTTATATATATATATATATATAAACCAGCAACACCAGCAACAAATCCCATTATAATCCACATTATACTGTGTATCTGCAGTATAATAGTCCACAGGACAGTATATCTGGAGCCTAAGCAGAATCCAGGACAGAGAGCAGACAATCACAAAATCTAAATCATCCAGTTTCAGATGTCTACTTCAGAATCTTAGTCTAAGCAATTGGAATAATGCAATACCACAACTTTCAATTAGTTTTTTTCTGGCATTTTCTCAATCTTGGCTCAAAAACAGGCCACTAAACAGGAAGAGCATTTAGAATTATAGAGCTGACAAAAAGACTTGCATCTCTAATTTCCCCCTTCTACCTGATACACTTCTTTTGCCTTTGAAAAAAGAAGCACTGAAAGTGCAACATTCCAAAACCAAATTCCCCCAGACTTCACAACAGTTCAATATACTAAAACTTCCACTTTCTTCTTCTGATCGAATGGGCTTTAATACACAATACTTTACATCTGAATTGGTCCACACAGGCAACAATATGACAACATACATATGCCAGGAAACTCATACCAAAAAGAAGTACTTTACTGCAGCGAGGATTTAAGCATTCTGATGGAGTAAACAGAAGTCTTCTGATATATGTAAAGCAGAATAAAGCTTAAAAGAGGTATGTTTCTTAGTTTAGAAAGACCAATTTTGGCCCCTTTTAACTTCTCACAATCAGAAATCTAAATCACATTTCCAAAGAAAAGATAATGTCTTTAACAACCCCCCACGTCCTTCATATAACCTGAGTTGTAATAATTCATCTGGTCTGGATAGCCAAGTGAGCAAGCACATATGTATGGATGGTGAATATCTCACAATTTGGTTCTGGCCAGGAAACACTGAGATACTCAGAAAGGGAGATATGCTGTTAAATAGAAAGCGTGGAGAGAAGAAAGCATGTAAAAGACATGTATTTAAGATACCCAAATTTAGCAGATGATGATCTCTTTCACGGTCAAGTTAACAAAGATTCATCCATGCAGAACCCCAGCTACTTATCTGCTGAAGAACATTCATCTTCAAATGTCTTTTTATCTGGTTTATTTTTTCCATAAATAAGTCACACACACATACATACACAGAAGAGTGACTAAGAAACCAAACTATTTAAGCAAAACTATTCTGCTTTTTCCTTGATGGAAAGTAGATAAGAAATGACTTCTCAATGAAAACACTGTGCGAGGAGTCTTTAAAATTTCCACTGTGCCTTACCATTGGTGTCTGTAATGATCACCTGAGCTTTGGTAGTGTCATTCCCAAACCTGTTGCTCGCTTTACAGGTATATTCTCCAGCATCAACCAATGAAGCTCTAGAAATGCGAAGTTCAGAGAATGTCCTGGGAGAAAGCAGATGGATTAAGCAAAACAAATTAGCAGTACTCAACAGTACCAGTACATAGGCTAGAAAAGCAAAACAATTTCCAGCAACAAAAAGAAATGGGGCCCAGAATCCTATTGACATGTTATGTATGCCTACATTGAGTGGCTTAACAGATCATAGTAAATTGGTGGAAAAGAGCAAGGTGCCACAGTACCACATCTACTCAATCCCATCTACTGAATAAGAGCTAATGGTTTTAGCGACTCTTGGCTCCACATCTGTTTGAACTGTGTCTGTATCTTCTCATCCATATAAAAACATTAGAAGCTCAAAAACAATATCATGCTTGCTCTTCAAAAAGCCCTTAGACTATTCCCACATAGCATCAGGATATAAACAAAATCAAACATTTCAGTTCAAAGGGAAATACAGCCGTCCCCCACCATTTCGTGTTTCATATACTGGGGTACTGGTATCTCGTGGGACCACAGTATATGAAACAAAGGGCCCCTGGGGCAAGCTCGTGGGCCCGTTTGAGGCCTCCTGCACTTACCCCAGGCCTGGCACTGCCTGGAGCAGACCTCCAATGTTTTTCCTGGGCCTGTTGGAGGCCCCAGAAAAGGATCACTGTAAACCACTTCTGGGGCCTCTGACAGGCCCAGGAAGCCTGTCGGCCTAGGGTAAGTGCAGGAGGCCCAAGATAGGCACTTCAGTCCTGACCCGACCCAGCATCCACATCTTGCAGATTTTCCATTATTGTGGGTCAGGTCGGATCCCTAAATGCCGTGACAGGCAGGGATTACTATAGTAGGAAGTGCTTAAAGCAAAGCAAAAGCAAAGCAAAATGTTCTGCTTTTATACCACCCCATACCACTTTAAGTAGTCTCTGTGTGGTTTACAATTTTAATTACAGTAATGTTGGATACTCATTTTACCGACCTCGGAAGGATGGAAGGCTGAGTCAACCATGAGCCTGCTACCTGGGATTGAACCCCAGGTCGTGAGCACAGTTTTACCTGCAGTAAAGGCATTTAACCACTGGGCCACGGGGCGTAAGAATAGGAGACAGACACTTATAATTATCTAGGCAAAAATGAAAGAAACAAAACAAAATAAAAGACAAAAACATGTGACACTTTAAGTACTATTGTATTTTAATGTAAGTTTTCGTGGACATGTCCACTTCTTCAGACATATAGTAGCAGAAGGAGGTGTACAATATAATATACAATGGAATATAAATTACATGTCAAATGTTCATTGGCTTAGTCTCTGCATTTGTATGTATCACAAACTGATACTGGAATAGAAAATGATGTTAGGAAAAAGTTGAAAGCAATAGAGGAAAAGGAAGACCCAGCATTAGATGATTTTCAGTGAAGAAAGCATGGTGCTTAATCTGCAAGATCAGAGCAGGGATAGTAATAATAAGACTGCTGGGAGTGATTAGTTCATCATAACTGCCATAACGGGTGAAACGGCAGCCATTTAAAAATCACCTCAGTAGGCATGGATAATAATATATGCGTGGAATGCTTTCTGGATGACTTCCCAAGCTGAAAAAGAGAATTATTCAGACTAATTTGATCTAATTTGATCTGCTAGACTAATTTGATCGCTTCCTCTGATCATGTTACAGGCCTGGTGGATGAGGGGAACACTGTGGATGTTGCTTACCTTAATTTCAGTAAGACCTTTGGTAAGGTCCCACGATATACTTCAAAAAAGTTAGTAGAATGTGGGATAGATAGTGCTAATGTTAGGTGAATTTGTAACTGATTGACTGATCATAACCAAAGGGTGATCATAAATGGATTCTCTTCAGCATGGAGAGGTATAACCAGTGGGATGCCCCAGGGTTCTGTTTTGGGTCCGGTGCTATTCAATATTTTTATTAATGACTTGGATGAAGGAATAGAGAGTAGGCTGATTAAATTTGTAGATGATACCAAATTGGAAGGAGTGGTTAATCCCCTAGAGCAGTGGTGGCACACCTTCTGGACTCCAGATGTTTTGTACCACAACTTCCAGGATTCCAAGCCTAGATTGCTAATGACAAAGGACTGTAGGAGTTGTGGTCCAGAACATCTAGTGTGGAAGGTTCACCACCACTGCCCTAGAGGATAGGATGAGAATCCAAAACAACTTTGACAGATTAGAGTGCTGAACCAAAGCTAACAGAGTGAGTTTCAACAGAGAGAAATGTAGGGTCCTACATCTAGGCACAAAAAATGAATTGACTCCCATAGGATGGGAGAAACCTGGCTGGAGAATAGTACATGTGAAAGGGATCTGGGAGTCTGGGTCAACCACAATCTGAACATAAGTCAGCAGTGTGTTGTGGTGGACAAGAAAGCCAATGCGGTTCTTGGTTCCATCAACAGAAGCATAGTGTCTAGATCAAGGGAAATGATAGTACCACCTTATTTTGCTCTGGTCAGACCACACTTGGAGTACTGTGTCCAGTTCTGCACTCCTTCAATTAAAAAGGATGTTAACAGCCTCCAACGGGTCCAGAGGATGGTTAAAGGTCTGGAAGAAATGTCTTACACGGAGTGCTTTTAAGGATCTGGGAATGTTTAGCCTTACAAAAAGAAAGTTGTTAAGGCATATGATAGCCATGTTTAAATATTTGAAAGGATGTCATACTGAAGAGGGGACAGGTTTGTTTTCCATGGCTTCAGAGACTAGGACTTGGAGCAATGGTTTCAAACTAATACCCTGAAGCAAATGGTGAGCCACTGTGTGAGTCAGAATGCTGGAATGTTCTATCAAGGCTGTTCTTATGTTCTTATGTTAACTACAGGAAAAGAGATTCAATATAAACATTAGGAAGAACTTCCTGATGGTCAGAGCTGTCCAGCAGTGGAATATGCTGCCACAGAGGGTGGTGGATTCTCCTTCTTTTGGGGTTTTTAAGCAGAGGCTGGATGGCTATCTGTCAGGAATGCTCTGATGAGGGTTCCTGCATGGCAGGTGGTTGGACTGGATGGCCCTTGAGTTATCTTCCAACTCTATGATTGTATCTGTTGTAACTGTTAGGACAGTGATGGCGAACCTTTTAAAGACTGAGTGCCCAAACTACGATTCAAAACCCACTAATTTTTCACTAAGTTGCACTATAGCAATTTAAACTGATTACAGGTGGCTATGAAGGGGCAATGTTGGATGCCCACAGAAAGGGCTCCAAATACCACCTTTGGCACCCATGCCATTGGTTCGCCAACACTGTGCTAGGATGTACTGATTTGTCACTTGACCAGTAAACAGCTACTTACTCTGCTAAGAAAAATAATGTTTCAGTTGCTATCAGAAGGAACACACTTAAGGCTTGACAGTGATCCCTGATGTCAATGCAAGCCAGGATTAAGTACATGGAATCCCAATATTATTATGCCAACAGATACAGGAAACGTAAGGTTTTTCAGAGTCAGACTGGTTTCTTGACGAAAGAGTTCAAGTCTCTCATATGTATAGTGAATGTCCTAACAATAAAGGGATGTGCAGTAAAAGAGTGCCAAAGCAACACTCTTGATATGGGTAAAATAAATCAGCTGAATTAGTAAATCCAGAGTCTAAGTCTATGACGGGCAAAAGAATATTCAAAGGACTTCACATTTGAATTTGAAGCTGAGTCACCCTTAATTAAGTCTGACCTTTTATTATTAGACCATCCTTGCTCTTCAAAGGCAATTTACTGATTAACAATTATGATGACAGTGCCTTCAATATAAGCCTTCACAACAGTTAAGTCCAGAACTCAGTTGAAGAGCTAACATCAAATATTTCATTGAAGTTGCCTGTATTGCACGGGTGGTTAGGATTTATATTCTCCAATAAACCAAATGTCTTCCAATCCTTCTACAATACATTTCAGCACCTGAACGTACACTTTGGCTGAAGTTCTGTAGCTTAGCATAGAAAATCACAATACAGAAGGCCCACTGAATCAGTAAGGATTTGGTGAATAAAGTTATCCATAAATTCCACTGATTCAAGTAGGCCTATTCAGGTCATAAGGTGGCTCAGTGGACTAAGGCTTCTGAAAACTGTTGGCTGCAAAGTCGGCAGCTCGGTGGTTCAAATCCCGGGTGCCAAGCAGCGGAGTGAGCTCTTGCTGTTAACCCCAGCTCCTGCCAACCTAGCAGTTCGAAAGCATGTCAATGCAAGTAGATAAATAGGGACTGCCGTAAAAAGCCGGAAGGTAAAACAGTGTTTCCTTGCAGCCATGCTGGCCACATGGCCTTGGACTTGCACAACACTGGCTCTTTGGCTTGAATACGGAAATGAACACCGCCCCTAGAGTCGGACACAACTAGCATGCATGTGCAGGGGGAACCTTTACCTTTATTCAGGTCATAATGTACTATGCTAGAGTAAGTCTATAACAGACAAATTTGAATCAATGGAACTTATAGTGGAGCTGATTTACTAAATCCCAGCTGATTCAATGGATCTACTCTACTGCAAATGGTGATGCTAAGCAACAGAATTAAGATATTTTGCAAATTAAATTTTCAAATAATCAATTTGCAAATTTTAGATTATAGAGGAATTGAACAAAATATATTATTTTTAGGAGCTCAAAATAAAATGCTGACCTAAATAAATAAAACGAATATATATATATATATATATTATATAGCATTTTTGCCATTAATATTTCAGAACTCAAGCTTTTTTACCATGAGCTATATTTCAAAACAGAATTCATACCACCAAAAAGGTTAGTTTACAGATGTCCATTTTGCCTGAAAATACTTTCCCAAAATTCATTTGTGGTGTAATGTTTCCATATTATCTATTCAAAAAGAAACCCCACTAAGTGCAGGACTCCATAGCAGGATATCCTGCTATTTAAAGAGAGGCTGCCCATTGCAGTGCACAGTTGAATTTGATGCATTTTGCTTGAACTACAAGATGCAAAACTAACTGCGTGGAAGTGTGGACTTTTTCGATGGACATTCATAACATTTTGATTTGCCATTAGGAGCTGTACTGTATGTCAGTTTTGTCTGCATTGATTTTACTTCCAGTTTTGCCACGTGACTGGTATGGATGGAGGTTTTTCAAGGCTACGCACATTTTTTTTTAAAATACATGGGAAAGAATGCACAAGGCAGATCACTTACTACTTTACTGTAGTGCGGTATAGGGATGGGTACGAAATGGAAAAAAGTTTCATTTCATTTCATGCTCACCCCCGTTTTGTTTTGTTTCTTACGAAATTTTTCAAAAAAAATTGTACAAAATGAAATGAAATGGCTCCCTTGGGTCCTAGAGACACCATTTCTGGGTCCTAGAGGCACCAGAAATGGCTCCCCTGGGTCCCAGAGGGACCAGTATCCCCTGGTACTGACCAACCCCCTTTTTGTGGAAGTGGCTTTTGGTAAAGAGGTGTGAATGTTTTGAAATATAAGCACATATCTGAAAAAGTGACCTTTCTCACATTTATGAATTTGCCTTTCTTCCTATTGCTTTTTAAGGCTGGTAGAGGAAAAAAACTCTTGAGGAAACTCCTTTTTTGTTTTGTGCTTTCTATATGTGATGGATTTAAAGACGCAGTTTAAGGGCAGCGCTGGGAAGGCTGTTTTTCAAAGGAATGTTTACTTGACCTTGGATGGACTAAAGGTTTTGAAAATAACTGCTGGAGACTCTGTGTTCCCTGCTCTTTTTCTCTTCCTTTCTTCAATCCAGTCGCTTCCTTCTATGCCCCTCCCTTTTGGAAACCAAGTCACAGAAACTACATTAACAAGCAATATTAACTCTTTGTTGTAAACTATAGCAGGGATGGGCAACCACCAGGGAATACCAGGTGATGTAGGTGCCTGAAGTATGAACTGGCAAACCACTCCAGTATTCCTGCCAAGAAAACTCCATGGATATGGAGTCATGAAGAGTCAGTCACCACACACACACACACACACACACACACACACACACACAAAAGAACACAATGAGCTAGGAAATCTTATCAGATTAAGAGTTTGCCAATATAATCCTATGTGGATTACAAAAAATAATAGACATTTATACATCACAGACGGACCCATCCTCTGAAGATACAGAGATTTTTAATCTTGATCAGGACACAGAGGCAAAACAGAAAGCTGATTTTAGTCTACAGGTAACTACAACAAGAATTATGCAGGATGAACTTGTGAAAAAAGCTGAAATTATTCTTGATCAAGAGATAGAACCAGAACAGAGAGCTGATTTTAATCTGCAGGATAAATACAACAAGATTGGTACAGGATAAATCTTTAGGCAGGCCAAATTCAGGAAGCAAGACAAACGCATCTGCTTTACTCAATGTAGATACAGAAGAGAGAAGAGCTTGGGATCTTTTTAGCAGCAGGGCAACTATTAAGATTGCTATCAAGATAAAAGAACAATTTAAGAAGATAAAGGATTTAGCAGGGAAAGAGAAAATTCAGAAAGGGAATTTTGGCTTAGTGAATTGATTACAAAAAATTGTTTTCTGTATTTTGATTGCCTAAAGCTACTAATTGATCAGCATGATATGGGAAATGGAAAACAGAAATGTGAAGACCAACCTGAAATAGAAATAAATGTTAATGTGTTACATCCTTTAAAGATTTATGGTAGCTAGGTACAGATAAGAACTTTTATGCATAAAGTGAAATCTGTAGACCAAGAGGTAGTCCTTTTATAATAGCCCACAAAGTACTAACTTGAGTTACAGAAGGCTTTTGAAATTAGGTATTTTTAAGAAGAATAGGTAAATATATCATGGACGACATTTATGATATATATAGTTAGCTAAAATGTATCTTAAGTTGTTTAGCTAATTGAAGAATTAAACATCGAGATTGAATATACTGTTGATATTAGATAGGCTATATGTCTTGTATTAGAGGGGCATGGTGGCTCAGTGAGCTAGATCACTGAAAAATTTTCAGGTACAAAGTTGGCAGCTTAGCAGTTTGAATCCCAGGTGCCATGCAGCGGACTGAGCTCCCGTTGTTAACCCCAGCTTCTGCCAACCTAGCAGTTCGAAAGCATATAAATGCAAGTAGATAAATAGGTACCACTGTAAAAAGTGGGAAGGTCAAACAGTATTTCCTTGCAGCCATGCCAGCCACATGGCCTTGGACTTGCACAACACTGGTTCTTTGGCTTGAATACAGAGATGAACACCGCCCCTAGAGTCAGACACGACAAGCATGCATGTGTGTGGGGAACCATTACCTTTTTTATGCTTTGTATTAGAAACTAGATATAAGTAAAGATAGATTGAATATGGATGAAACAGTAAGGAAACTAAGTATGAAAGTCTGTTCTTGTAAGTTGGGAAAGGAGATATGAATTATACTGGGCTGAAATGTTGGGGAAATTGTTAATGAATTGGTAAAACAACTGGAGACAAGCAACAACAGTGTAGAAAATAAAAATGTTTTTTTAAAAGATATTGACTGCAGTAAGAACATTACAATCTAACTTTCTACATTTCCCCCCCCGAATACTAGTTATAGCTGCAGGGGTGAGACTAGAAGACCCATGCTCAAAACTCCACTTATCTTTGAATTTCACTGAGTCAGTGACTTTGGCCCAGTCAGGTTAAGCTGTCACTGGATTACTGGGCAATATACATCATCTTGAACCCCTGGAGAAAATGAGTGATAAATGGAATTCTAATGAACTACTGATCTTCTCACTGGGAGATGGCTAAGAAACCTCAGATTAAAAACCAGAGTACACTAGTTGATTTTTAAAAGAATGGATGGTGATATTATTGGTATTAGTATCAAATTCTGCATTTAATACCAAACTTTTCTGCTCAAGGAATGCAACAATGAAACACACACACAACTTTCACTCTGAAAATTATTGTGGGCTACAATATACATGTCCGAAATGACATAAAGGGCCCTAGTGAACAGTATTGGTTCTAATAAGCAGAATATGTCCACAAATATAAACTATTTCACTCTCAATGCAGAATCTAAAGTAGCCTGAATTCAGTAGGGTATGAGTCACCTTCCTGGAATCGATCAGCTCATTTGGGTTTTATAGGATGATACAATAGGAATGAAACCTCCACTGCCAGACCGACCTTAAAATTATTTCGCTTCAATCAATCAGGTTCAAATTGTGGTTTAACACAAGCAGACTCTTCCCAATCATCCATCACTACCACCAGCATAATGACAGGTGTGGATGACATAGCAGAGAGAATTTATATATTCAGTGCTTTGACGCTCAGTTGCAAGAAGGAGGGGAGTTTTGTGAAACACATAAAAGTAAAGTGCTTTTTTTCCATTCTGGCTGCTTGAGATGAAGTTCTGCAAGCATGACAATAAACACTGCATGAGAACCATCAGAAAACTCTTATTTTTCACTCTTACAATAATGTATGCCAAAATCAGCAGCATTGATGATGCATGGACACAGATATTTGGTACGGGTGCAAACAGAGAGGGAAAACCTTTCAAATTCAACCATAATCTGTCTTTCATTCATAGTTACTTTCTGGAGAAAGTTGGGTTAATTAACAATGATGTGGACATCTTTGTAAAGGGATCTGAATATGTAAAAACCGGATACAGTAATACCTCGGATAATGAATGCCCCTGATAACAATATTTTCAGATAACAAATGGAAATTTCCGGGTTTCGGGTTGCCTCGGATAATGAATGTCCCCTATGGGCTGCCTCAGATAACGAATGTTTCAAAACGCATTGCAAAAAAGTGTACCCAGAATGCATTGCAGACCCTGAAGTTTGAGAGGGGAGGGAGGAGTTAGAACTTTTTCCCCATGGTGTTTTGGAGCCATTCTGAACATGTTCTGCTGAAGGATTTGGATTTAGAAAGGTAGGGAGCTAACTTTTATTAATCTTTGTACTGCTTTTTTTTGCACTTTGAGTGGGAAAAGGCTGGCCTAGGCTTTCTGGTTTTATGCTTATGTTTGTCTGTTTGGAATTATTTCCCCTTTGCACTTTGGGTAGGAGAAGGCTGAGCTAGGCTTGGTGCTTTCATTTTCTCCTTGTTTGCAAGCGTTCTCCATTGCTTTGGAGGCAAAAACAGGCTGCATTTTGCTGCTTATGTTTCTCTGTTTGGATTTTTTTCCCTTTGGGAAAAGGCTGAGCTAGGCTTGGTAGTTTCATTTCTCCATGTTTGCATTGCACTGCAGGCGGGGTGTTCTGGGAGGGTGTATAAAGAGGTCTGGGGGGGGGGAAACAGCCTTTTTGCCTTTTGCCTTTTTTCAGACCTCTAGAATGGATTAATTGGTTTCCCATTCATTTCAATGGGAAACCACATTTTGGATAATGAATTTTTTCAGTTAACAAATTGCCTCGGAGAACAAAATAAATTCATTATCCGAGATACCACTGTATTTGCTATGCCAAATCTGGTATTTGTTATTACCCATACAGCATATATGGGAAAAGTCTGGAAACTGGCCTTGTCAGACCAATTAAAGTTGAAACTAATACACTGAGCCCTGCCTACTGTAAGTAATAAGATATTTTGACCCACAGACTCTAGCCATATAGGGATTATTAGAGTGAGGAAGAGGGCAAGCTGAAGCTGTCTCAAAGGTGTCACACTGGAGAAGGAGGCCATTTTAAGAGTCATTCTCTTGGCAGAAAGGTGGAATATTAATAAATAATAATAAATAAAGTAAATCACCAAGAGCCTGTTCTCCACCTTCCCCAAAAAGAAATTATATTATAAAAAATCTCAGCCATTGTGGAGGCATGCCCACAGTGCTGGCCTTAAAGCCAACACAGTTCTGATCTTTCCACAGAGGTCATTTGTTAGAAATGAGTGACTGTGATTTTAATTCACAATGGAATATATTTAAAAGCAATAAGCACTACTTTTACAATTAGGAAGCAGGATTACAGCAGCAACATCACAAAAACAAAACAAACAAAACAAAACAGAAACAGTGAGAATAAAATGACAGCCTATTTCCGTTAATGATCTTTTTTAATATACAACACAACACACTGTGAATCATGCTGGGGCAATTAATACAATTTATGTCTGAATCTTGGGGAACAATTCCATTTCTTTGTCACAACTCAGCCTTTAAGAGACATCCTTCTATACTTACTTTTGTTTTTTGGGGTTCTTGATCTTGATATTCTCTGGTCTGTTCCTTTTTGTTATTTCCTTGCCATTCTTTAACCACTTGAATTTGAGAGAAGTATGCTCGGAACTGGCTTCACATCTCAGAACAAGCGTCTGACCCACCGCTGATTCCTGGCTTTTCATCTCCTTCAGTTTAGGAGGCACAGCTGAAGAGAAGAAATAATAATATTAGATTGCATTAATCGTCGTAGTGACATTGCCTTTTTTGTTTTGTTTTATTTACTGCATTGCTTTTGTGTTTTATCTCATGTGTTCGGCTACTGCTTTTCTTTTGCCTGTTACTCTTTGCTACTATTTGTTGGGTTTTTCAGAGGCCTGTGATAGGCTGGCTGTTAGAGATGGCACGAATTTTAAAAAATTGTGTTTTGTTTTGTTTTGTTTCGTTGAGGAATTTGTTTCATTTTGTTTCGTTTTTCATTAATTTTGTGAAAAAATTAGTTTTGTTGTTTCTTTATTCGTTTTTTGTTTTTACCCACTTTGTGCAATTAAAGCATTTCCCGTGCACAGGCGTCCCCCCAACGCCCCAGACCAGATGGAAAACACTAAATAATAAATAAATAAATAAATAAATAAATAAATTGATATAACTGAACAAACTGCCTAGCCCAGGCCTGCCCAACAGGTAGTCCGCGGGCTACTGGTAGCCCGCCAGCCATCAATTAAAAAAGTGAGGGAAAATGTTCTCCACCCCTCCCTCCCCCATCCCAAGGACTACCACTGCCCCAGGAAAGTTCTGGGTCTGCCAGCCCACTGTCTCAGCTGAGTGGGGCAGTTCAAGGGCCATGACACATTGAAATCTGTTCCCTCCAGAATGGATTAATTGCTTTTCAATGCATTCCTATGGGAAACCGCTGCTCTACTTACAAAAGTTTTTACTTATGAGCATGTGCTCGGAACAGATAAAATACTTAGGTAGAGGTTTTAGTGTAGTAGCCCTCAGGCACTTTGGGCCGGAAAAAGTAGACCTTGGCCTGTTCAAAGTTGAACAGCCCTGGCCTAGCCTAAAGTGAAAGTAATGATGCACCCCAACCAGACTCCAGTCTACTCCACCACAGACTGCAAGGAGGGCTGGGGGGAGCAAGAGCTTTTATGCCCTCTGGAGCTGCCTGATCTTCCCACTGCAACACTGGGCATGCTATTGGTTGAAGTTGTCCAACAATTTACATGATCCCATCACATGGCTAGCCCATGTGATTGTGCTCAATGCATGATATAGTAAAATAAGGATAAATAAAAAATAAAAATAAATTCAAGGAAGCTATGAATCGACTCAAAAAATACGAGAAAATAAAATTAAAGCGATCTGAGAAAAGGCATAAATGCATGTTTTAAGCACCCCTCACCCCCTTGCATGTTTTTAATACCCAAGAAATATTAAGCATGTGGCTGGCATCCATTTTGTGTCATTCTTAAAGGGAAAAAAATACATCGCGATGTGAGAAAAGACATAAATGAACGTTTTAAGGACCCCAAACCCCACTGGCAGGTATTATCAGGCAGAATAAATAATTTTTGCTGGGTTTTTACAGATGTCCAGGGCATTTTAATGCCCAAGAAATCAATATTAGGCATGTGGCAGCCATTTTGTGTGGATGCCCTAACTCCCCTTAAAGGAAAAAAATACACCACAGTGTGAGAAAAGACATAAATGAACGTTTTAAGGACCACAAACCCCACTGGGAGGTATTATCAGGCAGAATAAATAATTATCTTTGGGTTTTTAAATGAATATTCCAGACATTTTTTTACATTTAAAACAGCTCATTTCATCGTGCACCAGCATTAATGAAATGAAACATAACAAACCTAATTTTCTTGGTTTGGTTCAGTTCGTTCTTTTTTCAGCGCCAGGTTCGTTATTCATTTTGTTATTTAATGTAATGAATAACGAATAACAAAACAAAAAACGTTCGTTTCGTGCCCTTCTCTACTAGCTGTTATTGATTGAAAATACAGTGGATCCTCATATAACAAAGGGTTTATGCAACATAAAAAATTCCAGAGATAGGGAAAATTTGCTTAAGAGAATCGCCTATGGGGCAAATCCCTGCAACATAAAATGGTCGCGATTAGGGATTACTCTGTTTTCTATGCATTCCTATGGGAAATTTGTATAAAGGAAAATTTGCTTAACATAATTTCATTTGGAACAAATTAATTCCTTTATACAAGGTAACCACTGTAAAGGATTCCTATCTCCTCTGATTTAGACTGAATATCTTTCCATGGGATGAACTAGAGAGTTTGCCTTTAATGAACTGTGAAGGAAGGAGCAGAAGCAGAGTGTCACATCAGCTGCAGGGAAGGAAAACCAGTAACAGCAACGACAGACGGATACATCAAAACAGCCTGCAGCTCTGAGTAGCAAATATCAACTTCTACCAAGTGGAAGGCATAACTCATAGCACCTGCTACTAAGGTAATTCAGATGGAAGTGGGGGCACCTTCCAAAGTATTTTCAACTAGTAGAAGTCCCCCCCCTTCCCTCTGGTCTTCCCTCTGCAGTGAAAGGAGAGTTGAGAAGGAAAAAATAAACTAGCAGCAAAGAACATCAGCATGGTAAGCCAGCAGTAGCATCAGCTGAACACTGAGCAGGTTGTTTAGAAAACACAAAATATTCTGTACAAAGCTCTTGGGGTTTGGTCCTGCACAGATTCATTGGAGAAGGCAGTAACTCTTATTTTATGTTCTGTACTGGTAACAGAAGCTGAAGTTTGGTTTAAAAGAATGCTATTTGGGACTTCAAAAATGGCAGTGGCAGGAGTTTGCATGAAAATGGAGAACTGCACACCCTGGAAGCTTTGGAGGATGGAGGTTTGGAAAGCTGCATGTAAATATTCAGGATTCAGAACTGCAGAATTCATAGTCTCTCTGTAAATTATTCACAGACTTTTCACAGATTCAAATCTACCTTTGTTATATAATGTCACAGACAAACAAAACTGAAAAATAACTCCAGGAAAGATGATATTTATAAAAGCCAAACAGTATCTGCTGGTTAATATTATTTTCCACAGATGAAAACAACAAATGACCATCAGCAGAGACAATTCTACAGGTTCTGACCACTTCTAGAAAAAAAAAGCTGCTGCTAAGCAACTATTGTCAAAACCCAATTACGTTGCAATAAATACACCACAAAGTCAAACTTCTCAGCCTTTCCTCCTCACATCCACAAACTGATGTTCAGTAGAGTTGCTGGAAAAGGATTTCACAGGAAATACCATAAAGCTGTTAATGCAAAGCCATGGAAATATAAAAGCATACGAAAATAAATCATTTTAAGTACATCTAGAGACTGCGCAATTTAAAATTTTGGACCTGTATAAAATATAAGAACATGAAGTGCCTGTCACTAATTTCTCCTCTTAGATGTATTTTTTGGTTGCTGATTTCAGCTGCACAATTGTAGACCCTCTAATATTTGGAGAACCCCCCTGGTTTATCAACATTAGAGATGCAAGCTTTTTCTGAAGCAATCTCATCTACCACCAGAAAGGTTTGGTGCACCAGTATCTCCATCCCCTCCCAAGTTATGGAGGGTTGTTTATCCTTAGCTCATATGTGATGCAAGACTTGTACCTTCTCAGGAATATTTGACTTGTGACAATTACTTGTGATGCCCTTGGCGTCCACTTTTGAATAGTCAAACCTATTTTACATTGGGATTGGCTTGTAAAAGTTTTCTAATTTAGATTATTTGGGCATAGGAGGGGAACCTACTTCCTCTCCAATTGGGTATGTTCTTTTGAATCCCATTTTTGCACTATCTTATTTGGTAGCACTCAGAAATTCCCATGCTTGTATTTATCTCATCCACACAGATAGACACAGATTAACAGAGTAATTAGTCTCTTTAAAATTGCCCTTCCCAACTCGTTGACATTTGCTCAGCTTTACAGTGGAGTTGAAGGTACCTCCCTGCTGTCTGAACCGTTTGGAAGCTTTAAAACTTCCACTTTTGTCCTAAAGTAACATTCCAGAGTAACTACTGCAACTCAACTCTAATTTATACACATTTCCACAGAGGCCCTCTTGTCTTCCCACAACCAAGACTGGTTGGCTTGGTTGGTGAGAACTTGGTACAAGCTTTTCCCTGTGGCAGCATCTCAATTGCAAAATTTCATTTCAAGGCGGAGAAGCCGAGAAATGCATGATTTGGATTGTTGCCCAGTTTTAGCTGGTCAAGAAAATATTGTTCAATTTGACTTCTAGCGTTCCTAGTTTTAAAAAGATGGGACTGATTTGCTTTTAAGGTTTTAATAATATTTAATTGGGCCCAATTTTTAACTCATTTATAGTGAATGGACAACAACTTGATTTCAATCCATTTCAAAATGCTCAGGAAAGATATTAGGTATCTATCACTATTAAGAAGAATCAGATTATTTTGGAGAGAAGTCTTAAATGTATTATAGTATTTAACTGAAACTTTAAACTGGGTTTAGCACCCACAGGCTATTCCTTCAGTATTCTTTGCTACTCTAATCTGCAGTAGTTTGCTGTGCCTCTGAGAAACAATGGCACAAAGGCTTCACAAAATGAAGTCTGTAGAGAAAAAAAAGTTCTCTAAGTGCACGTATTTCATCCTGTTTTCACAGGAAATTGGCTCAGTGATCTACTATAGATACCTAGCTATAGTATCACACATGATATTAAGGAGGTGAGCCAAAGGCCACAATCAGGAACCCTTGTATTTTAGGTAGAAAATATTCAGAAGACATTCTGGGGTCATGCCGGAACTCTGCAGCCTGCCCAAGGCCACCCAGGACGGCTGTACTTGCAGGAGTTCATGGTAAGGAGCTGAACTCCCAGTCTCCGGATCTACAGCCATATACCTAAACCACTGAGCTAGTCTGCCAGTCTTGTTGTCTACAGGGATGTGGTAAATGATACAGGGCTTGCGCTGTATTTTTAAATAAGTGACTTTTGAAAATTTGGTGACTCCTTCTCCGGAGCAGACTGAGAAGGAATTTTTTTCTCTTTCTGTAAGTGTCCAAGAAGCCCACCATCAATCTTCAGTGATGTCGACAGAGCAGATTTTTCATAAATCTGGTCCTGGGATAAGGGACTTCAGAAATTTCCACATTGCACTGGGCACCTTCTAACAGAGTAAACACTGACATTTCAAGAATATTGTTTCCTTCCTGACTTTATTTATATTGCCCCCATCAACTGCTTCCCAATGGAGTATTTTAGATAAGTGTGCATGGTTGGAGTGTTTTCTTTTCTTCCTAGGGGAATTCATATTATCTTAACCTCTTTGATGGGATACTGGATTGCCTGAACACATCACTAGGAATCCATGCCTGCAAAAACAGCTTCTGAAAAAAGCAGCAAAGAGGATTAATGGGAAGACCATGTATTTATTGGCAGCAGTACCATGTTTGTTTTTACCAGTAAATCAATATGAACCCCTCTGGAAACTCAAAACAGTTATGGCATGAGTAGTTAATAATACCTAGTGACAAAGTGACTGGAGTTATTTGTCACCTCATTTAGCCTATCTTAGGGCTTGTTTACATTCAAGACTGTAGTTCTGATTATGTGTCAAAACTGAAATTGACTCTAAGTCACTTGGTAGCCACCTGGTGTTTGACTTGCAGTTCAGGTTCTCTTCAAACAAACATTTAATCCTGGATTTTAAGGGGCACCCTTGTGAGACATGCATTCCCTCTCCAAAACAAGTCTGGAACTCCAGAAAGGCAGGCTGGCAGGCTTGCACATGTGTAGATCCAGGGTTTGTGTGAATGAAGGAGAGATACGCAACAGGAAACTGATGAGCAAAGGCAGGAGAGCCTGGCAGTGACAGGCAGCTCACACATGCCTCAAATGTGGGGACCCCCCCCCCACACACAAATACATGCACACAGGGTGGCACTGGCTGGCGGGATGGTGGGGAGAAAGGGATGGTGGTGGTGCTACTTTGCCTTCATTTCAGTTTCCAGGTTTTTCATGTCAGTTCAGTGAAAAGACCTTGCTTCATCTGTCCCCCAGCACTACCACCCCCAGGACTGGAAGGAGATTTGGACAAGGAAGTGAGCATCTGGGGGCTCCTGCAAGCTGCTTGTTGGGGGGGGGTTTCTCCCCTCCCCACTGCATTTTTTAACACAACAGGCTTTCCCCCAGATTGGTACAGAGCCGTGCTGTTCTACATGAGCTCACCTGCACTTTCAGCTGTTTGCCATCACCCACCACCCATTTCCTTAAATGGTTAATTATTTTTGGAAATGTTTACATTTTTTGTTTTAATTGATCTTTACTTGATTTGTCTTATCTTATTTTGTCATATTGCATTGATTTGTATACTGTTATCATTGTAAAGCACCCAGAGTTAGCAGTATTGCCAGATGGGCAGTATAGAAATTTAACAAACAAACAAACAGGATAGACAGACAGACAAAAAAACCCACCACAATTCTCTGTCAAATGATTTTGTTCTTACACATGTATTGTGTATTCACCCATTTTTACAGTGATTCAAAACAGACTACACCAAATTCAATAGTTGTTTTTTTTTAAAAAAGCAATGTAACAGCTTTATTAGACATGTATTAGCAGCCATGCTATGGTTCTATGGCCTATATTGGCACCCCCAGTCCCTTCTAACTATTAACACAATGGCCGGGGTCCTAGGATTCCACACTTCATACAAGGAGGTGTTTTTAACATCTCCTGGTGAGCACCCTCCTCTGTATCTCTTTTTCAGGTCTCTTCCTCTTCCTCCTTGCTGCCCAGCCCCCAATCCTCTTTCATAAAGCATACCCACAGTTGTTCGCTATTGTTGCTATCTAGCCCACCTTACTAACTGGGAAAGCACCAGATTCTCCAAGTTTCCATAATGTTCTTAAAAGCTGGCCCTACTTAAAAACATGCCAGATGGCTAGGCAGTGACCAGTAGTATTTATCAGCAGGGGGTCAAGCACAGTTAAGGACACTGGAAAGAAAATTTTTCATTCCCCTTCTCTACTACTAAGGGAATGGAGAAAACCAGAATTCTGGACAATCTTAAATAAGAAGTTATTGTGCCAAAGCTTTGGAGGTTCGAGTAAAATTCATCTGATGAATGCACTGCTATCACTTTTCCTCCCACTCACAAATACACAGAAGAGCCAAAATGAATAGGAAGATCACGGTTATGGGTGGAAAATGTACATCCCATGACAGTTCAACTTAAGCTCAACTGTATACAAAATAAAAGCAGTGACAATTCACAGCAGTAACTGGGGATGAGCCGTCTTAGCATTGCTAAGTTAATTAACATATGTTATGGGAAAGGAAGCTGTTGTCTTCACTTAAATGGATAGAATCATCTTTATTGATCAGTTCTGATTCAGTGGCTTCACACAGGATTCCCATACTGAAATTTTCCCTTTAGAAAACAACTCTATTTCAGGGTAGTAATTCCATTTCCCATAGTACTGGGAGTATTAAGAACTTGAATATAAAAAATCCAATTTGCTGAATAATAGTAATTAAAAAACAACAGATGTTGAAAATGAGAAACTAATTGTGCTAATTGTTTCAGACTGACATGGAACAGAAAGGGTTTTCACTTAGCTATTTACCCCAAATTGTTACAAGAATGTTTCAAGAACATTAACATGTGGGCCTGTCACACCTATGGAAGTGAAACCCTGTACTGGATCAATCGATCAGTCATTTCAGTTCGATTGCAGCCATTCAAAATGCAAATGAAATTATATGGACCAAACCTCCCTAGTGGAACTTAATGACCCCATTCAGCACTAGGATTCTTAAAACATTTTTGAATCCTAAACTTCCAAATATTATGAGGAATTACATTTTGAGGAATTACATTATATTTCTTTACATGTTCCTGTTGCAGAAGAGATAGTCTTACTTCAGTGGTTCCCAACGTGGGGGTCGGGAACCTTCTGTGGGGTCGATCGACCATTTCACAGTGGTCGCCATGAGCCAGTGAAGAAAAAGGCACAAATGGCTTGGGTCTGGAGGAGGAGGAGGTGGAAGAAGGGGGGGAGTGAGTTACAGCTTGATAGATTGGAGGGGATGTCAGTCAAGGGCACCAGATGCTGCAAATGGCTGAGAGTGCCTGTAGAGCAGGGGTGCCCAAACTTTTTGTAAGGAGGGCCAGATTTGGTGGCTGAGAATGTGTCAGGGGCCGGTTGCTCCCAAACTCTGCCACCCCACTGCAAGCCCCACCCACTGACCCCTTGCAACCCCTTTACCTGCAGGAAGGAAAACGGCGGGGACGAACGACCATTTCACAGGGGTCGCCATGAGCCAGTGAAGAAAAAGGCACAAATGTCTTGGGTCTGGAGGAGGAGGAGGAGGAGGTGGAAAAGGGGGGAGTGAATTACAGCTTGATAGATTGGAGGGGATGTCAGTCAAGGGCACCAGAGGCTGCAAATGGCTGAGAGTGCCTGTAGAGCAGGGGTGCCCAAACTTTTTTTAAGGAGGGCCAGATTTGGTGGCTGAGAATGTGTCAGGGGCCGGTTGCTCCCCCAAACCTGCCACCCCACTTCCCCACCCACGGCAACCCCACCCGCAGGGAAGGCGGGGACCAAGGGAGGGAGGGAGGAAGGTAGAAACCAAGAGAGGAAGGAAGGAAGTTGGGGAACAAGGAAGGGGGGGACGGAGGAAGGTGGAGACCAAGGGAGGGAGGAAACAAGGAAGGGGGGACCAAAGGAAGCACAGGGAGCCGTGGCCACCACAGGGGAATGTGTGGGTAAAGGAGGGGGAGGGAGGGGCGGGCCAGCCAGCTGCAGGCCACTCAGAATGGCCTGACAGGCCGGATTTGGCCCCCGGGCCAGACTTTGGGCAAGCCTGCTGTAGAGGGACATTTTCTATGGCCACCTGTGGCAGTGGCCTGCCAAAGGGGGCTTGTGGCTTTGTCCAAGCAGGGCAAGGGGTCACCACAACATGAGGAACTGTATTAAAGGGTCACGGCATTAGGAAGATTGGAAACCACCGTCTTACTTTAGGTCATCAGAGTGTATAAGCTATGACAAAAGACAAACATACCCTCTAGTCTAGCTCCTGCCACAAAGTAGGAACTCCTTGTTGCCTTTAAGATGTACTTTTTCACTGCCATTGGACAAGTACTAAGTTGACAGCATAAATTGCAAGTTCAGAACTACAGAACCTGATGTTTCACAAATACATTTGTTTATTTTGGGAAATAATCACCATTATGTCACAGACTTATATTTGAAAACAAGTACTGTAGTCTTTAGCACCAGAACAGAACAATGCATTCCAGAAAAGCAGCTTCTAAGCGAAACCAGTCCTCCTTCCCTTTCCATTGGTCCTATCCAAGGAGTTTTTAAAAACCTTGAAGCGGAGCACATACAATGAAAGCAGTGGAAACATCTGGGGTTTATTAAAACACCACTTTGCTAGCCCACAGCATTGTACAAATCCCTGTAGGCAAGGAATCACCCTTGACCTGCCAAACACGATTACTGCAGTCAAGCAACTTCCTTGCGCTGCACAGCTGCTCTCCCCACAGTCAGACAGGCTGCCATGCTCACGGGGGCTTCAAGAGGAAACAAGTGGAAAGTCCTTGTTGCTATAGTCACCACATCGAGACTTCTTGGCGAGGTGGACAGAGTAAATTGACGAGAAGGTCCAGCAGGAGAATTCTGGCTTCAGCTGAGTAGGGTAGTGTACATAAGGGCCCTGCAGATAGCAGACCCACCCACCCATCCCTAATCAGATCCTCAACTCTCATCAGTAATACATACCTCCTACAATGGCTGCCATACTTCTGGTTTTCGCTTTTCCTCACCACTGATATTTACCCCCTCATGCTCTTCCTATTTCCCTCATGTTTCTACATATTCTTCTTCTCTTCCTTTCTTTTCACACATTTTTTCACAGATTTTTCACACATTACTTCCCATCTATACAAGGTCCATCCCGTTTACAACATATGCTATCCCTGCCTTCCCAACAAGAGGTCAAGGATTTACCCCACCATCACATTATAAGAGCATAAAATTATAAGAAGAGCCCTGCTGGATCAGGCCAAAAGCCCATCTAGTCCAGCTCCCTGTATTTCACAGTGACCCCCCCAAATGCGTCTGGGAGCACATGAGACAACTAGATACCTGTATCTTGATACCACTCCCCTACATATGGCATTTTGAGGTACCCTTCTTTTAGGTGTGGAGATAATACGTATCCCCATCAAGGCTTGTAACTTGTGGTGGACAATTCCTCCAGAAATCGGTCCAATCCCCCTGTAAAGGCACCTAGGCCAAATGCCATCACCACATCATGTGACAAGGAGTTTCTCATTCTCTTCAGAGATCACTATGTCAAGCCCACACTCTGCCCAAATTAGTGAATGCCAATTTGTTGACCATTAGCCTTTTATTCTACTGTTACCAATTTTCAACCTGTTTAATATTTAAGTTTATTTATATATTTATTTAATTTTTGAATTATGTTGTCTCCATGGCATATGACTGTTTGTAAACAGCTCAGAGTGACCATTGGTTTAAAGGATGGTATGTAAAGAAAGTAAAGTAAAATAAAATAAATTCAATCCAACTAGTAATAAAAGAGAAGGTGTGGGAGAGAATAGAATTATTATTTTCATAGTAAAAAAATCCTCGTCCATGAGTCATTTCAGCTACTAATTAATGACCATCCAGAATATCTCAAAGACTTGTTTTTAAAGAATGTGCATAATTTTTCAGTGTCTATTTTTAATCTGTTGCTTAAATCAGTCTAATTTTAATAGTTTAATATTCTACTGTTACTGCCTGAGATATTCTTATTTTTCTTTTGATAGTTTCTCTTATGTTGGCAAGTGGAGAAAAGGTTTACATTGTCAACATAGTTACGGAAGTCTCTGAAAAGCTCACCGGACCATCCCCAAGAAAGAAAAAAAGGGGAAATCCACCATAAGCAAGTTCCTCTGGATGACAGTCCTCTGCAAAGGCCTCAATTAACGCAAAGTGCAATGTTCCCATTTGAGGGTGGATAATTTCAGAGGGACTAAAAAACATTTTTTGGATATGCCAGAAGCTCAAGGATGGGACCTACCTACCTACCTACCTACCTTCCTTCCTTCCTTCCTTCCTTCCTTCCTACCCACCTTCCTATCTACCAACCTACCTAAGTAGTGGCTATGCAGTTTGAATTACATAATGGACTTCTGTTAACTACTCAATGAGTTTAACTAAAAAGAACTGGTTTCTCAACCCAAACAAGACCGCTTCCACTTTGTAGTGGCCAAAACCTCAGCTTTTTAAAAATCTTTTTTTTTTTTTTTAGTATAGAGGATCCCAAGAATGTTACTATCCTACTAAAACAATGCTGTCACGCAAGGTCACTTCTCACAAATCCTAGAGGATAACACAGGATTCTTCAGGGAAACAGAAAAACACTGTTGAGTGTGTGTGCAGGGGGAGGGGCTGACTTAGCCCAGAGGCCGCATGTTTCTAACTCCTGTTTCTAACTTCCCACAATCCCTTATCATTGGTGGTTAGGGTTTCTGAGAGCTAAAGTCTAGAACAGGCCTGTCCAACAGGTAGACTGGGGGCTACCGGTAGTCCACGAAGGGTTCAAAAGTAGCCCACCAGCCATCAATTAAAAAATGTGAGGGGATAAGTTCTCCACCTCTACCTCCCCCAACCCAAGGACCACCACTGCCCCAGCAAAACTCTGGGTCTGCCAGCCCACTGTCTCAGCCAAGCAGGGCAGTTCAAGGGCCGTAGCACAGTCCCCTGCTCTCCCTACTGGCCAGATGCTCAGAACAGATAAAATTCATAAGTGGAGGTTTTAGTGTAGTAGCGCTCAGGCACTTTCGTCCATAAAAAGTAGACCTCGGCCCATTCAAAGTTGGACAGCCCTGGTCTAGAAAGATGGAAGGGCTAAAGGATATCCAACCCAGTTTTAAGACTAGGTCTTTAAAGTGTCTTCAAGTTTTTCTATCATTGTGTAGCACTAGGCTTTAATGGGATAATGGTTAAGAAATTGCCTATAGGTACCAAGAGGGAAGTATTATGCTCATTCTTACATTTCTCAATAAGCTCACAGTATGGGCTTAATTTTTCACTTTTATTATATCCTCCTACAATGGAACACAGCAATTTTCAAAAGCTTCTTCAGCTTTTACTTACTGATTAAGAGGCAATGAGTTGGCAACACGGCTTTCATTTTCATGGGGAGATTGCTGGAATCTTTGTGTTAACTACAATGCTCTCAAATATATCTTGCCATTTAATCAAGAGAAATACATCTTTTTGAAATAATAATAATTGCTTTTTAAAGTTTTCACTATTCAACACTTTAGCTATGCCCTCTTATTACCATGGCTGCAATACACAACTTTTATTTTGAGGGCACAAGTTAACAAGCAGCTAAAACGGCTTCCTGGAGTTACATCCAAGTACAATAAAAGAATATTCAGAAAAAAGGTTGAACTGATTCTCTCTTGATACGGTACTAAATAAGTTTTCATATGATATAAATACAATGGTAAGGCTTCTTTGACAAAAGACGTGGTATCTAAAATATCTAAAATAAAATAAAACACCACTTTTTCTTCAATGGTACTTCTTTTAAGACATTTATATATAAATATCCAAAGTCTTCAGATATTAAAAAGATATAGTGACTTGCTATTTTGACTTACAAGGATACAATAGGACAGGTGTTCCAGTTCAGAAAAAATACAGGAGGTGGTGATGGCATCTGACCTGGATGCCTTCAAAAGGGGATTGGACAGATTCCTGGAGGACAAACCCATCACAGATTACAAACCATTATGGAGATATGTCATCTCCAGGCTTAAAAGGGTCAGATGCAGGGGAGTGGTATCAGGAGACAGATCTCTAGTCTCGTGCGCTCCCAGAGGCATCTGGTGGGGCCACTGTGAGATACAGGAAGCTGGACTAGATGGGCCTTTGGCCTGATCCAGCATGGCTCTTCTTATGTTCTTATGTTCATATATTAAGCTTTTGATTCTCAATTAATGTAGCCTTTCTTAATGTTATGGGATGTTGAAGCAACTGTGTTGTGTATGCAACCACGTATCAGCTCATGGATGATATAACTGATCGCTCTCCAGGATGCCAACTTGTCATTCTTTGCGGCTACAGCCTATTTCCCTGGTCAACAGCCATAATCCCAGCCTGTGCAGGATCAAACTTGCTCACACAGAATTTCTTGAAAATGATGGCTGTGTTAAAGCACTGCTGAAATAATTATTTGTTCAGGGTCAGATGTCATGACAAGCGGGCATGCTGATCGCTTCTATTTGCAGCTGAAGTGGCTGAACAAACCATGGAGCGATGGTCCACGGTGCGGAAGAAAGCTTCCCAACATAGCTTACCATGACATTCCAACGTACCCAATGAGAAAATGGGACAAGAAAAAAATCCTTTCTTTTTTTCACCTTTTCCTCATACCTGTTGTGAGTAGAGATTGGCACGACTAAAAAAAATGGTGTTTCGTTTGTTGTTTGTCGTTTAGGGGGTCCGTTTTGGTTCGTTTTTGTTTTTTGTGAATTTTTCGCAAAAAAAATCATTTTCGTTTCGTTACGTAACGAAACGAAAAAAAAAAAAAACAAAAACGAAAAATTGCTGTTTCGTTAGCATTCATTACAGTTCAATGTATTTGCCGCAACGAAAACGAAACGCAAGACAAAATTTCTGTTGTTTCGTTTTGTTTCATTTCATTTTGGAGACAAAATTCGTTTTTCGTTTTGTTACATAACAAAACGAAAAAATGAAAATGAAAACAAAAAAATGCTCGTTTCGTGCCCATCTCTAGTTGTGAGTATGACTGTGTTGCATGAACTTCGGTGTGCCACAAAAGATGAGTGTGGTGTTTACCCCTCCACAGTCAAATGTGTTTCTGCAGGAGGATGTAAAAGGTTAATGCTGTAAACCAGTGGTTCTCAACCTGTGGGTCCCCAGATGTTCCTGGACTGCAACTCCCAGAAATCCCTTCTAGCACAGCGAGTGGTGGAGGGGTCTGGGAGCTGCAATCCAGGAACATCTGGGGACCCACCGGTTGAGAACCACTGCTGTAAACCAATGAGGGAGTGTGGAAGTGGAACCCACATGTTTAAAGGGCTCTGACTGAGGGAGGTGTGTGGGAGATGAGATTAAGAAAAGTTAAGATAAAGAAGATAAGATGAGAGTAAAAGGACAGAATTTGAGTGTAATCTGCTTAGAGGAACTTTCAAATGAGGCCACGCAAGAAAATCTTGAATTGAGACAGCTTGTTAAATGCAATAAACATTATTTTACTTTATTAACGCTACAACTTGACTGAGACTCGGTTATTTCAACTGGGTAACCCTGAATGGTGGCAGTGAGAATAAAACAAAGGTGTGTACAGGCCAATGGTTGGTGAAAGAACTGGGGGCTCAGTATGGGTTCGCCGCCATGAGCTTCCTCCAAACCTCAAGTATTGCTGAGCAGAAGCTGTCTACTACTTCATCTCTATGCAATTCACTATCAGCACCAGAAGGCTGCTATCTTTTTGGACAGGATGCTTGGGCAGAGCAAGGCTTATGTCAGGCCACAAAACCTTCTCAGTTGGGCCTTGCTCCAGGCGAGTCACTTTCAGGTATCCACAGGTGTGGCTAGGTCAGGAGAAAATTCCAAAATGGAGAATTCTGGGATTTGTAGTGAAGAATATCCAAAAGGTACATCCATAGCCACTAACTGGAGGGGGGATTACTGTAAATATTTATGTTAACTATCAAATGTCTAGGAGTGAAAGGAGAAGGGAAGGGAGGAGAGATAAAAGGGAGAGGTACTTTCCCTGTGCTTCTGGCAGGGATCCCTTCAGTTATATCAAACTAGTTTTCCCTCAGGACTGACATCATCCATCTTTTTTACGACCATATATGATGAAGACTGAGTCTTCAACTGATACAAGATGTGTTTTTATAAAGTAAAATATTTCAAATGTGTAGGCACTAATACAGTAGCACCCTCATAGTCGCTAAATCAGCATCAGCAGCTGGCTGCCAAAAAAATTAAATAATAATTAAAGAAATCACGGTTGCAAAAGGATGCCATAAAGCAAAGACGCTGTCGCAAAAGGGTGCCACAAAGCAAGTTAATGTTGCAGAGTACTGCAAGTAGCTGCTGAAAATGATGCTCCAGGTTTTGGGGGATTTTCGGGGGGCAGTACACTTCATTTTCAGAGGAGCTGAAAGGCTGTTTGCTCTTATCCACGGATGTCAGTATCCGTAGGGCAGCCCAGATCCAATTCCTTGTGGATATGGAGGTGCTACTATATAGAAAAACTCGTCATCACAGGAAAAGGAAATTCAGAAACCTAGACTGGGAGCTGGAGAGTACAGAAGGCAAGATTTGTGCCACTTTTAAAGATCACAAAAAAGAGCTTCTTGCTTTTGTAAGCTTTATTATTATACCTTATCTGCTCATAGTTGATGCAAGACAATGTCCTGGATTTATGAATTTTAGCAGGCAGCAACATGGCTCCCATACCTCAAGATATTCCTTTAAAAAGAAAAACAATTTCAAAGTATTTCACTACTCTTGTTTGCTTGGTTTCTGTTCTGGATTCTTATTTTTTTTCCACGAAAACTGATAGTCACTGCACAGAGTGGGACGTATTAGTCACAAATTTACCATGAAACTAGGCAATGGTAACGATGCCTGACATCTAATTTGTCAAGGGAAATGTGAATCAATGGCAGTTCAAAGGGGTCGAGGGAAGGAAGCCAGGTATTTGTAGAATTAGAACATTTTCTTGCTTGACTCTCAAGTGGGTGACCTTCTGTACCACTCGAGAACACGGAGGGGCTTTTCCAAAACCTTGATGCCAAAAGGCAACATATTCTGTCAAGGATAAAGCTGCTTTGGCAGACTTTGTTTTTCTCCATTAAGAAGAGCTACATTTCCCACATATGTGCTCTTCAGCTGTTGACAAATTTCAAAGAACCTTCCCCAGAGGGAGCGTAGCTCACTGGAGTATCAGAAATTTAATGAAACATTAAATTAAATACGGCTTTAAAAACTGGCCATTCTTTTTTGTACTTAAGTGGCAATAGAATACTATGATCTAATTAAATTACATTCTACATCTCGGGAAAAGTTTTAAATCAGCTTCTGTTCCTCCTGTCATTATTGGGTGTGAACATGCGTGTATGCAATAGCTGGCAGGAGAAATAAACACACACAATGCAGATGCATACAGCTTGAAAACAATCAACAATGACGTGAGACCACAATCCCAAAGGCACTTCCTTACAGATATTCAAATAAAAAAAGAACTGATATGTATGTACATATACTGGTCTAAGCACAAGGCCCATGATGTCTTTCTTAAGTCTAGCAATCTGGCTGGGGCATGGAACTATCTGTACTTTCATTACTTACATCACACAGTGGAAAGGATGTCACAGCGGGTATGTTGTCATAGATTGGGCAGGGAAGATTTCATTGTACAATCCTATATCAAACAAGCCCCACTGCATTCAATATAGGGCTGTAGCCCAAATACTTTCGTTCAAAGACTTTTGGATGAGGCCCCTGTGGAAGCAGAGTACTTATTTGAAGTGATGTAGTGAAGGACACATGCAAAATTTTTGAGAAGGAGTGGGAGACACACACACACACACACACACACACACACACACACAGAGAGAGAGAGAGAGAGAGAGAGAGAGAGAGTTCCTTTTGACCACAAATTAATAGGGAAACAGGGAGACATTTTGTGGACCACTGCCAAAGGAAAGAACACATTTAATTTTTTTAAAAAAAACACATACTACTCCAAATCAGAATCGTTTTTACTGTGTGTACTACGGCCTGTTGCAAATGCAAGTCTTTCTTTTCTGATATTTGCACAAGAATGTGTTCACCACACTACTGCACATGTGAAAATCTCATTGATGTTAATTTCCAGCTTGTATAACTATACTTTGCCTGTGCTTCATAGGCTTCAGGGAGTGGAAGTCTAAAATGCACAGTGGACCCAAGTTTTTTTCCAACACTGATCTTAGTACAGTACCTACATGAACAAATTGAAGGTTTCATGATCTGAGTTTGAAATGGTATGAAGAGCTATATATTTCTGTGTAGCAGCTGATGAAACTTTGTCCAGTCACAGAAGGTTTGCATAACATGTGTCTAACTAACAAGGTGTCAAGGTGTGCGTCTCGGTCATTTACCTCATGTAGCTGGTTGTGCAATGAGGATACATGCTTGCACTTCACAAACTATCTGTAAATTGCTGCTGCTAGTTATGTAAGCATTATGCAAGCATCAACAGGATTCTAGTCCTCATTTTTAAAGTAAAAACTAAGGCCCCTATCCCACGTCCCTTTAAATGTATATTAAATTTGTAGATAAACCGTGTCCAAAAATGCCATCCCCACGGCCACTGGGCTTTAAAAGAAACAAACAAGAAAACCCCCTTAAGCGAGGTTTCCAAGACTTTAAAAAATCCACCTTTTAAAGAGGCAGACATTGTGGGACCACACAGATGATCCAATTTTCTTTCTCCCCCCCCCCCCCCCCCCATAACGTGACCGGCTGTTCCTGGGGCCGAGTGGCGCTGTTTATTTATTTATTTTTTAATTTCCCCCCACCCTCTGAGCACCAGGAAGCTGGATCAGGTGCTCTTTATTGTTTTAATTTCCACCAGCCAGCTGGTCCTTTTTTTAATCCTAGCCCCACCTGCTGGCCATGGGGCTGAACTGTGCTTTAAAAAAAACACCTTTGAACGTGGGAACTGCTATCCCACATATTCAGTCATGTGACAGGAGGAAAAGGAAAAGCTGGACCTTCAGGCTCTTCCCCAGGTGAGATAGCAGCCAAAGATAGTCTAGGGAGGATCAAGAAAAGTAGGTAGACTGTAGTATATTAATAGTATAATACTAACAAAAATTTACACTGCTCTTTTTTATGACACACACACAGGGAATATCACACATCTAAATTTAATTTCTAGTCCCGACTACAGTTCACTCATTGTGTCCACTGCTGAATGGTGAATCAGCAATTATGCAAATCCAGCTGACTTGTCTACAATAGTTTGGACTACTAACTGGATCCAATCCACAGAAACTGTCAGTCAATAAGAATGGTTGGTTTTAATATCACAACCTGCTACCATGATATTAACATCATCATTCAAGTAACTCTTCCCAACCAGAGCCATTTTTTCCAATTCTGAACTTGTACTCTGAGCTTCTTAAATCTGAGATAAGCTTACATGCCAATAAGACATAGTCAGTGGTAGTGAACCTTTGGCACTCCAGATGCTTTGGACCACAACTCCCACAGCCCCTTGTCATTGGCAACACAGGCTTGGAATTCTGGGAGTTGTGTTCCAAAACATCTGGAGTGCCAAAAGTTCACCACCTTTCCTTCTAGATTTCTATTTGTTACATATCAGTCCCTTCACTTAGCACCTAAAATTTAAAGATTCTTCTCCACTTTGCTAACTTCTTCAAGGGTGGCAATAATATTTCATTTGGTAACAAGACCACTGCTTATTTTGAAGCAGCTTAGTTTCAAAACCATCTAGTTACGTGTTATGGTCATTAGATCAAAATTATGTGATATCAAATATATACTGTATATTCACAGACACTCCACTATGTCTATTCACCTATTCACATGCTTGAGGCAGTCAACACTGGGTCTTCTGAAAGTACATTTACTTACATACATACATACATACATACATACATACATACATACATACATACATACATATCATGCTTCTCATACAAATAAATAGTTTGACGTAGAAACGTCTGTGTAAATTGACTAGTGAACAGAATGTGTAAACTAGTTCTAAGTTGAGGGAGGACCAAACTAACTGATTTACCAGAAAAATATTGGTTGCAGATTTGTTATGGAGATAGAGCAGTGTTTTTCAACCACTGTTCCGCGGCACACTAGTGTGCCGCGAGATGTTGCCTGGTGTGCCGTGGGAAAAATCGAAAAATTCTAAAGAAATTCAACCCAGGGCCGGTGGGCGGCCCACAGCTGGGAGGTGCTATAAATAGCATCCAAGGGCCAGCTTGGCTCCCCCCCCCCGAGGCCCGTGGTGCTGGCGTCACTTCCTCCCCGGCCGGACCTGGCCCCGCTCATTCTCTAAGTGTTTGCCCTGTGCCTGCTGCTGCCGCCGCGACTCGCTCTCTTCCCTCTCCCCCCTCCTTTTTTTACCCTGGACCACCACCACCCCTTTCCTGGGAGCTACCAATGGACTGAGCCGCCCGACAGCCCGCCCGCCAACACGAGCCAGCCCGGGAGCCCCAGCCCAGAACAAACCACCAGGTGAGGGGTGCCAGGACCCTGCCTGTCATGGAACCCGAATGTGAAGGGTTAAATGCTGGAGAGCAGCAGGAGGAGCCTTGTAGTTCAACTCAGCAGGCAGCTGAGTCTGAGGACGCAGCTGAGGGCACATCTCCTCCTCCTATAAGGGCTAGGAGCAGGATCCTGCAAAGGAGAACTAACAGGAGAGCTAGGGAAAGGATCTTTAATGATAGGCGTAGAATTAGATCTGAAATCCCTGAGTTCTAGCAGGAGCCTTGCCAGAGATATGGGTGTGCTCCCTGTTTTAGGATAAAGCTAGCAAGTACACCCTGAACCCTCTGTGGGAGCAACGCGCCACTTACCTTGCCACCACGTTCCTGTGTGTTATCCTGACTTTGTTTCCTGACCTTGGACCGGCTTCCTGACTACGACGTTTCTCTGTTTCCCTTGAACTTGGCATTTGACTCTGTAAATTATTCTGGATTGACTCGGACTGTACTTTATCTGGATTACAACTAAAGTTCCTGGCAAAGAACTGAACTTGGCTTGCTGTGTGTTCTGTGTGCGGGGCTTGACAAGGGGAAGGGAAGGAGGGGCGCCTGGCTGCCCCACGAGCACCGCGGCAGGGCTGCGAGGAGGAGGGGATGGAGGAGGCCTCCGCCGGGCCTGGGCTGAGGAGGCGGGCGGGTGGGGGGGGGCTACTGGCACAGCTGGACGGCCAGATGGACGCCCTTTAGGGTCCGGGAGGGGAAGAGCCATCTCTGAGGGGCCCCGCGATGGGTTCCTTGAAGTCTTGCCCCTTTCTTTCTGTCTTGGGTCGCCCTCTTCTCTCTCTCTGTCTTTTCTTTCTTTTTCCCCCCACCTCTCTCTTTCCATTCGTACCCTTTCCCCTCTTCATAGAAACGTCCTCATTTCTAGCCTGCATGTGTGTATGTCTAGCAGCCTGCCTACTGTAATTAAAACTGTAAACCGCCCAGAGACTCCTTGAAGTGGTATGGGGCGGTATACAAGCAGAACAGTTTCTGCCTTCTTTCCTTCCTGCCTTCCTTCATCCTTCTCCCCTCCTGTCGCTGGACTTGCTGAGGGCATCTGCCTTGGCCACAGTGTGGAGAGCAAGATGGGCTTTTGGGTCTTATTTGTGTTCCTGGAGAGTCAGTGCCCCTTCTCAGGTCTCCACTGGACACAGAAGTCCATGCAGGGCAAAATGTCTTTAAAAGAACAACACAGGTAAGTGGGAACTGGGTGCTAGAGAGCAGGCTGCCTCAATCTGTGGACCCTCTGTCCTGCTTCTCCCTACACCAGCAATGGCGAACCTTTTAGAGACAGAGTGCACAAACTGCAATTCAGAACCCACTAATTTTTTCGTAAAGTGGCAATACAGCAATTTAACCTGAATACAGGTGGCTGTGAAGGGATGATGTCGGGTGCCCACAGAAAGGGCTCTGAGTGCCACCTTTAGCACCCATGCCAGAATATCAGCTTTGTGTTCAGCGAAACAGGCCCAGGTTGCGCACTGAAAAGTATTTTATAATTTTTCATATTTCTGTTTACTTACTATTTCATAATAAATTATAAAATACTTTCTTTGTGTTTATTTGATTCCTATTCAAGAGAATTACTTTATATATAGTCAATATAGGCACAGAGTTAATTTTTTTAACATTTTCTAATGGTGGTGTGCCTCATGATTTTTTTCATGAAACAAGTGTGCCTTTGCCCAAAAAAGGTTGAAAAACACTGAGATAGAGGATATATGATGGCTCCTGCCAAGTACTAGCAAAGCTGAAACAAAGCACAGCACATACTGAGTCTCCCCATGTCTGCAAAATTCAAGGCAAGAAGGAAAGGAAGCCAGCTTCAAGCCACTATTCCCTGATGGGTTTCCTTCTCCCTCAGAAGGCATACCAAGCAAACGTAAATACCAGAAGAAAAATGAAAAATGAATGTGAAGAGAAAAGGACTGCATGTTCATGTACATCCCTTTGACCTTGCTCTGAACCTATTCCATAATCATATCACATGAGATCAGAACAGAGTGCGCGCCAGGACCTGGGTCCCCCCCCTCCACCTGTGCTTGTGTGTGAGAATGTACACAATCATATGCACAAACACAAACATCTACATCTGCTGAACTTTGTAATTCCTTCAAAGGCTGCTTTAGATGTTCCCATTAATATTATTTTCCGATGCAATGATAACAAAGAAATAAAACTCAGGAATGGAAGTCTTGATGAAACTCAAGATCAACAGCTGTGCGATGGAAGCAGCTGCGTTCTCGCTGTTACCGTGAACTGAAAGGGGTGGCATGTCCTGGCAGTATGTTCAGAACCAAGTCCTGAGTAGTTCTAGACTAATGGCTTAAAATGTTTGCTGAGCCACTTCCCCATAGAATGAGTGAATGCTCGTAAATGCTTTAAAGAATAATTTACATGGTACCTGGCACAAACATTTTAGTAATCCTATATGACAGAGCAGAAACTGCTACATTAATTTACAATTACAGAAGCTACTGTTAAAAAAAAACCCACCACCAGAATACTTCCCTAACAAGTTCAATGTTTTCTCACCAACATTTGTAAAGCCAAAGGAATGACTGAAACATGTTGCCTTTCTTTGTTTTAAATTAGCTGAATTAGCATATCATATGCTCAACAGCTTTGTTTTGTGTGTGTGTGGGGGGAAAAGTTTGAAAACTCCATTTCAAACAGGAAACAACCCTCTCCAAACTTAAGTAAAATTACCTGACAGATAACAGTTGCAGTAAGAAAGCCGGTGTTTAAGAAGGACAATGACTCAACCCTTGTGTAATCACCTGGAGCTAGAAAGCCGAATAATGATTCACAGGTGAACTATGGTGGCATTAATTCAGGAAGATCGCACAAAAGGCGAAGTGCAGGGGAAAACAGGACGAAGTCAAGTCTAACCATGTTGGTATGTGCCGCTCCTGGAGCACCCTCTGGTGGCCATAAAAGAGTGCCAAGGGGGTAGCTAGGTTAGGTTTATGCCGTAACATTTCCCTTACTGCAGTCTGATTCAACTCAGCTCTCTAGAGATCCTATCTAGGAAATCCTCCTTGATAGTTTACGAATGCCTTCTTCCACTAGAAGATACAGTCCAGTAGACAATCTGTTTCCTGTCCAGCGAACCCCCCTTGTAAGCCTCAACATTTACATAGTTGTATATGCCTGAAAGGAAAGGGGGAAAGAATCCTTGACGACAGGACATGAAGCCAATTCCAAGAGAGGGATCAGACTTTTGTTTTTTCTTCTGGAAAATCAGTGATATCACTTGAATCTTAGGAATCTCTCTCCAAATGAAATAACATGTTTCTGTAACTTGGAACACTCACCCCACTACGACAATAAACACCCCCAAACATGTTACTTGTGTCTGCTGAATTGGGGAGGTGGGCAAAATGAGGTGTGGGACAACATGCAGCCCTTCAAGCTGCTTTTGCAGTGTCCCAATAATTTAAGATATACAGACGACACCATCTTGCTGGCAGAAAAAGCAGTAATGACTTGAAATAACTTTGAGTGAAAGTGAAGGAAGACAATGCCAAAGTAGGAATGCAGTTGGACGACGTTAAGAAGGCAAAAAATCATGACAACAGAAGAACTACACGACTATCTGAACTGTTGAATTGCTTAGAGGCTTAAGCATCTGGTTGTGGAGTCAGAGGTTGGGAGTTCAATTGCCCATCATGCTTGCTTGACAGGTCCCGGACTCGATTGATCCACAGGGTCCCTTCCAGCTCAGCAATTCTCTAAGGTTGTTTATTTATTTTACTTCTATATTGCACCATCCAATGGCATTTCATGTGGACAGTGACAAACAATTAGAGATGTTTTGTATACCAGCAATCCAAAGGGGGACTGCCACCAAGAAAGAAGACAACTGTATCTTGGGAGGACAAAAAATGAAGGAATAAGAAAGGATCATAGAACATATATAAGAACATAAGAACATAAGAAGAGCCATACTGGATCAGGCCAAAGGCCCATTTAGTCCAGCTTCCTGTATCTCACAGTAGCCCCACCAGATGTGTCCAGGAGCGCACAAGACTCTGTCTCCTGATACCACTCCCCTGCATCTGGCCCTTTAAGTACCCCGGTTTTAAGCCTGGAAATTACACATCTCCATCATGGTTTGTGGCATGGTTTGTATAAGGAGGTGTCAATGAAGACCAAGACCAAGACCACCCGCTCCCTTGTATTTCTGATTACCATGAATAGGTATGAAAATTGGGCAGTAAAGAAAGCTGATATTGTGTGTGTGTGGGGGGGGGAACCACGCTTCTTTGAAATGTAGTGGTGGAAAAGAGTTTTGTGGATTACCCTAAACTGTCAGAAAGAGAAACAAGCCCTAGATTAAATCTAGCCTAAACTTTCTCTGGAGGCAGAAATGTTGAAACTGAGTCTGTCCAATTTGGGGCACATCATGAGAAAACAGGATTCTCCAAGGGAGGGAGCGGGGGGGGGGAGGTGACAGCAAAGCTGAGAAACGTTGAAGGCAGCAGGAAAAGAAAGAAGTCCAAAAAGGAGATGGATTGACTCCTAAAGGAAGTTATAGGCTTCAGCTTCCCAAAGCTGAACAGGGCTATTAAGGACAGAGCATTTTTTTTTGAGATCTCACATTCATGGGGTCACCAGAAGTTGGGCAGCAACTTTACTGCTCTATAGCCTCAGTCGCACGGTTATTAACTGCACATCATATTTTGATGCGCACTAAAATCGTGGGCGATCACATGATGCTTGGTCGCAGTTAACACCCCAATGGCAGGGGTGTATTATACTTTTTGTGCGTCCAGTCTTGCCAAATGCGCATCTCATGTGAAAGTTTGAGAACGTGGCAGTGTATCCCTAGTACCAGAGTGCTTTTTATAGTAACTCCTTTGCTTTTCTCTCATCTCTCACTTCCTTTTCCATTGGTCACTGTACCAGGTAATTTGCAGCTTGTAGAAGTTATGTTACTGAAATGCCAGCAATTGATTATTAAAGTAGGACAGTAGAAAGAGGCAGAAAAAGGGGGGCTGAAATCGTGCGAATTTTCACTGGTCACACTGCAATTGTTGCAGTAAAAACCGTGCATCAGTAAGAGGAGTAATTTGATTGAACTCCTAGTGGTGGTATAGGATGATACGGTTAAAGTGCACTTCAGGGGGCGTGGTTGACCGGGGTGCTAAAATGCTGCGCCTTGGAGTGGAGGCACAATCTTTTGCTTCACAGTTATTCGCAGCAAAGACAGCACCAAAATGGTCATGTGACCAGGGCCTGTGTTGACTTGGCAGCACACGACAGCAACAGCAAAAGTTGAATTGCACTTCCAGGAACCCTCCAGAAATGGCAATTCATCATTGCAAGTAGGCCCCAATGCGTACCTGGATTATTTTAGTTCAGATACCCAGTTTTTCAGAGCTTCTTGTGGATAGTTTTAAACTATTATAGTTTCCTTTTGTCAGATTTTTGCTTTTAAAAAAAACTTTTTAAATCCTGGAGGATTTCTGGATGCAGAAGATCAGTCCCTTTGACACACACCCTGTCCCTGATTGTTGTTTGTGGTGTGAAGAAAGGTGAGCAGAGAAGGAAACATTTTTTTCCTAAAACCTTTATGTTTGGCTCTCCGGATACAATTCATACTACCTGTAGGCTACCCTTGAGATAGCAAGTTTGAAGGCTGTTCAAATATGTTCTTCATTTTGGCTATTTACAAATATGATTTACATTCATCCGATATTACCATTCCTGTGAAAACATGAATATTGATGGTAATGCAAGAATGAAGCACATGATGCCTTGGGTCATGCTTAAGACAGAATTACTAATGACCAATATGTTCCATTCATTTCAATGGATTTACTCTAAGTAGGGCTTAGATCAACACAAATTAGACTCTTTCAAGCACATTCCAGAGGAAACTATTTTATAAGAAATCTGTGGCATGTGCACAGCCACTGAAAAATCAGTGTCATCAATATTCTTCCTACATTGTATTCATTCATTCATTCAGTCAATCAATCAATCAAAACCTTTATTGGCATTAAACTAAACATATAAATTCCTGATAAAAAAATAAGCACAAGCAGATTACTTCATTTAGTTCCTCTACCTTGCCCAGAGAAAGCCATCCATCTGCATGCAAAGATACACATTCCTAAGAAAAAAGTAAGTTATTTTATAAGAAAGGTACTTATGTGATGCTGAGAAGATTGATCAAAACAATATAAAATTGGAGGCGATTATGCATCCTGTTTCATGCCACTATGGGTCACTATGGTTATATCTCATCAACAAAGTAGCATTTTATCAGAATCATGTGGCATTACAGTACAAGACTACTTAGGGTTGTAAGTTTGAAAAGTAGCTAAACAACAACAACATCCTTTTGAAAAGTCATTGAAATAACACTAAGTCCTAAAAGAGGAGGACTAAAACCAATCTGCTAGGCAGAAGCCATGAACAAAACAGTTCTAATTAACAGCTTTATCATCCTCACACTGTGAAATAGGGATCCAGAATTCCTTTTTGTGCAATATTTACTACCACAATTAATGCAGCAATAAAAAAAGAAAACAATGTCCAGCCATCATCAGCCGCAAAAGAAAGTAACTCGAAACAAAATGAAAATCCACCACTGGAATTCATGCAATTAAAAAAAACACCATCTGAATGACTCATATAAACTACTGACACTTGATTTGTTTTCTTGTATCGTAACGGAAGACGATAAACTATCAGCACAGTTAAGGTTGCCTTCAGTCCTGTTACTTTTGGAATGCTGACAGCACACTGATTTGTTAAGAATTCACAGCATTTCCAGGACACTCAACACTAGGGCACCAGGTTCTCTGGTGCTGTAACCACCTGCCATTTTAAAGAAACGGTATGAGGTTTTGTTGTAACTTGCGAGTTGCATGGAAATTCTATGGCTTGCACAATTTAAAAAGAGGGATCAAGTTGTGACTATGTCGATGGGACAAATCCTCTGTGTGGACATGCATAGGACTCTGGAAGAAATTAACTCCAGATAAATACCAGTTGACTTTCGGACACTTCTGATTTTAAGAGACTTTCCGCCTCATACTTTTAAAAATTGCCCATGAAATACCAGCCTGCAAGCTCTGCTAGACATCAATATTTTAAAATCCTTTCATTGCTAGCACACCTCCGCACCCTCCAACATAAAATATGCTCTGCTCTTCTCTCCTATCAATATTTGCTCAGCATCCAGAATAGTTTCTGTGTCCGCTGCATAGGTACTAACTACCTTTCTGTACACAGGTATTATTGACCGTACAACTGAGCTGCAGCAATCCTGGTATGCTCTTACCACTTCATTTGCATTCCAGTGGTTGTGATAGAGTAGCTCTTGTCATTTCCAGGCAAAAGATGATTGAATAGTGGCTGACGTTAGTCCACACAAGATGATTACACTAAAACACGTTGGGAAGATTTGATTACAAAGTTGTTCTCTAAAAGTTCCATGACATATTTGCAGTCATTCATGTGTTACATCCAGGTTAACAGGTTTTATTCTCTGCTCTCGTTCAAACAAAGAACAGGCATGCCAAGACCATGTAAATAATTTTACTAAGGGGAAAAAAGCAACCAGGAGACTGATTAGTTATGCATTTCAAAAGCTTATTTCTTTCTAACAAATGGTAATATCTTATTTGAAAATGTGTTCACCCCTATCCATCATAATGCACGTCTCTTTCTCTTTGTGCTCAACTAGCAGTCCTGCATTTACAATACCATTTTGGTTCATGTGGCTTTTATCACACAAACACACACACATCAGGCACAATTTAAATGATCACAGTTTTTTGTATGTGCAACAGTTGCAAGGTCTAATCAGGCCATGACCTTAAAACCTCATTTCCTCACATCTGGTAAACATAGCCACGGATACACAAATACATAATCACATTTAACACCAAGCTCACATACTACACTGTACGCTGTGCTTACACATCACTTGTAAGACAGAAAGTTGTCAAACATCACCTTGTCTGCCAAGATAATCTTTTGTAATTAGCTGTAGTAAGGCATCCAGAAAATGACCACAGATGTGTATCCATAATTTCCAGATGCAAGCCTGAGATACACATTCGACTGGTAGAGCTCAACAAAATTGTCTACCATTTTTCTGTCTTTGCTACAGCTTCAAGTTTTAAATGGTGTGTCAACATTTAGTGTATTGTGAACATTGATTTTAAAAGCAGAAAAAGTATTTTCGACAGGCTGGAGTGAGGATCAGCTATCAACGGCAGAAAAACTGTTTCTCTCCCTGAGATCACAGACTAAGCAATTAATGGCCCATTAAATCTTTAGTAGAAGCATCTCTGGTGCACATTGTAAAATAATCTACATTTATTTTCTATTGTAGTACATCTATTTTATTATTCAACGATTACGAATGAGATTATAGAACAGATACAACAGCATACAGCAAAATTGGCCCCTGCACCTCTGCCTCCTCATTCTGATTAATCTTTTCAAATGGTGGCAGCAGGGTAGGTCTATATACAGCTAGAGCATCACACCTGCACTGATCCTGACTGTGCAAACAATTGTGCATTTTCTGAGCTTGCACAAGGCAGCTCCTAATAGCTCAAATCACAAGCAATCCTCATCTTCTGCAGTTGCATAAGAATGCCTGCAGGCTCGTGGAACTCTGAAATCTAGCACACATATGCTAGGAGAAATTATATTCTACCACCATTGCATCTACAGATATATGCCACAGCATTTTTACTATGTGATTACAGCATATATCAACACACCGTAAGCAAATTATAATGATCTGTAATGGTGAGTGTGGTCTTCTCTTCCTATCTGCCAAGACCTTAAAGAGAATTCTGATCCCCTTTTTGCCCCTCATCCTAGCATTGAGCAAGTTACTAGAAAAGATCAATTACATCAGGCATGTCCAAAGTCCGGCCCGGGGGCCAAATGCGGCCCGATTTAAAATTTTGAGTGGCCCTCAGCCTCTTCCCCCTGCCGGCTCAGCTTGTCATTCATCCCCACTAGCTAGCCCTGCCCTGTGTTGGCTAGAGACGTCAGCTTGCACTTTTATGGTTTGCCTGCCTTCGCTGCCTCCGTCCATCCCCTCAGCCACCCTCCCTGCCTACCCGCTCCTGGTTCTGTTGTTGCAGTGTCTTCCCCACGTCCTTGCGAGGGAGGGCAGCATATGAGAACACTGGTGCATCTTGGGTGCGCTTGGGCCGATTCCCGGCCCGTGCAACAGCCGCCAGGCTCTTGGGTGGCTTGAAACTGGAGCATTTGCAGCTGTTGCAGATGCAAACAGACCATGCCCTTTCTCCCCCGTTCAGGTGGAATGTTCAGCCCCCACATATTTTCACCTCACCAAATCTGGCCCTCCTTGCAAAAAGTTTGGACACTCCTGAATTACATGGTGTCTAACTGTGCCAGTTTTAAGTAGAATTGAAGTCCACAATAAAAGTATCCAATGAATTAATGGCTCCATAACTTACTGAGTCAACGTAGTAGTAAGATGAAAGTACTATGGGTGGGGGCGGAAAATCTTACTGGAACAACTTGTCCTCATTGTGACCATTCCCAATCTCCTACTGCCCAATTTGTTGCTACAAAGGGTGACAACAGTGTGGTAGGAGGCAAGATATATTACAGTAGGACCATGGTATCTTCGGGGGATCGATGCTGGCCCCCTGCGAATAGCGAAAACTACAAATAAGAGCAAACACTCTTATCTGAGGATAATAGTGGCATTGGGGTGCTGGGGCAAAAGCTTTCACCCCAACACATACACACACCAACACTGGCCAGTCACCCTCTTTGCCGCCAGGCTTAGTGGTTGTTCAGTGGCAGTGGCACGCCTGCCGTGCCTGGCCAACCAGCCTTTGAACTTCCTGCTCGGTCCCGGCCGGTGGATCAGAAGTTTTGAACTTCCCACTCAAACTTCTGGTTGCCCCCCCCCAGACCCAAGCAGGAAGTTCAAAGTCCTGTTGGCCAAGTGGGTCCCCACCCCTCCAAAGAGCAACGGGCATGTGGCAGCAAGGAGCATGGCTGGCATTGGTGTCACTAAGTTTTCTCTCCCCCCCCTTCGTGGCCGGGCTCGGACTTCCCCTGCACCCTGATCACAAACTGTGGATAACTGAATCAGTGATTAGTGAATCAGCAGATGCAGGAGTCATACTCTATTTAGAATTAAATCAAATCAAATGTAATTGATCAAACAACATTTTCTGTCAAAATATTAAGAAACAATAAAAATGTTGGTTCTAACTGTTTCCCATCTATAACACATGATGCTCTAGTTAAAGATTAGTACCTACTGTATCCTACTGAGCCTCCATTGCACTTCCACTCCTACCGTGTTTCCCCAAAAATAAGACAGTGTCTTATATTAATTTTTGCTCCCAAATATGCGCTAGGTCTTATTTTCAGGGGATGTCTTATTTTTCCATGAAGAAAAATACGGTACACATTTATTGTTATCTTATTATCGGGAGGCCTTATTTTTGGGGATGCCTTATATTTCAGTGTGGGGCAAAACTGTAAGTAGGTCTTATTTTCAGGGGATGTCTTATTTTCGGGGAAACAGGGTACTAGTGTAGTAATGCAGGATTGCACCAGTAGTGCAAATGCTCCTGCTGCAAAACTGGTGATCTCCATTCATCCACTTGCACAACAGCAATGCTTGAATAAATGGATTGATCTCTGCTGCTCCGATAGCAGGACTTTGTGATCAACAGAAAGCTCAATAGAACACTTGCATTGTAAAATCAATTGATATGCCAGATAATCATAGACATTTGTATTAAACTAATACAGCCAATTGTTTTTTAAAAAAACTTGTGTTCTCCATCCTTATTCTAGGTATTGTGATTGAAAATCCAATGAAAATCCAAGAGAAAATAATCAGAATAAAAATATTTATTGACCAACCACATATAACATGGAATTACATTCAAATAAGTTGATAATAAATATGTTAGGTTTTATATGCCTTAAATGATATAACTAGAGATGGGCATGACCAGGAAAAATGACGTTTTGAGTTGTCGTTTGTCGGGACGGGTCCGTTTCGGGTCGTTTCCGTTTGTTGCGGAAATTTTCAAAAAATTGTCATTTCCGTTTGTCGTTTGTCGCTTGTATTGGGGTTGGGGTTGGGGTAAGTGGGCTCTGGGAGGCACCTCTCTGGGTGCCTCTGACGTCTGACCCACTAAGAAGGGAAGGGAATTAGGGAAGCATTTCGCGTAGCCGCCGCGTACCATACATTACATTATGTTAGGGTTGGGGGGTAACTGGCAGAGGCACCTCTCTGGGTGCCTCTGACTCACTAAGAAGGAAAGCATACTGGCGTACTGGCGTACAGGTTAGGGGTAGGGGTAGTGGGCTTTGGCTGGGAGGCACCTCTCTGGGTGCCTCTACTCTGACCCACTAAGAAGGGAAGCGTACTTGCGTACGGATCTGGGTTAGGGTTGGGGTTAGGGTAAGGGCTAGGCTTAGGGTTATGGTTAAGGTTAGGGTGGGTTAGTGGGCTGCACCTCTGGGTGCCTCTGACCCACTAAGAAGGACAGTTTACTGTGTATGGTTTAGGGTTAGGGTTAGGGTTAGGGTTAGGGTTAGGGTTAGGGTTAGTGGGCTTTTTATGCCCTCTGGCACATCCAGAAGTCTCAGTCAAAATCTGGCCATGCGATTGGTGGAATGGGTCCAAAAATTTGCATGGTCCCATCCCATGGCCAGCCCATCATTGCGCAGGTGTAAAATAAAATAAAATAAAATAAAATAAAATAAAATAAAATCAATGGAGACGTTTTATTGCAAGAAAAACCCACTGCTGCTACTATAAAAAAATCAGGCATTTAAAATACCTAATTTTCAAATGTTTCTGTGGTGCCTTGGTGGGTTTTTGGACCACGATTTAAAAATAAATATTGCGGTCACCATTTTGGATCCCTCCCCCACCGCATGGCAAATGGAGACGATGAGGATGCCCCCCCCCCAGCCTGGTACCAGCAGCCCAGGACAGGAGAGGGGGGGAGGCCGGGGACCCCCCCAGAAACCACCCCTCTCTGGTAGGTGCCCTCACTGAGGCAGGCATATTTTTGCCTGCTTTTATGGCCGGGAATCGGGTTTGGTTTTTTTAAAACTTTTTTTCTGTGCTGCTTGGCATCACGCGATCGCCGCGATGCCATGATCGACAACGAAAAATCAGACCCAATTTATCTTTATTGGGTTGGGTTTGAGCTGGAGCGGAGTAATTCTCGTTACCGTTACCCGTTACGTAACGATAACGATAACCGAAAACGGAAACGAGAATTTCGCCGCTCCGTGCCCATGTCTAGATATAACAGGTGGAGAAGTCATATATCCTTTGTTTTCAACAGATACACCCAAGTTCCACAATATGTCAAGAATCAAGAGTTGCTCTCACATAAACATTTCTGGAGCAGTACCACCTTTGAACGGCTACACAGGCGCACCCTTCTCTCAGGAGGCAGTGTAAAGATCTGAATTCCCAACTTTAAACTTGTTCAGCTGTCAAGTCAACTACATACTGACTTGGCTATCATCAATCATGGACATGCAATTAAGATTTTTTTTTAATCCCAAGAAAACACGGATGCTTTTTAATAATGAAACTCATTCACCAAGTACCTCAACACAGAATTATTTCGGCTACAAACAAAACTTCAGAAAGCAATTCATCATCTGTCAACCCAGAGACTACATTTTTATCATCATACAATTCCATGGGTCTTGTAGGTTTCTTCAGCTTTCCTTTTTAAAGGCTAAGGTCTGACATTTAATTGCCTAGTTCAACCACTACCAACCTGCTTCTGGGTAACAACCAGTACTTTCTATATTTGTCCTTTCTGTTTCCCTGATAGCATATCAGATATAACAACAGTGAAAGTACCTAGACAGCCACAAATGGGCCACAAAACACTATGCAGCTCCATATGCATTTTAAAGGGAATTATTATACCGGTCACATGGCCATGGACTTGCACAGCACTGGCTCTTCCTGCTTGAATACGGAGATGAGCACCGCCCCTAGAGTCGGACACGACTAGCATGCATATGTGGGGGGAACCTTTACCTTTTTATCAGCTGAAAAAACCCTGGAATATCATTGAGAAGCACACACACATAAAAGTTCTTAATGTGCATTTGCAGCTTCACACTGCAAATAATGACTACATTATTTACTAATAGTTTGCAATTAAGGTTTAATTCTTAAATGAGGGGATACAAGATTGAAGGCTTTTCAACTGGTATAAATGGAACTGCTCTACAACAGTGGTTCTTTACGTCTAAAACTACAACTTAGAATGGCTTGTCTTACAACTGCCCCGCTATTACAACCATCTCAGTATTAGCTAACTTCCCTCCCCAGCACAGCATCCAGAACTTATTATTATGCCCAACACAACTAGCGCTGTAACTGGAAAGCCTCATGACACAGTGCTTTACTACAGCCGTAACTGTACTCACAACCTGGGGTTCAATTCAGGTAGAAGGTTCAAGGTTCACTCAGCCTTCTGTCCCTCTGAGATCAGTAAAATGAGTAGCCAGATTGTGAGATAGTGGTAGTGGTGGCAATGTGTAGCCTGCATAATTACTTGTAAATCTCTGAAAGAGTGCTTTAAGTGCTATGGGGAGATATATAAGTAGCACACTTCTCCCCCCCCCCCCATTAATCAACAAGGCAACAAAAGAGCAGAAATGGGTGGGAGAAGGGAGTTGGGAGGAGAGTACTTGGTAAGTAAACTAGGCAGAGACCTCCTGATCACTTTCTTAAAGTACGGAGACTGCTCTTGTCACAATACTGGACCCCATAAATCGGGGTCTGTTGATAACATCTGGAGGGTCACACAGTCTCGACCTCTATCCTAGACTTCCATTTTTATTATTATTTTTTCTATTTTTATTTTTTTCGTATTTCCCCGCTCCATCTTGCTGAGGGTATTCCCCCTCCTTTTGGTCATATTGTTATTTTTACTTGATCTTTTTATCCTGTAAACCGCCCAGAGTTCCCAATGGAAGATTGGTGCGGTATAAAAATGAAACAAACAAATAAATAAAAGTGAGCAGAGCTTGGGACAGATTGCCCACCAAGCAAGCTAGAGATGAGATGTGAGAGAGGAATGAAGAGATTTCATTGATGACTATGGCTTGCTTTCCTACCACTGTCAGGGAAGGAGTTAGGTCAGGCATGTCCAAACTTCAGCCCTCCAGATGTTTTGGACCGCAACTCCCACAGTCCTTTGCCATTGGCAATCTAAGCTTAGAATTCTGGGAATTGTGGTCCAAAACATCAGGAGGGTCGAAGTTTGGACATGCCAGATTTAGGTTGTAAGGTAGAAAACTCCTGTAGCCACTGTGAATCTCAATGGATTGCCCCAGATGTCCTAAGACACTTCACAAAATGCTTTGGTCTATTTGTACAGTTAGTTTCGTGCAGAAGGGTGTTGGTGATATCATTTGGAGAGACCGAGTCAGCTTCCACTGATTTGCATTCCCAAGGCTCTCAGTTTTTCCACCACCTCTACTTACTGTTCCGGATTAGGGAACAAGCCAAACAAACCCATTTGCTGAAGAACACTTGCAAAACAAATGATTAGCTATGAAGAAAACACTGCAACAAATTGGGCCTCCATAGTTCTCCACACTAAGACTGATGTTTATCTGAGTTCCCAACTGTCAACTGCCGTCTTCAGTTAACAGATACATGTTAATGGGAGTCATTTTGATTCCACCTTGAAAAATCTTAAACTGAAAAGAAAAACAACATAGTACAAAATATTATGGCCATAAAGGACTGCTCAGGCAGCAGGCTGTAAAAGAGGAGGATAAAACCCATTACTTGTTAGCACTATATAGGTTCTTTTTTGCTATTAAAGTACACAGGAGAGCTGTTCTAGTACGGAACCATTTCACAGTTTCCAAGAAGCAGCAGCCTTCAGCAGGCATTCTGGAATAGGGGAGTATCACTCAGACCCACACCACATCCTTGCAAATGATCCTAGAAATGTGACATTTGATGGTTGGACTGCCGGGTGGCGGTTTGATTTAAATTAAATGGATTCAAAGAAAAAATGATTTTAAAAAATGTAGTAGTTGCTTTCTTTTAAACCAATTGGCTTTTTCACCATCCTGCTGGACTTCACCCTTTCCAAATATTCTTATCCAAAGAAGAATGTGTTGGGTGGGAGGGGCAAATGAAAGCTTTTTCAAACAGTAACATTGCAACAGTTTATGTCTCACTGATTTCAATGGAACTCGAGCTCTACTGCAGCTCTTACCTATAATGACCAAACAATTTTTAGGCCTACAGAGATACTTTTATTAACCATCAACATAATTCTTTACTGAAGTTAATTTTTATAGAAGTTCTAAGGTTGGATTCACATGAGTCGTTTCACGATCAGCCATGTAGACACACGGGGAAGGCTCAAGTCTCCTTCAAAGCTTTGGCACACTTTTGGCCCTATGTGTCTGATTATGCGTGACAGAAATCAAAAGATGAATGTGTGGATGTTCTGACATATCCATACTCTTCACACATCTCTTTATGGTATAATACAAGGAAAACTGCTGTATAATGTTGTGATCTGTAAAGTGTTTTTTAAGTTTCCATTGACTTTCAACAAAATGGAAGTTTAAAGTCTTATGCCCTAAGCACATCTGATCTCGCCTGATTTCGGAAGCTAAGTAGGGTCGGCCCTGGTTAGTACTTGGATGGGAGACCACCAGGGAATACCAGGTGTTGTAGGTACCTGGAGTAGGAACTGGCAAACCACTGCAATACTCCTGCCAAGAAAACTCCATAGACATGGAGTCACGAAGAGTCAGTCATGACTGTAACAACACAACACACACAACCCAACAGTAAATTATAGCAGTAGGTAGACATGCACCTGTCTTTAGCAACAACCATTATATATTGTCAAACGTTTGCTTCTCTCATTAGATAACTAATGATTTATCATTTAGCAGAAAAAGGGTATGCTGTATACCATTTATATGCATGTGTAATGCCAAAATGCACTTGTAGTACAGAGTTACTGTACCTGCATATCAGCCGAGGTTCTAGGTAGAATGACAGTCAGGATCTTTGTTATACGACCACTCAGCAAACTTTTTGAAAGGTTATCTACTACCATGTTCTAGAGAAACTTTACATGTTTCGTTTGCCTGCCACATTCCACAACTCCAGAACTACATAGCCTTCAGATTTCAGACACCCATAGTCCAACACATAAGGAGGAGACCACATGGTGTCGACTACCCCAGCTAATTATGCACATTATATTATGTGTCATCAAACTGGAACTGATTTATGGATGCCCTAACAGAGCTATCAATGTAAGTGAGGTATTTAGCATGTGGTCTTACCAGTTCCATTCTTCCAGTGAGTTTCCATAACCAAGCAGGGATTCAAAACATAGGTCTTTTCAGTCCTAGCCCACCATTCTCTCCACTATATTCACTTATAGAGACGGGCACGAAATGAAAAAATTATGATTCGTTTTGGTTTGGTTCATTTTAGGGTACAATTTGTTTCATTTCGTTTTAAATGATTTTTTTTAAAAAAATTCATTGCATTGGTTTGTTGATTTGTTATTCATTTTGTGTGTAGTGTGTAGAGATGGGCACGAAACGAACAAGTTTTCATTTCCATTTTCGTTTTTTCGTTTCGTTACACAACTAAATGACAAACGAATTTTGTCTCCAAAATGAAACGAAACGAACAGAAACACCAGAAATTTTGTCGTGTGTTTCGTTTTCATTACTGCAGTGCAGTGAACTGCTTTAAATGCTAAAAAAATCACAAAAAATTGAAATAAATGGTAACAAAACGGTAACGAAACGAACAAAAATGAAAATGATTTTTTTGCAAAAATTCGCGAAAAACAGAAACGAACCGAAATGGACCCTCCAAATGACAAACGAAACGTCATTTTTTTATTTGTGCCCATCTCTAGTAGTGTGTGTGTGTGTGTGTGTGGTGCTTGTGCAACTTTGACTGGGGGAAAGATGGGCTTAATCTTCCCCACAGCCACTGTGTGTGTGGTGGGGGGAGAAAGAGCTCCCCCAGCCAGCGCCTCACAGCTGAGAGGTGCTGGCTTGGGACCAGCACCTCAAAGAGACCCTTCTTTCCACCTCCGCATGAGGAGGCAAGGAGCGGGGTCTCTTTTGACATTTTTCCCTGTAGTGGATGGCAGCGCCGAGTGGGCACTGTCGTCCACTGCAGGGAAGATCCCTTTAAAGAGACCCCACTTCTCACCTCTGCATGCGGAGGCTTGAAGCAGGGTCTCTTTTGACATTCTTCCCTGCAGCGGATGGCAGCGCTGAGCGGGTGCTTGGCACTGTCATCCACTGCAGGGAAGATCCCTTTAAAGAGACCCTTCTTCCCTGTCATCGGCTGGGCCCCTTTAAAAACGGCCCAGTTGCCACTAGGGGTTCTCCCCAGTGCCAAATGGGCCGTTTTTAAAGGGGTCCAGCCGATGACAGCTCGGTAGGATCCCTCTGAAAATGGCCCCGTTGTCAACGCAGGAGCTCCGCACTGGCCACGGGGCCATTTTCAGAGAGCTCCTGCCGAGCTGTCATCAGCTGGGCCCCTTTAAAAATGGCCCAGTTGCCACCAGGGGTTCTCCCCAGTGCAGACTGGGCCATTTTTAAAGGAGCCCAGCTGATGACAAGTCAGCAGGAGCTCTCTGAAAATGCTAGGGAGGGCAGCTTGATCCCTGGAACAGCCCTCTCTAGCATTTTCACAGGACTCCTGCCGGGCTGTCAGTTGCTGGACCGCAGCCCTCAGAAAATGGTGGAGGAAAGGGTGAGCTTTTAAAATCCTTTTCCCGCCAAAGCCAGCGCTACAGCTGATTGGCAGCACTGGCTTCTGGTGGGAAAAAACCTGCAAGGGAAACCTTTCCCATAGGAATACATTGCTTTAATGCATTCCTATGGGAAAATGAAAAATGAAACGAACGAAGCAGAAATTTCCATTTCGTTTCGTTTTCCTTTGATGGGTCAGTTCGTTATTCATTTCGTTAGGTAACAAATGAATAACAAAACGAATTAAACATTCATTCCGTGCCCATCTCTATTCACTTATGCACAACTACTAGCTAAAATCTGCTGTCATCTCAGTGCTCTTAATTTAGAACAGAGTCTCTCCTTGGACACCCTTACTATTCAATCAAATTCTGAGTGTGCATACTGTTTAAAACATCCTGCCTTATTGCTTTCCAGCTCAACCAGCACCTATGTCTAACAAGGGACGTGGAAGCAACATTATGAAATTTAAGTGGGGACAGCAAAAGTCTACCTGTTCTGCACACATATCTGCTAGTTCAAAGCAAGTCTCCATAAGACCAGACCTTACTTCTAAATGCTAGATGTATAACAGAGATTTTGTGTGTGTGTGTGGGTGTTTGTGAATGGAAATGCTGCCTTAATGACTTTTACAATTCATGGCTAATTCTCTATTGCCTCAAAAATTTTAAATGATATAGAATGTGAAAACACAGTTCAGAGCAGATTTCAAACATACATTTCCATATGACAACCAACTATTAGTATATCAATGCCCACTGATACCAGCATCTAATATTTTGAATATTATTGTGCTTGTGAGACATTTAAAGCTTTTAAAGCAGGTTAATATCACCTCTATCACTGATTCATACGAAAAAGGATTAATGCAGTATATTCCTCTCACAAGAATGACAGAGATTACAAGTCCAGATCTCCAGGGGGCAAAATCTTCTTCTCCCCATGGATTTCCTTGTGTGTGTGTTGTGTCATTACAGTCAGGACCGACTCTTCATGACTCCATGTCCATGGAGTTTTCTTGGCAGGAATACTGGAGTGGTTTGCCAGTTCCTACTCCAAACGCCTACAGCACCTGGTATTCCCTGGTGGTCTCCCATCCAAGTACTAACCCGGAATGACCCTGCTTAGCTTCCGAAATCAGGAGAGATCGGATGTGCTTAGGGCATCTAGGCAGCATGGATTTCCTTACTGCCCAATAAAATGGTATCTTGGGTTCTGTGATTTTAACAAGATTAGCTGGAACAGTTTGAGAAAACAACAGGGGAGGGCAGTATTTTACAACATTATATTTAAAAGTGATTCCTCACAATGCTCTTTAAAACTGATCTTCTGCAAAAAGGGCTCCCTGGAGTCCTCCTGCAGTGATGAAGGCATCATGATTGCATGTTCTTCTTAGAACTAATGCACCATCATGGTCCTATTATTTGCCTCCAGCTGCCCAAAGAGGCACTGAATTCTACCGATTCATGATTCACCTTCACCGCAGATCACCACTGGTTCTTCCAAGGCAAGAGGCAAAAACAAGGTCTTTCAGAATCATTTGATAGTAGGTGACAGATGGCTAAAAGCCTCTAAGAGGGGACTGCTAATAGGCTAGAGAAGACATCTATAGGCAAAGTATCTGGAAGTTGTTTAGAACTTCCAAAACAAAGTGGCAATGTCTTCACAGTTCTCCTTTTTATGACAAACACCTATGGTCCTTCATTCTATCTCACTCCCCACTCCCCACTGAATTTTCAATAGCAAAGCAAGTTCTAGTTATTAGCGTTAAGCAAATGCCCCACACGTGTGACATGAACTTATCTTGAACATTAATGTGCAGAACCCAGTGTTCTTCTACCCTTGCATGGAGCAATGATTAGGACTACATTATGCAACCGTGGCCTAACTCCAACATGTGGAAACCCAATGCTTGTGGCAGCTTCAAGATTCTGCTCACTTCACAGTCCTCTAAGGCATGGAAAACTTGTGCCAGAATGTTTTCTATCCTCCACCCAGAGAACTAGATTTTTAAAGGTTTTTAGAGCATGCAGGAAATAGCATGGACCAAGGATTACCTTTTCCTGCTTCCAAGCCTGCCAGAACAGAAAGAAGATCCTGGCCTTTGATGTAATATAAAATTCCCATCATGGATGGTTTCATCAGTTCACACAGTTTCATCAGGCACTTAACCCCCCATTATTTTCCCATGTAAACATATATTTGGTTTTTTTGCTCTCCTTGGACAACCTTACTATTCAATCAAATTCTGAGTGTGCATACTGTTTAAAACATCCTGCCTTATTGCTTTCCAGCTCAACCAGCACCTATGTTGCATGCATACACCTACCTACCTACCTACCTACCTACCTACCTAATAGAGGAGTTGTACATTCCCTACTTATACTGCAATACTTAACTGAATCCAACTGAACGGTTTGATTTATCTCTCAGTCAACATGTGTTTAATAGCCTTGGGCTGTTAAAATTATACTGTAAATCTCACAATATAGTTTGGAGTCTAAGATAAGCTACTCAAGGAAGTTCAGCAATATCAAGCATTTATTAATGTTTTAGTATGTGCCGAAAGTTAGTTCCTCTCCCTTCCTCATTTGCAGCTACCTCCATCCCCAACTATCGAGAACATCTGGGTTTCCCAAAGTTGAGAACCAGTGTTCTGGAGGTTTCCAGGAAGGCTGCGGAAGGTTGTGTCTTCAGCATAGTATTGGTTATGGGTTATAATCACGGAAGGGCTGCTGTGGGAAGAGAACAATCACATCGAATCAAGGCTACCTCCTAAATTACCAACTGTTGGCAAATGAGTTTCTACATCTTCATGTACACAGAGGTTCACAAGTCCAAACCCATGCTGTTCAGGAAACCTCATCCATCCCCTTTTTGGAGATACAGTATTTTATCAGGAACACAGCTAGCTACACTGAAAGCAAGGAGAGCAAACTTTCCTTCTATAAGTATCCTGAAATAAACTTAGGATCCAAACCTATGAATGTGCCTATTTGTAATTGTTGCTTTGGCCTCACAGAAACTAGTAAAAAAAAAAAGAGACCTAGTATTGACACGGCACAGTTCTTCATGATAGATCAGTACTGTTATCCTCATATTGTGGATGAGAACCTGAGAGAATCCTGCTTCCCTAAGAACACCTAGCTCAGTGGTGGTGAACCTTCAGCACTCCAGATGTTTTGGACCACAACTCCCAAAATTCCAAGTCTAGATTGCCAATGGCAAAGGACTGTGGGAGGTGCAGTCCAAAACATCTGGAGTGCCAAAGGTTCACCACCACTGACCTAGCTCATGGTGGTGGTGAGATTCAGGACAGGCACTTCCTTACACTTTAATCTATCACCACTTCTGAGGTCGTGAGGCCATTGAGTAGACAATAATAAAATTTTCACTAACTTTCTATTCATGATAAGCCTCTTCAAGATTTAAAAGTATGCCAAAACAAATCTTGGGAACGGTGGCATTATTTTGCCCCAACCCTATGCACCCTTGAAACAAATCCCAAAGAAGTTAAAGGGACAATCTTCCAGGTAAGCAACTTGCTTACTCCACTTACTCCCCTCAATCTGGAAAGATTGACATGTTCACATACACATAGGTGTTCTGTGTGATACCAATCTGTTAATGCAGTGTGTTATAGGTCTTCTGCTAAGAACCCCACCAATGTGGCATTTGTTGTTCCTTAGTGAGGGTCTAGCTTTAAATTCAACTGGATAGACTAGCAGATGCAGCGGCAACTATGGGAAGCAAATGGTTATTCAAGGACTGAGAGACCTGAATTTACAATAGCTTCTTTTCGGTGGGGATGGGGTGGGGGTGGGGGCCCAGTTCAGTAACACAAAGGAGCACTCCTTCCAACCTCCTTATTTATTGGGACCGTAACATGCTTTTTTCAATATCAAATGCATCTTGGGGACAAAATAAAACAATGGTAAGAATGTTTTATTCCTAATAGGAAACAAAAATTCTGGCATGTAGATGCCTTGGGGGGGGGGAGGGAATCATGTGAGGAATACAAAAAGCAATGCAAATATCAACCACATCCTTTTGTTCTCACCTAATCAATTCTTAAGAAACACCACCGTTTGATTTCAGCTTACCAAGGGCTATGCTAGAATCACATTCACTATTTACTCACATTAACTGGAATAATAATAATAATAATAATAATAATAATAATAATAATAATAATAATAATAATAATAATAATAATAATAATAATAATAATAATTTTGAACAACAGAGTTGGAAGGGTCATCAAGTCCACCCCCCTCTCAAGGAGTTCAGTTAACACCTAACCTCTACCTTACATACTCCACTCTCTGTTAATTAATCCAGGACAGATACCTCTAACTCAATCTGTAGTTACCATTACATATTAGAGCTACTTTTTTTTTTAAAAAAAAGGGAAATACATTAAAAATTACAGGGGGGGGGGAACCAAGTATGGTGTGGTGTAACAGACTGTGTTGGACCTGTAAGGCCTAGATTCAAATACAAAATTCTTGTGAGTAGCTAGAGGCCAAATCATCATCCCTGCAAGAAAGAAGATCCTGGTCTTTGATGTAATATAAAATTCCCATCATGGATGGTTTCATCAGTTCACACTATATGGCACTTAACCCCCTCCTTGTTTTGTGGTTATAAGACAAAATGAAAACCTGACATCCTAGGTCAGTGTTGGCGAACCTATGGCACAGGCGCCAAAGGTAGCACTCAGAGCCCTTTCTGTGGGCACCCGACATCGCCCCCTTCACAGCCACCTGTATACAGGTTAAATTGCTGTATTGGCACTTTGTGAAAAAATTAGTGGGTCTTGAATTGCAGTCTGGGCACTCAATCTCTAAAAGTTTCACGATTACTGTCCTAGGTAGAACAGGTTCCAAATGGTAAAAATTCACCTGGTTATTGGACTATGAATTCTGCAAAGGGAAGAACACTATGGGATAATCAATACATATTAAGGCGAATAAATTTGAGGTAAATTACTCATCAGGTACTCAAAAGGCAATGAAAGGCACGTTAAATGTTCCCTGCTCTGTGTGGTGTGATTCCCTTTAAAAAGCTACCCCACTGTAATCAGGTATCCTCTGGTTTGAGCGCAATGGGATTGACTCTCTAAGAAGTTTTAAGGTATTGGGCTTAAAACTACAGGATAAACCTGGAGTCCCTCCGGTGCTGAAGGAGGAAAGAGACAAGGCGAAAGGACGCAATCTCTCCCAAAGCCAAAATAAGGGAAAAGAAAAGTGGCCTCAATGGGTGAGCAACACCTGGCCACGAGATGCCGGGCGACAGCGTGGCTCGGAGTTGGCCCGTCTGCCTGGTGCTGCCAAGGTAGGGGCCAGAACGCCGCCCCTCCGTGGCTTGCTTCCCCTGCGTTCCCGATCCCGACCAGGTGCAGATCCGCGCCTCGGCTCTTGGCGGGCCGGGACAGGAGAGCCTCCCTCAGCTGCTGCGGCTCCTCCTTGGGCAGCGTTCCTCGCCCGACCCCCGCCGTGGACGGGGAATAGGGGGGGGGGGTGTCTCCCGCATGGACCGACCGAGAGGGAACAAACTCTCTGTGTGTGGGGGGGGGGGGCGTGGACGGGGGGAGTCCGGCGCGAAGGGGTGAGAGAGGTGGGGAGGCAGCCGGCTTTCGAGAAGAAGGGAGCCGAAACTCTCCCGCAAACTTTCTGCCCTCCCCCCCCCAGAGTGAGAGGCAAAAAGTTCATCCTCGCCCTCCCGCTTCGTCCGCGGGTGCCGCCGCCGCCGCTCCTTCAGGGGTGGGGGGTGGGGGCTCCCCAGCCAGCCACGGCCGAGGCCCCCACCTGCGCGCCCTCCTGGCCCTCCACCTCTTGACAGGGGCTTCCCCCGAGGCGCGCCTTCGCCTCTCCCGCTCCGGGAAAGGGAGGGGAGGGGAGGGGGGCTTACCTGGCCCGTTCTCCGCCTCCGGAGGGGCGCCTTTCCGAGCGGCGCTTCCTTTGCCCTTCTTGCCTCTCCGCTTCTTCTCGGGAGCCCCGGCGACCGGCGAGACGGCGGCGGCGGCGGCGGCGGTGGGGTCGTCGGCCCCCGGCTCTTTGGCCCCTGCTGTCCGCCGCGGCGCACTCATGGCCACCAGGGCTGCGGCGCCCCACCACTAGCTCTCCACCCCCGGGTCTCCTCCTCCTCCTCGGGCTCCCCTCAGCCGCCGCCGCCGCCGCCGTTCAGCTGCTTCGCGCGCCTCCTTCCCTTCCCTCCCCAAGCGGATCAGGAGGAGGAACGAGATGGGAGAAAAAAGTTTCCCCTTCGTCTCCGCCGGGCTCTTCGCTGCGCCCCGTTGCGTCTCCGCCTCTCTCTCTCTCTCTCTCTCTCTCTCTCTCTCTCTCTCTCTCTCTCTCTCTCTCTCCCAGTCACAGCTGCCTCCGGCGTCGGCTCCCCTTGCTCTGTCCGCCGGGCTCCATCTGGTGCTGCTTTAGAGAGAACAAACTTGGGGCAGGGATTCCGCTCCTGCGCTTCCCCCTTTCCACCTCCCCCCCTCCTTCTTCGCCCCCTCAGGAGTGACGGCGGAATGGAAAGAGGAGCTCGCGGCGGCGGCGGCGAGGAAGGGGGGTGCCCTTTCTGCCTGCCCCCCCCCCTGTGGCACCCACACACCCACGCCTGCACACCGCTCGCCGGGGCCAGGAGGAGCCTCCGCCGCCACCGCTACCGCCACCTCCCCCCCCCCCGGGCACGGAGGGTGTGGGAATGTGGAAAGGAGGCGGGCCTCGAACTCGGGATAATCCGAGGAAGCCCGACAGAGGTCGCTTGAGCAGCGCCGCCGCCGCCGCCGCCGCCACACGCGGGCTGAGCTCGGCCGGCGAGCGCAGGGGAGGTGGTGGTGGTGGTGGAGCGCGGGTGCGCGAAGAGCGCGGGTGTCGAGGAAACACCTTGGTTTCGAGAAAGTGCCGCGGCGCTTTTGGCCCTCGGGGGAGTTTCTTGAAATAATTCTTCGCTCGCGTCCGGAACTAGATGCCTCGGGCAGAGCACGGACACCCTCTTCCCGCAAAGTCAACACTAGGTGTAATTAATTAGACCTTACCACCGTTACTGACCAAGGCAAAGGACACTCGGGCTTCGTTCTCCTAACCTAAAGCCAATCAACGGGTCTCTTGGTCTGGAGGCCAATCCCTAATGGCTGGCTCATTCCTAATACAATTGGCCAAATGAAAAATAAGGCACATCTGGGCCCTCTTAATTGTTGTGTAAATTCATGGAAGCTACCCCAAAAACCCTCTTCTTCTGTACCTTACTGGGGATTCAAAAGCCCTGTTTGTCTTTGCACCCGGGGGGCTCGCAAATCAAAATTGAGTATAACCCTGCCAATAGAAAGGGGCAACAAGACCAACCAGTTTCCTTGTCTTGTATTTCTGAGGTGGGAACATTGAATCATTTAGCTACCTCCCTATAACCTGGAAGCTGCCTAGATGCCCTAAGCACATCAGATTTTGCCTGATTTTGGAAGCTAAGCAGGGTCAGCCCTAGTTAGTACTTGTGTGGGAGACCACCAGGGAATACCGGGTGCTGTAGGCGCCTGGAGTAAGAACTGGCAAGCCACTCCAGTATTCCTGTCAAGAAAACTCCATGGACATGTTGGAGGAAGAGTGTCAAGCAAATCAGACATAAAAGTCCTTGATTTTCGAAGGGCAAACTTCCCTCAGATGAGGAAACTAGTTAGAAAGAAATTGAAGGGGAAGGTTGGAAGAATCCAATCTCTTCAGAGTGCATGGAACCTGTTTAAGGGCGTTTATACACGACCCCTAAGCTCCACCGCAAATGGCTGCAAGGTCCGGACCTTAAAAATGTTTACCCACCAGCTCCGGACTTTGCAGACAATTAAGTGCGACCCCGCCCACTTAGCGCGACCAAACAGCAGTTTTCTTGTACCTGCTTTTTGGATGTGACAAATTTTTGATCCGGTGTAAGGATAGTGAGTGTGGGGCTCTCCTGGCTTCTGTTTGTTCTTTTTTTGCGCCCTGCTCCTTTAAGAGATCTGAATGCTGCCCGGAACAAAACGGAGGTAACCGGCATGCTTTTCTTTCTTTTTTCTCCCTCCCTCGGGCAGCCAGAAACCAGGAGGTGTGGAGGGGGGTGGGGACAGAGGAAGACAGAGGAAGAGCGAGGAACCCCTAAGATCTCTGGTCCGAATTTAAGTGGCCAGCGGATCTTAGGGGTCGTGTAAAAAGGCCCTAAAACAATGGTAACAGAGGCCCAGCACAAGTGCATACCACAAAGAAAGAAGAGCTCATTTAAGTCCAAGAGGGCACCAGCATGGTTAACGAGTGGAGTTAGAGAGGCTCTAAAGCGCAAAGAGAAGTCTTTCTGTAAATGGAAATCCTCCCCAAATGAGAAAAATAAAAAGGAACACAAACTGTGGCAAAAGAAATGTAAGAAGATGATAAGAGAGGCAAAGAAAGATTTTGAGGAACGCATGGCTAGCAATATAAAGGGTAATAATAAAAGCTTCTTTAAATATGTTAGAAGTAGAAAACCTGCCAGAGAACCAGTTGGCCCTCTGGATGGTGAGGGAGGAAAAGGGGAGATTAAGGAGGACTTTGAAATTGCAGAGAAATTAAATGAGTTCTTTGCATCTGTCTTCACGACAGAAGACCTTGAACAGATTCCACTGCCTGAACTAAAGAATTAAATCAAATACAGGTTAAAAGAGAAGATGTTTTAGGACTAATTGATAAATTGAAGATTAACAAGTCCCCGGGCCCAGATGGCATCCACCCAAGGGTTATTAGGGGACTGAGAAATGAAATTGCAGATCTCTTAACGGTAATATGCAACTTGTCTCTTAAAACGGCCACAGTGCCAGGGGACTGGAGGATAGCAGATGTCACACCAGTTTTTAAAAAAGGAAGGAGGGGGGACCCGGGAAACTACAGGCCTGTTAGCCTTACATCTGTCCCAGAGAAGATGGTAGAAAGCCTCATCCAAGAGAAAATCTTAAAACACATAGAAGAACAATCTTTGCTGAGAGAAAATCAGCATGGCTTCTGCAAGGGTAAGTCTTGTCTGACAAATCTTGTAGAATTTTTTGAAAAGGTCAGCAGGCATGTAGATTTGGGTGAACCGGTGGATATAGTCTATCTGGATTTTCAAAAGGCCTTTGACACAGTCCCTCACCAGAGGCTGCTGAGAAAATTGCGCAGTCAGGGGATAAGAGGGCAGGTCCTCTTATGGATTGAGAACTGGTTGAGATCCAGGAAACAAAGAGTAGGTGTCAATGGGAAATTTTCACAATGGAGAGAGGTGAAAAGCGGTGTGCCCCAGGGCTCTGTCCTGGGACCGGTGCTTTTCAATCTGTTCATAAATGACCTGGAGACAGGGATAAGCAGTGAGGTGGCCAAGTTTGCAGACGACACAAAACTTTTCCGTGTGGTAAAAACCAGAGAAGATTGTGAAGAGCTCCAGAAGGATCTCTCCAAACTGGAGGAATGGGATACGAAATGGCAAATGCGTTTTAATGTAGCCAAATGTAAAGTAATGCATATTGGGGCGAAAAATCAAAACTTTATCTATCAACTCATGGGCTCTGAGTTATCCGTTACAGATCAGGAAAGAGATCTTGGTGTGTTGGTGGACAGCTCCATGAAGGTGTCTACCCAATGTGTGGCAGCAGTGAAGAAGGCCAATTCCATGCTAGGGATTATCAAAAAGGGGATTGAAAATAAAACAGCCAACATTATAATGCCATTATACAAAACAATAGTAAGGCCACATCTGGAGTATTGCGTACAATTCTGGTCACCACATCTCAAGAAAGACATAGTGGAACTGGAAAAGGTGCAGAAGAGAGTGACCAAAATGATTACTGGGCTGGGGCACCTCCCTTATGAGGAAAGGCTAAAATATTTGGGGCTCTTTAGTGTGGAAAAAAGGCGCTTGAGGGGGGATATGATTGAGACATACAAAATAATGCAGAGCATGAGTCAAGTGGACAGAGGGACACTCTTCTCCCTCTCACAAAATACCAGAACTAGGGGACATTCACTCAAATTGAGGGCTGGGAGAGTAAGAACAGACAAAAGAAAAACTTTTTTCACCCAGCGCATTGTTAGTCTATGGAACTCCCTGCCACAGGATGTGGTGATGGCATCTGGCTTGGATGCCTTCAAAAGGGGATTGGACAGATTCCTGGAAGAAAAGTCCATCACAGGTTACAAACCATGATGGAGATGTGTAATCTCCAGGCTTAAAACCAGGGTACTTCAAGGGCCAGATGCAGGGGAGTGGTATCAGGAGACAGATATCTAGTCTCATGCGCTTCCAAAAGCATCTGGTTGGGCCACTTTGAGATACAGGAAGCTGGACTAGATGGGCCTTTGGCCTGATCCAGCATGGCTCTTCTTATGTTCTTATGTTCTTATGACATGGAGTCACGAAGAGTTGGTCAGGACTGTAACCACACACACAGGCACTATAACCTGGAAGGTTAAAGTTCCCACAGATTTCTCTGGCCAAGGCCAAGAAAAGACTGGAAGCTTCTTTGGGGCAATTTTAAGGAGAAAATATGGCATATATCCAGATTACAAATAAATAAGATGTGTGATCAGATCCATTCTTTAAAACTGAAGGAGTGTAAAACTGGACTGGATTGCCACATTCAGGCAGGATCCAGGTGCTGTCCATGTTTTCAGAGAAAACCTCTGAAAGCGGTTAGTCCCCAAATGGAAAATGCTTATGGGGACATTGTGCAATTAGTCTCCTGAGAGAAAATGTGTTTCTAGTTAGCATAGTCAGGGGGTTTTGTTGGGGGATGGCACGAGGAGATGCCTCCTTTGGTCCTGAAAATGAGAAATAAGGGGAGTAGATCAGAAGAACCGCACCTGCCACCTCCTTCCACTCAGGTCAGCGGTTCAGCTGATTTGATTTAGGGCAGGGATTGATCAATACATACAATTAGAGTAACAAGATTAGGCACCCTGGTGCAAACTGGAACGTGATTCCAATATGAGTTTGAAATTGGAATTCTTTTGTTTCAAAATTCACCTTTTCAAACATGACATCTGGTGGTCCATGTCTTAATCACAGGGTCCCTTTACAATGTGAGCACAAGAATGCTGCCCAAATTTACAGGGTGGTTGTACAAAAGAGCTGTTCATCTTTGAACAGCCCACGGTCTACTTTTACCTGGCAAACGTCCCGTGATCTACCATTGAAACTCCCAGATGTCCTCACGGTCTACTTACGAAAGCATGTGCGCGCACGCGCTCTTCGCTGGTGCTCCGATTTAGGAGGGCGGCAACTCGGAAGGTAAGGGAACAAATCCAGACTGAATGTCCAGGCAGGCGTTTGGGTGAAAAAATTGTATTTTTCTGGCAGATTGTAAAGCACATATAACACGTATACAGTACTCTTCCGTTTATTGTGGGGGGTTGGTGCCTGATCCACCTGCGATAAAGGAAAATCCATGAAATGCAGGCACCTCAGCAAACTGACCTTGGGCTGCTTCTGCTGGCTATGTTTCCAAAGAGAGGTTTTTAACCCCCTCCTGACACGTCAGCAGACCTTGCTGCTAGGAGCTCAACGTCTGTTTGCTGAGGTGTAAGGAAGAGGTTGCTACCTAGATGGCCTAAGCACTTCTGATCTCGCCTGATTTCAGAAGCTAAGCAGGGTCGGCCCTGGTTAGTACTTGGATGGGAGACCACCAGGGAATACCAGGTGCTGTAGACGCCTGGAGTAGGAACTGGCAAACCACTCCAGTATTCCTGCCAAGAAAACTCCATGGACATGGGGTCACGAAGAGTCGGTTACGACTGTAACGACGCAACACAGACACACACACAAGGAAGAGGTTAAAAACTTATCTTTGGAAGCACAGCTGGCAGGAGCAGCCCAAGGTCAGTTTGCTGAGGTGTTAGGGGTTGATTAAAAACCTCTCTTTGGAAGCCTGCTTCTCTCAAGAAAAAAAAAAGCGATATACTGAGACCGTGATATATGAACCGCGTTGTGGCGGTGGACTACTGTAATGCTTAAAGCTGTTGTATAAGTGACTATTAATGTTCTAACCCAAATACCATGTCATTGGAGAAAAAGAAAGCAAACAGAAACAAAAACAAAAATAAACCACCCCAAAACTTTTTATCTCCACTTGACTTGGAGATTTCCACATATTTCTTGTTCTTTTTTCTCCCAAAGCCATTTCAGGTTCTATTATTATCATTTATGCAGTCATTTATCTAGCAGATAAAAAAAGCTTGTTTTACTGGTGCATTAGTATTAATTATACACATGTATGTAGCTGTAACATACAGTATAATAGAATTGTCACAACATCCATTTGAAGAAATCCATGTGGGGAGGCAATCACACAATGGATTTTCATGTTTCCCACATTCTGTTATGCAAAACAGCCCCACAACAAACTGTGCAATCCTTGGTATACAAGCAGCCAGCCAGGAGAAAGATATTTTTCTTTGTGTAGTGACCCTTATGCAATTGTGTAAGTGCAATAGTATTCTGGCCTTAATGTTCGAAGATGGGACACGACAAGCGGGTTGTATCCCATAGTTAATATTGCCCATTTCATACATACCATGGTGGTATGAGCTGGTTCTGTTAGGTTTGGTATAGGGATGGGCACAAAATGAAAAACAAAATGCTGTTTCATCGTGTTGTTATATAACAAAATGAAACGAAATGATACGAGGAATCAGCATTTCGTTACAGACAAAACAAAATGGTGGGGTTTTTTGTTGAAACAAACCATTTTGTTCCATCTGTAAGCCACTTGGGGGAGGGGGAAAAGTTTTTTTAAAAAACCTTTTATCCCTCCACCCAAGCCCTGCCTGCTAGCTGATCAGCGCTAGGGTGGGGAAAATTCCCCCCCCCCCGGCGCCAATCAGCTGGCAGGTGGGGGTTGGGAGGAGGGGAAAGAGTTTTTTTTTAAAGCCCAGAGTTTTTTAAAAAACCTTCTTCCCTCGCCACTTTCAAGCCCCCCCCCCCATGAACCATTTCATTAGTGGTTCGTTTTGTATGATTTTTTTTAAAAAAAATTATATGAAGTGAAATGAAAAAATGTGTGGGAGGCAATGGAAACAAAATGAAACATAATTTTTTTTCATTTTGTGCCCATCCCTAGTTTGGTAGATCAAATATTGCTAAACATCCCATAAGCACAACAAAGTAGCTACTAGCAGTGAAGGCAGTTTAACTGAAGCCAACAGAAAAAAAACCCTGCAATATGCTGACTTTTACTAATTAACTGAACTAGTTATCTCAACTGTCTCCTTTCAAGGGCTTTTTTACATATCTAATTCTTTCTCAGTTTAGTTAGGTAAATAGTGAAAGAAACCTATAGTGTTTTTTTAAGAAAGGGAGATAGAAGGTGAGCTTCTGGTAGGATAAGACCTGATCTGAAATCAGCTCTAAAGGGACAAATATTCAAAGCACTTTGATGCCTTAATCTAAGTAACCCTCAGGTCAAATACAAACACACAGATTATAGAGATGCGTAATAATAATAATAATAGGTTGTCAAATTAATTCTAAGTTATGGGGACCCTTTCTAGGTTTTTCTAGGTATAGAGAACTCAGAAGTGGTTTTCCATTCCCTTTTTTCTGGGGGCACCCTGTGACTGTGCAACTTGCCCAAGGCCACCCAGGTTGGCTCTTTCCCACAGTGATGAATCAAACCCCCAACCTCTTAATACTGGTCTTTGTCATCTTAGAAACAGTAATTATATCAGCATCTTCAAATTTCCAAATGAATTAATATGAGCACATCCTGGTGTGGAATCGGCCTACATTCAGCAGTCTTCAGGCTAACTTTTTAAATTCTTTTACTAATTATAGTAATTATTTTAATTACTTTAATTGTTGTGATTTGAATGATTTGATTTTGTGTGTGTGTGTGTGTGTGTGTGTGTGATTTGAACGGTTTTTATTGTCTTATCAGTTTCTCATCTGTCCATATTTGTTAGTCACCTTGTGAGCTGTGAATGTAATAAATGTAGAAAAAAGTATGAATGTTAATACATGAAATCTGTTTGCATTTATACTGACCCGTCATGGGGGTATAGCATAAACCAAGATGCTGAGTCAGCAACTTTCTGTTTCAGAAACAGAGTTTCATATATGTTTGAAACCAAAGAATGAAAATTACTTCATTTATTGCCACACTTTTCTTTTAACACAATGATACATGTACATTTACTTGAAGAACCTGCAGAACTAATGGGGGATGCGATTTATTTATGCAGCAAAGCTCACATTTCATTTGTGCTTCCTGTTCTTTCTTTTGCCATGTTATTTGGGGTGCAGAGATGAGACAGTGTTTTCTGTATAACAGCTATGTATTTCCCAAAAGGACAGTCCCACAAGGACAGGATTGAAAGTGTATTAATGTCATTTCTGATCCCATGGTTCAAATTGAATTACACATGTGGAAGGCACACATAATAACATCCAGTCACTTCTGAGTCTCCTTGAGGCACCATCAAGATGCATAGGCCCACTGGCTTGGTGCATGCCTGAGAATACCAGGAGTCATTCCTTACACGTGACTGGATGCTACACCTTTCCTTCTATATGTGTAGTCAAGAAAAGGGACTTTAACCAGTGTTTGCTAAACAATAAAAAAAAATCTTCCTGCTTCTGGATATTTGGAAAGTGCAATGTCCTAGCCATAATCTGCATTATTATTTTGGCCAAATCCTTATGTAGATGTCACGATAAGGGCTGCAGTCCTATGCATGCTAATGGAGAATAATGCTCACTGAATGGGCATTGCTTTGCAGGAATTGAGCATAGATTGGCCTTTTGGGACACAAAGGATATATAGTAACCTTTGATGCATTTTCCTCTACCTTCAGTGTCATATATCATATTCAGATCTTGGTCTGAAATGAAAGACCATGTTTGCATATATCATATTCATCACAGAAGTTGGCTCCACGTCTCTGTGCCACCATGATTCACAGGATCTGAAGCTAATCAGGTTCCTTAGGCACCTGCGACAGAAAATCCCCAAAAGGTCCCTTCCCCATTCCTGGGAGGGAAATAATACAATCACATTAAGAGAAAACAATGTAAGTTGGCAAAGCTTTTTATGGTAGCCTTTGTGGTTAACCCGCTGTCCTGCAGCCAAAATTCTGCTCACAACCCAGGTTTCAGTCCAGGTAGCCGGATCAAGGTTGACGCAGCCTTTCATTCTTCCGAGGTCAGTAAAACGAGTACCCCGCTTGCTGGGAGATAGTGTGAAGCTTGCATAATTAACTTGTAATCTGCCCAGAGTGCTATGGGGTGGTATAAAATCAGAAAGCTTTTTGCCCCAAATATGTCTTCTAAATGGTGCTACCATTTGCATTTTAAAGAACTGCTAAAACATTCAATCCGTTTGCCTGGTTGTTTAGGGAAAAGTGAAAATAAAAACCACTCACGCGTTACACTGTAGCTTATCCAGTGGGGTTGCAGAGGTGAAGAGGATGAAGACTGAAAACCCTGAATTAGCCTAGCTGGCCTTTCACCTTAAGAGAAACCATTAGAAAACTTTGCAGCCTCTTAATAAATCAGAAGTCACTATGTCTCAGTCTCATGCCCATCACCAATACTGCAACTGCAGTTTATACAACAAAGAAAAAGAAAATAGTAACTCAGATGAATCATACTGGAAGCTGTCCTGTGAATTTGTTACAAGTTACAGTATTGCATGCAACAAAGAAGAGGGAACAGGATTGCAACATAGTATTGGAGAAATGAACTGTGACATAAGATATTATTTTGCAATATTTAGTGTTTTCACATGTCATTTGAATTCTTAGGACCTAGTGCTGTGAAATCCTCTTCTGATGTGCCAAAGTGAGGAAGTGTAAAAACGGAAAAGTATATTAGGAATAAGGAAACTTTTTTTCCAGAAGGTACTGGGAAGAATTATTTCTATCTTGGGGTGTAATATCTCTACATTTCCTTAAGAGGTCAGTACTCATTCACTGGCAGAGTGAATGTCTTTATAAACATACAGTAATTTTAAAAGAGATGTGATGTAAGAATGTTAAAGTTAAAACTGGGCATGAGCTCATTTTTAAAAAACGCAACTGAACGACAGTATCTGTCTGAGGTTTCATGGCCCAGGAGGACTGACCAAGCTGTTGGTGGTTTAAAATAGAGGGGGGGGGGTTGCTTTTGTGCTTGCTGTATCTGCTTCCAGCCCAGTCTTTCTCTAGGCATATGCAATTTAGATATGGATCTGGCTGTTGGAACTCCCCAAAATGGAGAATCCTGGGATTTGGAGTAAAAAAAAGGGGGGGGGGTTGGCAGATGCCTCATTAGAGTATCCTGTACTAATAGTAAGTTACTAAAAAAAAAAAGAGTTGTGTCTCTGTACCCACAATTAAAAACTCCAGGAAAGGGCCTGATATTGCTACACAATATTGTGCCCATGTTGCTAGCAAAAAAAAGAAAAAAAGAAAAAAAAGATGCCAACCTTTACATGGCAAAGGGCAATGACGGCAGTCAAGATGTATATGCCCTCTTGTGCTCACTACAAGTGACACCAAGCAAGGGGAAAAATACCAGAAGCTGATTCTTTTTAAATTGGGTTAACTGCCCTTCACTCAAATGTGGTGTAGATATCTGAATGCAGAGACAGCAGCTGGAAGTTCAGTTCTCTCTTCTGCCTCCCTGACAGGGACTGGACTCGATAATCCATAGGGTTCCTTCTAGCTCTGAAATTTCTAAGATGATGATGATGATGACTGTCAGAGCTGTTTTTTGAAAAATGTGAATAATGGTAGTGACCACAACATAATATCCTGTAGACCACCTTGACTTGATGCCACTAGTGTTGTCCACACTGAGGCTGCCTTTTGCTACATAAAACTTGGCATTGTGTGGCCATCTTGAGCCATTTTCTCTGGCTTTGCGAATTGTGGATACAGAAGCACAATATCCTATATTCATAAACCAGAGGGTGATTTTTATTTTTTGGAAGAACTGAATTTCCTGGCTTTTTAAAACAGAGGTTTACGTATACATTCACTATATACAAACAGCAACCTTCCCCATATAGTGATAGATGATCCCAGAAGATGAACAAATGACCTGTACTATGGCTGGTGGGGAGAGGACAAAAGCCAAAACAGCTGGGATGTGGCTGTAGTCACTCTGTGGCAAAATATTTTGAAGGACAATTTTGAACTCAATTAAACGGGGAAGTAAAGATGTGAGGAGATGGAATATGTACCATGGAGAAACATGCACATCCTTGAACCTCCGAGGTAAATAAATGAACAAATGTTGCCGTGCCGGCTTCACAGAGTGCAGACTAGAAAGCTTTGCAAACATATTGTATCCATGCAGATGTCTGTCCCATCGTGTTCTTATGTCATATGCTAGGGTAGAATGTGGCAGAAGACAGGAACTCACTCATATTTCAGATTCCAATGTTGGCTTCTATTAGGCCACAATCCTACCCTTCTCATCAAAGATGTATTGGCCAAAGAATCATAGAATCATAGAGTTGGAAGAGACCTCAAGGGCCATCTAGTCCAACCCCCTGCCATGCAGGAACCTCCATCACAGTACTCCTGACAGAGGGCCATCCAGCCTCTGCTTAAAAACCTCCAAAGAAGGAGACTCCACCACCCTCTGTGGCAGCATATTCAACTGCCGGACAGCTCTAACTGTCATGAAATTCATGAAACTGCCACCATCCAGGCTGTTCCAGAGAGTCTCTCAATTAAACTTTGCACACTGGGGGAGCATTTTATGAGCTGAGTTTTGCCTGAGGAGGTCAAGGTCTGAGGCTATACAGTATATTGAAAACATTTCCACTGCAGGCAGCAATTCAACTGGAGTGTTAAGATGGTTCTGTGCTAAAAGATAGAGTCACATGCCAGCATGCAATAAGCAAAGTATTTGACTTTTGAAAGCGGACAAATATACATTCCAGCCTCCTTTGGAAGATCAGAGCTACTTTAGGAAGAGCGTGTTTTGAGAAAATAGAAAGCAGGGTCAGGAGAAGATGTTCAGTTCTTTTCTTGCCCATGTTTCTTTGCTCCAAACTGCTGCACAACAACATTGCAGTCCTCTTTTATTTGAATTAGTAGTTGCATCTTGCTTCTGTCTATCACTTTTTGATTATTCACAGCATTTATTTCACTATTGCTTACCAGAACCTAAGCTCCCATGTTTTGTCAGCAATCATCATCATCATCATCATCATCATCATCATCATCATCATCATCATCATCATCATCATCATCATCATCATCATCATCATCATCTGAATTAGTCTAAAAGTTTCTTTGGCTCTCATTGACATTTATGAAGTGTTCGTTTCTAATGCATACAAATAGATCCATATCTAAACAGTAGTAGAAGGAAATGGGAGACTTTTGGGAGGGAATCAGATTTTAAAACCTGTGATTTGGCAGCAGCAGTACTTGTGGTGGTAGATGACGTTTTGTTGGCGTATTTCTTCAGTCGCTGCGCACTCCCAAGCTCTTTGTGTATATGTTTCTGTATACACAGAGCTACGTGTATAATAAAACATCATGTGATTTACCATCGATTCTGCGGACCTAATCTGCTGAAGCTCAGTGAAATGTCACAACGTGGGAAGAAAAGTCCCCCCCCCCCCCAACATTATTTATTATTTCTGAGATCTTGGGCCTTAAAATCAGCAACCGCTCATTATGTTAACAAGCAGGAAATTGGTACATCCCAGAGAGAGAGAGAGAGAGAGAGAGAGAGAGAGAGAGAGAGAGAGAGAGAGAGAGAGAGAGAGAGAGAGAGAGAGTTTGTATGAAGGTCTAATCACTCAAGAGATTTATTGGGAACCATTTCTCTGCTTTAAAAGATATAGTTTTATGTAACTCTAACATGGTGGGGAAGCAAGCCAGAAGATTTAGAGAAGTAATTGTCCATATAAAAGAGAGTGCTACTTATGTATATCATTCTGACATGGTTTTTTTTTTTGGAGTGGCAATAAAATGGAAATGCATGGCAGGGATTGGCACCATTTGGTTCCTGCTGCCACCCATTCCTTAACCTATCTTCCACTGCCAATACTTGGGTCCTCCCTGCAATTTGCAGTTACAAAGGACCTTGTGCGCTTTTAAGCTGTGGATTACTTGGATATTGTTCTGATCCCTCACTCAAGAATGTCCTTTAGTTCTGGAGAACAGACATTGAGGAGCTATCAGGAATATAGTTAATGCTCTGAAATGCTGCAAAGGTGAATGAGCTCACTTGGTACTTTGCAGGTGTATGTTAATTTAATAAACAGGTGGGGGGGATGCTTCTCCGTGACTGCGGGAATCATGCTGATGCCTGCATAACTGCCATGCCATTCTGAGGAAGTAGATTGTCAGATTTATGAGGAAGTAGTTTTTCAGTTAGGGAATTAAAAAAAACTGGTTGGTAAAATGATACAAGCATGGCAAGAAAAGAAAAGGTAACACAATCCTGAAGTATTCTCATTTACCTGTTCATTCAGGTATGGTGAAGCATTATCCCAGACCACCTCTAGGCATGTCCAAACTTTGGCCCTCCAGATGTTTTGGACCACAACTCCCACAGTCCTTTGCCATTGGCAATCTAAGCTTAGAATTCTGGGAGTTGTGGTCCAAAACATCAGGAGGGCTGAATTTTGGGCATGCCTGGTGGCAAATCTTTGGTACTCCAGATGTTTTGGACCTCAATTCCCAGAAATCCAAGCTTGTACTACCAATGACAAAGGACTGTGGTGGTTGTGGCCCAAAACATCTGGAGTGACAATGATTTGCCACCATTGCTAAGCAATGCAAGCTTGTTGGACCTCCTCGCTCCACATATTGCCTCACAAATGGTTAGCAGGATGGGAAATTAATCAAGGATCTTTAAAATTTTTATTCCTTATAAGAGCCAAATGCTTGCTTCTCTTGGTTTCAATCAATCCAGGGATCAAATTCTTTGTACACATTGTTTGAAATCCTTGACCTTAGGGATCTTAATTTATTATTTATTTATTTATTTATTTATTAGGCTTATATACCACCCATCTTCCTGAGGGAACTCCAGGCGGTTTACAACATAAGAGAATACTAATAACAGCAATTGAGTTAAAACAATTAAATAGTTTAAACAAATCAACACGAGTAACCAGACTAAGCGATAAAAATGACTTTGCAGATGGTGGGGGGAAAAAAACTTCAGTCACCAAACGCCTCCCGGAAAAGAAGAGTTTTTAATGCCTTCCGGAAGGCTGGCAGGGATTCTGCTAGGCGCACTTCTGCTGGGAGGTGGTTCCACATGGTGGGGCCAGCCACAGAGAAGGCTCGGGTACGGGTGGATGTTCTCCGAGCCTCCCTGGGCGTGGCCACACGCAGCATGTGTGCCCGTGACAACCTAGTCGGACGGGCCGATGTTGACCGCTGGTCGATCCGCTCTGTCAGGTAGTCAGGTCCTAGGCCATGGAGAGTTTTGTAAACCAAAACCAGGACCTTGAATCTGATTCGGGCCGCAACGGGCAACCAATGCAGGTGGGCCAGAACTGGGGTGATGTGGTCGAACCGATGGACACCCGCCACCAGTCTGGCCGCCGCATTTTGAACCCACTGGAGTCGCCGAAGGAGAGTCAAGGGCAACCCCATGTAGAGCGCGTTACAATAGTCCAGTCTCGAGATCACTAGCGCTTGCACCACAGTTCTGAGGGAGTCCCCATCTAGGTATGGACGAATCTGGGCAATTCGATGGGGATGAAAAACGGCAGCCCTGGACACAGCGGACACCTGGGCCTCCATGGTGAGCGCCGGGTCCAGGACTACGCCCAGATTCCGGATAGAGTCCGAAGGCCGGAGGGAAAGGCCCTCCAAGGTGGGATAAGGGCCTGCATAGCCAGATGGGGAAGCCCCAAAGAACATAACCTCGGTCTTGTCGGGGTTGAGTTTGAGCCTGTTAGCCCTGGTCCATTCCATGACCGCGCCCAGGCACTGATCGAGGGTCCAGACAGCCTCATCTGCAGCGGTGGAAAAGGAGACATAGAGCTGCGTGTCATCAGCGTACTGATGGCAGCAGACTCCATGTCTCCCAAGGACCTCAGCCAGCGGCCTAATATAGATGTTGAACAGCATGGGAGAGAGGGACGACCCCTGTGGGACCCCACAAGGGAGTATCCAAGGGGCAGACAACTCCCCAGAAAAAAACCAGGAAACCAGAAAAAAAATCTTAAGATATATGCAATATCAACAGCTTAATTTCTCCAGTAATAATGCTGTGTGGACATGTTAACAGGAGCTGTGTAATGTGGTGGATATGGCAACATTACATTGAGAAAACATTAAGAAAAATATTGATGAAACCTCACAAGTGCAAATTTCCCGTATAATTCCTCATAACAACAACAACCTTTGTTGCATAAAAGAATATTTCAGCGATTTTATTTCTTTTTCTTCATTTATTGCAACACAGTTTGGGTTACTGTAGAAATTCCATACAGTGTCTAAGGTATGCAAGCATATGAGAATAGTCCTGAGCTTTTCTTCATAATGGGAAATATGCTGTGTGGGGATATCATATTATTATATACCATGAAATAAGGATTAAAGTGAAAGTTTATCCAGGAAACTACTCATGTGTTAAATTAAGGCCATAAAAGTGTGGTAATGGCAAGCCTCAAGTAATGATTCCATAGGGCTGCCCTCAATATAATAAGGCATGAACGTATTCTTTTTCTCTCTGCCTCTGACACATATAAACATGTGAGGAATGTTGGTGTGCATCCTTCACCGAGTTCTACGCAGTTGCCTGATGATGGTTGTGGATCTTAACAACAAGAGCAGTAGCAACAACAAAACTCTTTTTCTCACCTGGGGCCATTCCCTTACCAAAAGCCTCCTTGAAAATAAAAGGCCTTGCCTGCTCGCTGAAGGAGGAGGAGGAGGAGATGGAGGAGAAGAAGAACCTTATCTCACATAGGATGGAGTTCTGCCCTGAGAACAACCACTGAAAACGCCCTCTCTACTTTCCTCACCAGCCATGCCTATGAGGTTGGTGGAACCAAGAGGAGGCTTTTCCCCTGGACTTCTCTACAGCTGGGGAGGGTTTATATGAGAAGATAAAATAACACCTGCTAAATACTTCCTTCTTGTCTCTTTCATCTCAATGGATGAGACACCTGTGTGAATTATTTTCAAGACCAGCCAGATACCTCACTTCTTGATGAGAACAAGACAAGGGACATTTTCTCTCTCTCTTTCCTCTTCAGGAATTCTCTCTCTCTCTCTCTCTCTCTCTCTCTCTCTCTCTCTCTCTCTCTCTCTCTCTCTCTCTCTCTCCTTCCCAATAATTTGGGGAAATAATAATAATAATACCTTTATTGTCAATGTACAACATGTGCACAATAAAATTGGCTGAGTCTCCCTTGCCCATCCCCACCACCATCCCACCACCATCCCACTGGCAACCACTCAGTCTTATTGCACCCTGTGTACTTGACACAGAATGTGCCAGCCCACAGGTCAGTTATTCTATACTTGTCCTGGGATTATTTCCCATTTAGCAGTCTGACAGCCCATGGATAAAAACTGTTCTTCAGTCTGTTGGTGCGGCAGGCTGTACTACAATATCTTCTGCCTGATGGTAACAAGGTAAAGAGGTGCTGACCAGGGTGTGAATCATCCTTAAGAATTTTTTCAACCCTCCTGAGACAACAATCCCTAGCAATGTTGTCCAGTGCACTTAGGGGACAGCCCATGATATACTGAGTTGTGCTTACCACCCTCTGTAGTTTCTTCCTGTCAGCAGCTGTCAATCCAGCATACCAATCGGTAATGCAATATGTGAGGATGCTTTCAATTGTGGACCGGTAAAAGGAGATAATCAGCTGTTGCTTCACTTTGTTCTTACTCAAGACCCTGAGGAAATGCAGTCTCTGCTGGGCCTTCCTGACTACTTTGGTTGTATTGATTCCCCAGGAGAGTTCTTCACTGAGGTAAACTCCCAGAAATTTAAAGGAAGAAACTCTCTCCACACAGCCCCCCTGGATATACAATGGGGCTGGTTCCTCTCTCTTCCTCCGGAAGTCCAGAACCATCTCCTTTGTCTTGGTAATATTTAGATGCAAATTGTTTTCTGTCAAACCACACACTCCAGGTCACCACAGACTTGCTGATTGTTGCCCAAGTGTTTAAATTATTAGGCATTTATGCAACAAAGCAGCAGTGACACTTGTCATGTTTGAGTTAATTTGCATTAAAAATGATTTGTTGAAATTTCCAAAAACAAAAAACAAAAAACCCACTCTCATTTTCATTTGTGGTAGAGAATGTCACAGAATGGTGAGAGAATTATTTTGGGCTTCTTTATCTTCAAAAGCAATTATAAGAGAAGTAAGGTATATACAGTGGTACCTTGTATAAAGGAATTAATTTGTTCCAAATGAAATTATGTTAAACAAATTTTCCTTTAAACAAATTCCCATAGGAATGCATTGAAAATGGAGTAATCCCATTTTTGTGTTGTACGGATTTCCCTCATAGGCAATTATGTTAAGCAAATTTCCCCTATCTCCGGATTTTTTTATGTTGTACAGATTTTATGTTATACAAGTTGTTTGTTATACAAGGGTCCACTGTAGTTGCGCTGTCATTGGTAAATAGAACTAGCAAAGTCCAGAGAAGATCTTCACCTGAATATTGGCCAAAGGCAGTGAAAAAACCACAATGACTATGAGAGCACAAAGATGGTTTGGTGTAAAATAGATCTGAATGTGAGTGGTTGTGCTTAGGAGAAACTCATGGAAATCATTCCAGTGTCCTTCCAATGCCAAAAAAGTGTACAGTATTTCAAACTACTAAGAATATTTATGAAACTAAATAATCCACTGGAGACTGGAAGCCATTTTCAGCAGTATGACTGCAGAATGATCTGGAATAGGATAGGTGGAAAAGATGTAAGAAATGGAGCTGATATTTCTATCAATACTCGCTCTACTTTCTTTAGTGGTTTCTACAAAGTTATGCTATAGAGGTCTATACAGAAGAGGTTAGTTATTCAGTCTAGAAAGAGTTATTGTTAACAAGCAGGGATGCATCTCCCAGAATGCTATATTGTTGCTAGAGCTTCTGAGATTTATAGTCTAAAGACACCTCTCAGTGTGAGGATCACTATTTCTAATCCAGTTCTGCACAAGATTTCCTTTTTATACATGGATGTGCACAAAAACATATGCTATTTACATAAAAAGGTAAAGGTTTTCCCCGCACATGTGTGCTAGACTCTAGGGGTGGTGTTCATCTCTGTATTTCAAGCCAAAGAGCCAGTGTTGTTCAAGTCCGTGGCCATGTGGCCGGCAAGGCTGCAAGGAAACACTCTTTTGCCTTCCCACTTTGTTTTTATGCCGGTAACTATTTACTTGCATTTTCATGCTTTCGAACTGCTAGATTGGCAGGAGCTGGGTTTAACAGCGGGAGCTCACTCCGCTGTGTGGCACCCGGGATTCAAACCGCTGAGCTGCCAACTTTGCAGCTGACAGTTTTCAGTGCTCTAGCCTGCTGAGCCACCATGTACACCATGCCATCTACATAGGGTACAGCAATACCGAATATTCAGTAGTTTCAACTCACGTAACATTACATCTGTTAATTGCTTTTTGCCTCACTGGGACACGTTTAACATAACTGTGCTAAAATAAATTCATTGTTCTAGGCTCTGGTTCTATTGGGGCAGGATTCAATTTCAGTGTTGTAAGGGATTTTAGTAAGCCTGGCCTTATTTACCTCTAATTACTACTTCTAATAATATTTAGGAAAGTTTTATTTATAATGAAAAAAGACAGAATATTGGCTTTGAAAAACTTTTATGCCACTTTCTTTTTTGCATTAAACATCTGTAGACATTAAGAGTAATTAATAAATGTGATCAGCATTTTTTTCTGGGCACGCTTTGATCCCTAGCACCTTATATAGATACCCTCCCCCCATTTTCAAAGTCATTTCTATAGCTCCTGGACTCTTCTCTAAGCCTGGATGCCGAGGTATTGGCAGTGGCCAGGACTGCCTGTTGTACAATTAAAACTAGTGCATTCCTGGAGAGGTCTGATCTGGCTGCAGTGACACATGCCTTAGTGACATCCTTGCTGGATTACTGTAATGCACTCTGTGTGGATCTGCCTATGGGAAAATGTCAGACAACTTCAGCAGGTCCAAAAAGCAGCAGCCAGATTGCTGACTAGGGCTGGTTACAGGGACCACATAACTCCCCTTTTGCAGCAGCTCCACCTGATGCCAATCCGTTCCAGGCACAATTCAAAGTGCTGATTAGAGATGGGCACGACTTAGCGGTATTTCCGTTTCCGTTTCCGTTACTCGGTTCCGTTACTCTACGGAAACGGTAACGGGAATTACTCCCCCAGACTTCGAGCTCGAACCGACGAACGAACAATTTTGGTCTGATTTGTCGTGCTCGTTACTTGCATCGCGAGATCGCGCGATGCCACACGCGGCACAGAAAAAAGGTTTTTAAAAGTTAAAAAAACCCGGTTCCCGGCCAAAAAGCAGGCGGGAAAATGCCTGCCGTGCCTCAGGGCACCTACCAGAGGGGTTGTTTCTGGAGGTCCCCGGCCTCCCCCCTCATCCCCCGTCCTCGGCTGCTCTGGTGGGACTCACCGCAGGCTCGCAGCCACCAAAATGCCCAGTCTCGCCGCCGGCCGCCCGCAATTAAAGCGCAAGCAAGCGGCACAGACGGCACAGGAAAAAACTTTTAAACTCTCCCCCCACCCATTCCCGGGCCAAAAAAGCAGGCGGAAAAATGCCTGCTTGACTAAGGGCGCAGGGCACCTACCGGAGGGGTGGTTTCTGGAGGGGGGGGGTCCCCCGCCTCCCCCCCGTCCTGGGCAGCCGGACTCGCGAGTCGCCATCGCCATGCCATGCGGTGCGGGCGGGGGATCCAAAATGGGGCGGCAAACGCAATATTGTTTTTGAAATCGTGGTCCAAAAACACACAAGCACAACAGAAAACACGCGAAAATTTATAAACTGCCAGATTTTTCACAGTAGCAGTGGGTTTTTTCTTGCAACAAAATGTCTCTCCTCTCCTCCTCTGTCCTCCATTGATTTTATTTTATTTTATTTTATTTCCACCTGCGCAATGATGGGCTGGCCAAGTGGCCAGCCATGTGGGAGTGGACAACCATGCAAATTTCTGGAGCCATCCCACCAGTCGCATGGCCACTTGGCCATGGAGACTTCTGGGATGTGCCAAAAAGCCCCCTAAAACCTGCCCTAGCCCTAACCCTAACCCTTGACTCCGTACCCATACGTCACAGACTGTCTTCTTAGTGGGTCAGAGAGGCACCCAGAGGTGCAACCCACTAGCCCACCGTAACCTTACCCGTCATTAGCCTAACCCTAGCTCTTGCACTAAGCCACCTTAAAGCCAGATCTACTTGCTTGCATTGCACTACACGCAGCAAGTACAATTCCCTTCTGTGTGAGACATGGTGGTGCGGGAGCCTTGTGAAGGGAAGGTATGACCCTATCACTCTCACACTGGTCTCACGTCTGCACATTATGTTATGCAATATCCATATGGCTATTGCATAGCATTTTGCAGCAGCAGCAGGTGAGGAAGGGAGACCCCCATGTAGAGGGGTCTCTTGGAGCCTGCTTCCCCTTCCTAGTGGCAGGAGGCACCCACGGGTGCCTCCAGGAGCCCACTTTCCCTTTATAGCGGGTCAGAGGAGGCACCCACCCCACAGAGGTGCCTCCAGGAGCCCACTCCCCCCCAAAAAAAACCAGTACTAATGAAAACGAAAAAACGAAAAAACGAACCGACTAATTTTTGCGAATTTTCGCGAAAACCGGAAACGACCCGAAACGGGACTGGCCTGACTAACGACAACTCGAAAAAAATTTTTTTCAAGTCGTGCCCATCTCTAGTGCTGATTCTAACCTATAAAGTTTTAAGCAACTTGGGTCCAAACTATCTCAAAGAACTGTGTCTCCCATTATGGGCCTGCTCAGGGGTCAAGATCATCAGGAGAGGCCTTTCTCACAGTCCAACCGTCCTCACAGTCACATTTGGTGAGGACAAGGTATAGAATCTTCTCTGTTGCTGTGCCCAGACTTTGGAAGTCCCTCCCACAGGAGGCTTGCCTGGGCCCATCTTTGCTGTTCTTCCTCAATCAGGCAAAGACCTTTCTTTTCAGGCCAGCCTTCCCTTAATGACAGGCTGCCTGAGTGGGTTTCTTAAATGGAAGTTTGTGCCTTACTGCTTTGAATGAATGCTTTTTTGGTGTTGCTTTTGTTTCCTGCCTTGTAATGTGGTCACTGTTTGATCCTTTTTAGTACTTGCGTATTTCCTGTTTTTAGCTTTGAGTATTGGCTGTTAACGATATACACCACCTTCTTATGGAGAACGGTGGGTTAAAAATATTTTAAATAAACAGTAAACCATTCTAAGTTGCTCCACACCAAAATCTGTTGTGCCTATATCTCTTATCTTTAGCAAAGTGGTTTAAAATGTACTGTAGCACCTTACATGTGGATTAGTTTGAATATATCCACATTAAACAACCATTAGTTAATCAATTGAATGTAAGGTGTGTGTGTGTGTGTGTGTGTGTGTGTGTGTGTGTGTGTGTGTGTGTGTGTCTGTGTCTGTGTCTGTGTCTGTGTCTGTGTCTGTGTCTGTGTGTGTGTGAAAAGCAGAAATATTTTGGAAAGATGGGCTTCTAGTGCTGGCAGACTGAAAGGACCATGAAACTCAAACACTGCTTTTGACTATGGCTGTAACCCTGCTGGGTTCTGGCAGAGCAATACAGGAGCTCCTGATTATATAAGTGGAGATCCTATTATGAAGAGCTGAGTTTTCACCCAAATATCAACCTCACCCTGGAACAATCTACACAGCAGGTGAACTTTCTGGACACCACTGTGAAACTACAACATGGGCATCTTAGTACCATATAGAACTGACCCCCACTCCCCGAAAGATAGATCAACCTACACTCTTCCAGCTTCCATCCTGAACACACAACAAAATCCATTGTATACAGTCAAGCCCTAAGATACAATCAGATCTGCTTTGACCCACAGGATAGATACTCCAAACTCAAGGATCGACAAAATGGTTTCCTCAGACTACTGTACCCACCTCGCATGATTAAGGAACACATCAACGAAGCAAGACACATACCCAGAAATAACTTGCTACAAGACAGATCCAAAGGACCAAATGGCAGGACACCCCTGGTTGTCACTTACAGTCTACAAGTGAGACCACTCACATGCATCTTAAGTGATCTCCAGCCCATCCTTGTCAAGAGCACATCACTCTCCAAAGCTCTTGGTGGGAGACCCATACTTGCCTACAGATAACCTCCCAACCTCAAACAAATACTAACACACACAAGTTTAGAAAACAACAACATGGACATTGGAACTAAACCTTGCCACAAATCCTGATGCCAACTCTGCCCACACATCTACTCTAGCAACACAATCACAGGACCCAACAATGTCAAGGGCAACTTCACCTGCCCTCAACCAATGTGATCTATGCTATCTTTTGCCAACAATGCCCAACTGCACTCTACATTGGACAAACAGGACACTTTATAAGAAAATGCATCAATGGACACACGTTCGACATAAGAAACCTCAAACCATTTAAGTTTACCTGGACACTCCTTGAAGGACTTGAAGGTCATTGTTTTGGAACAGAAACATTGCAGATCAAGAATACAAAGGGAAACAGCTGAGTTAAAATCCATACGCATGATGGACACACACAAGAATGGATTAAACATGTCAGGGTTTCTTGAGTCATTATGAAATGTAATATTACTACATTGCCACTTTTTTCATGGACTCTAAGGTAAAACTCCCATTCTCTCCCCGGTCCCTTACACCCCTCCTCACCCTGCTCTGATCTAATCTGGTTTCTGTCTCCTGAGGAATTTACCTCAGAGCCATAAAAACACACTTAACATATCAACAGACCCTGGCCAAATCCTCCCCCCCCCACCATTTCTACAACTAATCAACTCTGTCTCCTCTTCCCCCTCCCCTATCCACTCCCCCCCAACTCTATATACTAAAGCCAATGAATATCTGGTATGAAATGCATATCCCACCACGTATTATATTGCGCACCTCATTCTGCTGCTATATGTCTGAAGAAGTGGATGTGTCCACGAAACGTTACATTAAAATATGAAAGTTAGTCTTTAAGGTGCCACATGTTTTGGGTTGGTTTTTCTTTGATTTTTGCCTGAAAAACTGAGAAAGATTTTCTCCTCAAACATAGTACAAATATAGGGGGGGGGGGGGACAGTGCTGCATACAGCTGCCTCTTGTCATACTGAGATGACTCCTATAGTGTATAAAAAGGACACAGTTGAAAGCAGTGATGGTCCATGACAAAAAGGAAGTGTATCCTGTCTGAGTAGGCAAGGGGAAAGCATGCTTTGGTTCTGCTATGCTACAGCCTTGCGAAACCTTCATTCAAGGACTTGTGTCACTTCATCTGGGAGGTAACGCTAGGACAACCTTTTGGTGGGGACACACTAAAACCACATCACTGTTAGAAGGAATTAGAAACTGGTTCTTTGTCACAGTGCACTTTTATGCATTATGGACCATCTGTGAGAACCTCTCTTTTTCAAAGAAACCAGTGAGGATGATTCAGCGGAAACTGAGAAGCAAACTCGTCTCATTTTGGCATCTCTCTGTGTAGGTGGTTACGATATTCACAAACAAGTGGAGTTTCTGGATAAACATTTGGCAGCTGTCATTGAATTGGGAAAGAAAGCCTAACATCAGCTTCATGAGCCCTGAAATAATTTGTTATTTTCCCTTGCACTGAAGATACAGCCGTCCTGAAGATGGCGGGGCTTCAACTTGTGCAAGGCAACTAGGGCAGTTGTCCCAGAGACATACATTTAGAGGGCTTGGTCTTTCTCTACAGCAGGCATGTCCAAACTTTGGCCCTCCAGATGTTTTGGATCACAACTCCCACAGTCCTTTGCCATTGGCCAGCTAAGTTTAGAATTCTGGAAGTTGTGGCCCAAAACATCAGGAGGCCTAAAGTTTGGACATGCCTGCTCTACAGACTGGTCCAACAGCCTGGTTTACTAGCAGAGGGAAAATTAGGAGGAGACCAGGCCTCTAGGGAACAGCAGGAGGTAGAGTCAGTATATCAGCCCTGCTGAGGCAATGAAGGGCAAGTCTTCTCAGGGCTTGGTAGACCAGGCATCTGGCCTGGATGTGAAGGGGGGACACCTAGACATAGGTCCTGGATAGACCAAGCCTCTAGAGTTGGAGAACTACTTGGATAAAAAGGTTTCTTGGCTGGACTGATGGAAAGCTTTTTAATACAGAGAGAGAGAGAGAGAGAGAGAGAGAGGAGGGTTGCTAGTGAAGTGTTCTGTGCTGCATGTTTGAAAGTTTTCTATGTGAGGAGAAGAAAGATCCCTGCACAGAAACCATTTTGGGAAGCTAAACCACAACTCCAAAATACTTACAGGAAGGATTTACACCTATATTCACGTTGGAATCTGACAGGTTCTGTCCAGTTACCTAATGTGATACCACCAGAAAGTGTAGAATGGTTCCCATCAGCAGCTATTATGGACGTGTTACCACTGTCAGATGCGAGTGGCTTTAAAACTTGGTATTAATAACGAAAATCTCTTAGCTATGCTGTTGAGACTCTGTTGTCACGAGATTTCAGTGACAGTTGCCCAAAGCAGGCTTTGAGCAATCCTTTCTTCCCTCCTGTCCCCTTTATGTCTGACAATAAAAAATAAATAAATAAAAACGATGTGACACCATTGCACGAAATTACATCTCCCTTGTAAATGGCAGTCAGTGAAAGAAACTCAAAGGACAATTGACACCACATCAAGAATTTATTGGCCATTATTGTATAGAAGGGGAAAAGAGGTTTGGCAGCAGCCCCCTCTCCCTTGTAACATTTCTGCCATCAAGGATCCAATAAATAATATTTCTCTGGTATCAGATCTGATTATAAACTAATTTCACAGAAGACAACATATTTTATTTAGATAAACCCCTTCATTCTCCCTTCAAAATGGACCCATAGAATCTAGTATTTTAAATATGATAATATATTATAAAACAGAACTGTAATAATCTAGTTAAGATTATAAAATTGAAACTAGCATTTGTTATAAACCAGGGACATAGTGAAACTATATAAACCCCCTATTATTTCCAAAAACCTTGACTGAGTAGTAGCTAAAGTGTTTGTGTAGTAACGTTAACCATTTTTCTTTTCTACTCTCTTATTATTATAGGTTGGAAGTTATTATGGTAGAATTTAGTAATCACCATGGAGATTAGTGAAAGCTGTTAAATATTTACACCTTCCACTAAATTGAGATTGGCAGAATGTCTAACGTATATATGTACAACTTGTAAAAATTACATGTAACATTTGGCAAAGCCAAAGTAAGAGGATGCACTGATTACCTACAAAAGATAGAATCAACAGGAAATTTTGCATTTTGTCACAGCTTCAGTAATTTTATACAGAACAACAGCAAGTGCTGAATTCTAAATTTCGAATGTATTCCATCTCTGTGGAATTTTATACAGAACAACAGCAAGTGCTGAATTCTAAATTTCGAATGTATTCCATCTCTGTGCTGTAACTGGAATTACAAGTGGGGTTTGAACATAGGGCTTAATTTTTTATTAGGTATTGGCATTTCGTTTTGGACATGGTCCAGTTCCGAAATGACACGTGCGAGTGCAGCTGGTGTTTGGAAGCCCCCAAAATGCAATCAGCCCATCCCTTACATTGTTTTGCACCCACACAGGAAGAAGCCTCCAACGTCATTGTTCCTTCTCCTTGGTGCTGGCCAATCAGGAGCTGTGCAGGGAAATGCATCATCCCACCTCCTTGTCTGATCGTCCAGTGCCTTGCTGGAGTTTAACCCTGGCTGAATTTTTTCCAGTGGGTTGGACCGGTTCTGAATGCTAGCTGGGCTTCCACATTTCATTTTTCAACCAGACCACTTCTGAAATGAAATGCCCATGCCTATTTTTTATTTTTGTTTCAAGAAGGTGTGATGAATTGGGGGGGACACATACATATTTATTAATATATCAATATTTATGAGTGTGTGGAGCTTAGCCAATTGCTGGGCTGGTGGGTGTGTATAAGAGATTAGAATTTTTTCATTTCATTTTTCATTTTTCGTTTGTTACAGAACGAAATGAAAAATGAAGTCCCCTTTAAAAAAAGAAATGAAACAAAATGGAATTTTTCATTTCACTTATCAAAATAAATAATAAAAATAAGTGTTGGCGCTAGGTTAATGAAATGAAATGCAATTTTGGCCAAGGATACGGCTAAGATAGGGAAACTGACAGGCACTGAAGAAGAGACAGGGCAGTTAGGGAAATGTCAAGTTTGAGTGAGAGGATTAGATCAGTAGTTATTTGAGTGAACTGCTTTGAGACACTTTAAGAAACGGAACACAAGTGAACTGTATTCAACATCTTATTGTATTCAATGAACTTTCATTTTATTTTTCCATGTTACATCTTGTCTGGGACTCAGTGATTGAACTGGGATATCTGACTGGTGGCAGCGATACCCGAGACTAAAGTAGTACAGGTCAGTGATCTATGAGACGACCGGGGCCCTGTGCTAGAGTGAGGTTGTGCCTTTTACTACTCTGTAGTGAGGGGAGTGTGGTAACCCAGCTGCACTCAAAAGGCTGACCTCCACTCTCTCTCTCTCTCTCTCTCTCTCTCTCTCTCTCTCTCTCTGTGTGTGTGTGTGTGTGTGTGTGTGTGTGTGTGTGTGTGTGTGTGTGTGTGTGTGTGTGTGTGTGTATAACTTTAGAGAGAGGGGGAGTCAGTTAGCTGAGAGTCAGTTGAATGCCAATTGCAGTTTAAAGAGAGGTCTTGTAACTGACCAGGGTCTGGTAAAAAGATGACCCTGTATTAACAGGAAGTGATTGCATTAAAACACATCTTTATTAAATACATCGGCCATAATCATGTTGATAACTTAGAACATCTATTTGTAAACCAATAAACTTTTCTTGCTTTGTTTTCAAACTATAAACCTTTGGTGCCTGACTCTCTTTGTTAGCATATAAGTGTACAGTGACCTGGTGGTGTCATGGTGTTAATATCTGGAAGGGATTACATAAATAATCGGTGGTGGCAGAATAACTAAACCAGGAACTGATTAAATTATGTTTCAACCTCAATGGCACACACAAGTATATATATATATATATATATATATATATATATATATATATATATATATATATATATATATATATATATATATATATATATATATATATATATATATATATATATATATATATATATATATATATATATATATATATATATATATATGCATGTTAGGGTGGATTCGGGTTTCTTCCCGTGTAGAAATCTGGTTGTTTTGGCGACGTTTCGACGAGGTCTCACTCGTCATCTTCAGGCTGGTGTTCTGGCTTCTTTCTTCTTGAAGCAAAGTGTGATCTCAGTTGAAGTCCTTCTATAAATACTGCTGGGGGGGTGTGGTTTGCTTGCTCTGTTGCTGATTGTAGGTTCGTTTGTTCTTTTGTGATCTGCTGTGTGGCTGAGGCGATCGTTAAGGGCTTAACTGCTGGTGGGTTAGATGGCTGTTTAGAGACATCATGTGTGGGTGAGGTGCTGGATGTGTGTCTATTAGCCTTTTGTTTCTTAACGACCTTGGTGATGGGTGTTCTGGCAGCATCCTGGGCTTTGGTGGAGTGGGGTCCTGTGTCTTGTGAATTCATTTTGGTCTGGCTGCGTGTCTGTGGTCTCCCAATGTTTTTTTGGCGTGTGTAAGTGTGCTCCATGTGGTGGCTGGAGTGGGGAGTAGCGGTAGATGGTGCAGTCGTGGTTTTGTTATTGGATGGTGGTTTCGTTTCATCTGTGGGAAGGGTCTGGGTTTGTGTTTGGTGTGGATGGAAGGTGGTGGCATCTTGTGTCCTTTTGGACCTGGTGTCAGTCTTTGTGACAGAGGCTCGTCTGTTGACCAGGGCTAGTTTCCCAGATGTCAGGCAAGCGGGAGGTGTCATCACGTTTATTCATGTTGTTTGGGTGTTTCTCTATTTCAATGGCTTCCATGATTATTCGACTGTTGAAGTGTTCAGTTTTGGAGATGAGTTTGGTTCTTTTAAAATCAATTTCATGACCTGTTGTTTTTATGTGCTGGAAGAGAGAGGAAGATTTTTCTTCTTTTTTGACTGCGTTCTTGTGTTCTGCGATGCGTGCGCTTATTCTCCTGTTTGTCTGTCCGATGTATGTGGCTGGGCAGACTTTGCATGGTATTTCGTAGACTCCTTGGTTTTCTAGCTCAATCTTGTCTTTGGGGTTTCTTAAAATGTTGGCTATTTTTTGTTCGGTGCAAAAGGCTGTCTTGATATTGTGTTTGTGGAGAATTTTGCTTATTTTGTCTGTGGTGCCTTTGATGTAAGGGAGGAGGGCAGTGCCGTTGTTCTCTTCTGTTTCTTGGTTCTTGGGGGGTGTTTCTTTTTGGATTAGTTTGGTGATGGTGTTTTTTTGGAATCCGTTCGCAATTAGAGCATTCGAGAGAGTGTGTAATTCAGTTTTTGGTGGTCTTTGTCAGCGAGGCGTTTGGTTCTGGAGATGAGGGTTTTTGATACGGAGTTGATCTGTGCAGGGTGGTGGTGTGATTGTGCATTTAAGTAGCGGTTTGTATGTGTTTTTTTTTTCGGTAGATGGTATGTCCTAAGGAGCCGTCGGGTTTTTTTGTAGATTAGGACGTCCAGGAAGGGAAGTTGGTTGTTGGCTTCTATTTCCATAGTGAATTGTATTTTGGGGTGTAGGCTGTTGAGATGTGTGAGGAAGTTGTTCAGTTTGTCTTTCCCGTGTGGCCAGATAACAAAGGTGTCGTCAACATATCTGAGCCAGAGTTTGGGTTTATGTTCGGACTTCTGTAACGCGTTGGTTTCAAAGTGTTCCATATATAGGTTTGCGATGACCGGTGAGAGGGGTGATCCCATGGGTGCTCCTTCTATCTGTTTGTATCTTTGTCCATTGTGGATGAAGTATGTGTTGGTTAGGCAGTGGTTGGTCAGATCTAGGATGTGCTTGGGGGGGGGTTGTATTTGTTGTGGATAGCTGTCAAGGCTTCTTGAATGGGCACTTGTGTGAAGAGCGAAACAACATCGAAGCTCACGAGTAGGTCATTGGGTTGTAGGTCTTGTTTCTTTATAATTTCTATGAAGTGGAACGAGTTTTGTACGTATGAAGAGATGGATTCTGCATAGGGCTGGAGTTGTTTGGCAAGAAATTTGGCGAGGTTTTGTAGGGGTGAGCCTATGGAGCTGACTATGGGTCTGAGAGGTGTTCCTTCTTTGTGAATCTTGGGGAGGCCGTAGAGCTTGGGGCATCTGGATGATTTCTCTCTGGGGATGATGCTTGGCTTGATTTCTTCACTTAAGGGTGAGGCTTTTATTTTGGCTTTGGTGGTTTTTTCCAGGTAGGTGGTGGGGTCTGTGTTCAAGGGTATGTAAGCAGGGTCTTGTAGTAGGTTGGATAGTTTGGCTTGGTAGTCAGATGTGTTCATCACCATTGACGACACCTTCGTTATCTGGCCACATGGGAAAGACAAACTGAACAACTTCCTCACACATCTCAACAGCCTACACCCCAAAATACAATTCACTATGGAAATAGAAGCCAACAACCAACTTCCCTTCCTGGAAGTCCTAATCTACAAAAAACCCGACGGCTCCTTAGGACATACCATCTACCGGAAAAAAACACATACAAACCGCTACTTAAATGCACAATCACACCACCACCCTGCACAGATCAACTCTGTAGCAAAAACCCTCATCTCCAGAACCAAACGCCTCGCTGACAAAGACCACCTAAAAACTGAATTACACACTCTCTCGAATGCTTTAATTGCGAACGGATTCCAAAAAAACACCATCACCAAACTAATCCAAAAAGAAACACCCCCCCCAAGAACCAAGAAACAGAAGAGAACAACGGCACTGCCCTCCTCCCTTACATCAAAGGCACCACAGACAAAATAAGCAAAATTCTCCACAAACACAATATCAAGACAGCCTTTTGCACCGAACAAAAAATAGCCAACATTTTAAGAAACCCCAAAGACAAGATTGAGCTAGAAAACCAAGGAGTCTACGAAATACCATGCAAAGTCTGCCCAGCCACATACATCGGACAGACAAACAGGAGAATAAGCGCACGCATCGCAGAACACAAGAACGCAGTCAAAAAAGAAGAAAAATCTTCCTCTCTCTTCCAGCACATAAAAACAACAGGTCATGAAATTGATTTTAAAAGAACCAAACTCATCTCCAAAAACTGAACACTTCAACAGTCGAATAATCATGGAAGCCATTGAAATAGAGAAACACCCAAACAACATGAATAAACGTGATGACACCTCCCGCTTGCCTGACATCTGGAAACTAGCCCTGGTCAACAGACGAACCTCTGTCACAAAGATTGACACCAGGTCCAAAAGGACACAAGATGCCACCACCTTCCATCCACACCAAACACAAACCCAGACCCTTCCCACAGATGAAACGAAACCACCATCCAATAACAAAACCACGACTGCACCATCTACCGCTACTCCCCACTCCAGCCACCACATGGAGCACACTTACACACGCCAAAAAAACATTGGGAGACCACAGACACGCAGCCAGACCAAAATGAATTCACAAGACACAGGACCCCACTCCACCAAAGCCCAGGATGCTGCCAGAACACCCATCACCAAGGTCGTTAAGAAACAAAAGGCTAATAGACACACATCCAGCACCTCACCCACACATGATGTCTCTAAACAGCCATCTAACCCACCAGCAGTTAAGCCCTTAACGATCGCCTCAGCCACACAGCAGATCACAAAAGAACAAACGAACCTACAATCAGCAACAGAGCAAGCAAACCACACACCCCCAGCAGTATTTATAGAAGGACTTCAACTGAGATCACGCTTTGCTTCAAGAAGAAAGAAGCCAGAACACCAGCCTGAAGATGACGAGTGAGACCTCGTCGAAACGTCGCCAAAACAACCAGATTTCTACACGGGAAGAAACCCGAATCCACCCTAACATGCATATATATATATATATATATATATATATATATATATATATATATATATATATATATATATATATATATATATATATATATATATATATATATATATATATATATATATATACTTGTATGCCATATATACTTGTGTGTGCCATTGAGGTTGAAACGTAATTTAATCAGTTTATATCTATCTATCTATTTATCTATCTATCCTATCTATCTATCTATCTATCTATCTATCTATCTATCTATCTATATACACACTTAACTGACCGTTACACTCCAATCTTGTGTTCACCAGAACAGCATGCTACTGACCATATGAAAATTCAGCTCTCTCCCTCTGAGACTGGAGTACTAATTATTATTACATCAATTCTTTGCAGGCGTGGTGTCTCATTCCCTTCTTCTGGGGATCTTCTGGAACTGTGCAGCTTGCCCAAGGCTATATAGGCTGGATCTCCTTTCAGGACGCACAGTGGGGAATTGAAATCCCAACCTCTGATTCCGCAGCTATCTAGTCAGCACTCTGTGGTCTAGCCATGCTCTATTCCAGTGGGGAAACAAGTGCTAGCCCTGGGGAAAGCAGTAGAGGAGGAAAAGGGTTATACACATCTGGAAGAGTGTCAGAAAATGCTCCTCCATCCCTGTCAGCAGGACTGCAGAGACTACTCGGAAGACTCTTTAGGTGTAAGTTAATTTGGAAAGAGTGCAAATTTAAGACTTTTCCAAAAATTTCCTGTCACTTGTTTGAACCAAAACAGCCAATCCAATTTGCCTCATTTGCTTGGAGTTCCATAGACTAAAAAAGGGGAAAGAAATCAGATGAAATTTTAGTCAATTCATCTACCAATTTAAGAATAAAAACTTGGAGACCTAGGTCTAAAATAATTAGGATTGGATTCTGTAACTAAAACCAGTTTGGTAGCTATTTTTTAAAAAATTGTTTAATGTCCCTGTATCTGAGGATATTCCAACTAAATTTTAAAAATGAGTGATGGTGTTCAAATTCTGGAGCAATACAACGTTGTACTTGACAGCTCCAGATGCCTCAAGATATCTTGTTTAACATTTTAAGGAGTAGAAGTTGTAATTGCATTAGTGTGCACTATCGGGATCCATCCCAGGGGCATATCTAGGGGGGCGGGAGGGTGCATTTGCCTTGGATTTGCAGCAGTCTGGGGGCGCTGACTTCCATCAGCCATCTGCCCACCCGGCACCTTTCTCCCAGCACCTCTCTGTCTCTCTCACTTGTGCACGCTTACCAGGATCAAAAGGGAATGACCTGCGCTCAGAAGCTTGGCAAAGCGGGTGGGGAAGGACTGCAGCAGCAGCGGCAGCGGCAGCTGTGTGGCGAGAAAGCAAAGGGAGTTCTTCACATACACGAGCGCGCACACGCAGATGCACCACCTTGAAGGGAGCCTGCCACTTTTTTTGCAGAGGCATCTGGGTGCCGCACCAGCTGAACGTAGGAGCCACCCACCCACACATACATTTATCACACGCTCTCCCCCCCACACACACTCTCAAACTCTGCCTCCCCCAGCCCTGAAAAAAATGCCTGCCCATGAAATGAGGAGAGGGCACTGGGTCAGTAAATAAGAAGAGTACTCATTCCAATGGCACTTCTCACTGGCTTCGAAGAAAAGGAGAGAGAGAGAGAGAGAGAGAGAGAGAGAGAGAGAGAGAGAGAGAGAAAGAGAAAGAGAGAAAGAGAGAAAGAGAGAAAGAAAGAAAGACAGAGAGCATGAGGACTGTATGACTGACGCTTGTTAAGAGGTTCTCCTCTCTGGCCTGAGAGCAGGAAAACATTGCAAATGGTAATAAAGCAGGCACAGATAATCCACCTGCCCCCCCACCCCCGCTGCTGGGTGGGTGAGACATGGTTCGGGGGCAGGGGAGGAGAGGGTGCAAAAACTGACTTTGTCCCTGGGTGCTCCAAACTCTAGCTACGCCTCTGGTTCATCCATTCAGTCATTCCCCTGTTGACATGGGATAATAGGCCCATTCCTAATGAGAAGCCATAAACAGCACAGGCAGAGACCTGCCATTATTATTTTCAAGTTTTGTGGTGATTTAACAAGCCCCATTTTGCAAATCTGGAGAGGCCTTGGGCAGCAGGAGCCTGTCGACTCTGCACGGACCCAGGATGAAGGAGATGCTTGCTTCAGAAAGGTGGAAGATTTATAACTACAGCTGTTAGCTACAGATCACTCTAGGAGTGCATGCTGAAGGATGGGTCTGGGTAGAGTTCATTTGCTGATCCTTGAGGCTATGCAGTTCTAGGGCAGCCAAGATGACTGTATCCAAAGTGAGTCAAACTTCAGTCAACACATCCTCTTTTAACATTTTCCCAGCCCCATTGTATTCCTAACACAGCTCCTATGATGCAACAGCAACAAGAGAAATCTGCCCCTAAACTTCTCCAATTACACACACAAACACACACAAAATACTATGCAGCATGTTCATTTTTCTGGATGCCCACTAGAAAACACTAAACAAAAGTGCATGAAAAGTGTTGCATGATCGTCCATTGCCTGGTTAAAGTAAAGGGGGTGGGTGGTGTGAGGGTTCGGTTTGTAGTATCCGCGGTTCCGTTCCATAAATCAACTGAGAATCCGGTTTATCCAAAAAATTGAATGGGTTTTTATTGCTTACAGTTTGACAGTCACTGTAGGTTCTTTCACTTATAACAATCGACAACGGCGTCAACGGTTTCTTAACATCTTCAGTTAACACAGGTTCCTCATAAATAACGTTAACAGGATTAAAGTCTAACTTGGCATGTTCTAAAAAGGTGTTGGCATCCTCGTCCCCCGACCCCAGCATTGGGTCCCGCAACAAGGATGCCTGGCCCATTGGGCTACGGGGCCAGTTCCCCTCTCTCTCTTCCATTCTCTTTGGTATCGCTCAGACGTCTCGGGCCACCTCAACGGTTTCACGCTAACAGACCACACAAATTCTTCATCTTTGCGAGATCTTGCCCTGTCTGCCTCCTTCCCTCCTACCACCTCCACCTCCTCGGTCTGAGTGCCAACTGTCACCAACCGCTTTTCTCCTTCTACTCCCTTCTCTCCCGTATCTCGCGCCCCCTGACTCCCGTCGTCACGCGCCTCCTTTGTCTCTTGCTCCAACCACTCATCTTCTACCTCATCCAATGCACAACATATTTCCTCCGTCTTAATCCCTTCATCTTTTCCTTCTCTCTCTCCTACATGAGACACCCCTGTAACATCTTTCCTATTATTATTCTTTTCTTCTTTGTCCTGCTTCACTCCTTCAGACGGCTCACTGGTCCTCAACGTAGTCGTTTTATTTTCATCCTCACAGAACACCCCCCCTTCCAAGTGAGCCGTCTGGGGTTCAGGTTCCATCACCCATGGCCCCTGTCGAGAAAAATAATCTGCGTTAACGTGATCTTTCCCCTTCTTATATTTAACCTCAAATGAGAACGGTTGCATACTCAAATACCAACGAGTTAATCTAGGACTCACATCTTTCATCCTATGTAACCATAATAAAGGAGCGTGATCAGTGATTAATATGAATGGTGAACCTAATAAATAATATTTTAATGATTGAAAAGCCCATTTAACGGCCAATGCTTCCTTCTCTATTGTCGAATATTTTTGCTCACGTTTATTGAGCTTTCTACTTAAGAATAATATGGGATGTTCTTCCCCGTTCTTCTCTTGAGCCAATAGGCTCCTAAACCTCTGTCAGAGGCATCCGTTTGTACAATAAAAGGGATAGAAAAATCGGGAACAGCTCTAACAGGACAGGTACACAATCTCTTCTTGAGTTCCTCAAATGCACCCTGCTCCTTCTCTCCCCACTTAACCCATTTGGGTAATTTCTTTTGAGTCAGATCAGTCAAAGGAGCAGCAATTTCTGCAAAATGAGGAATAAATTGCCTGTAATATCCAGCTAAGCCTAAAAACTGTTGGACCTCACGTTTTGTTCGCGGTCTATACCAATCTGACACTTTTTCCACCTTATCTTCTAACGGGTAAATTTTTCCTTGTCCCACTTTGAATCCTAAAAATTTAACTTTTAATTGAGCTATCTTACGTTTAGATGGATTCACTTTTAAATTAGCCCTCCTTAACTCATTTAGCACAGCTCTCAAGTGTTTCAGATGTTCCTCCCAAGAATTACTATATATTATTACATCGTCGATATAGGCCACGGAAAAATCTTTTACAGGTTCTAGAACTTTATCCATCAACCTCTGGAACGTAGCAGACGCCCCATGGAGGCCAAAAGGCATTTTTGTAAATTGATAAAGACCAATTGGAGTTCCGAACGCGGTTTTTTCCTTATCTTCCTTCCTTAATGGGATCTGCCAATAACCCTTGGTCAAATCTAAGGAGCTAAGGAAAGTGGCTTCTCCTAACCTGTCTAACAGATCATCAATCCACGGCATTGGATAAGCGTCAAATTTGGATACTGAATTTAGTCTTCTAAAATCAATACAAAACCTAACTGTCCCGTCAGATTTCGGGACAACGACAGGATAGCTCCTCCACAGACTATTTGAAGGTTCGATCACTCCCAACTCTAACATTTTCTTAACCTCATCTTCAATTACAGGAATTAAATGTCTAGGCCATTTGTGCCCTTGATCTCTCATAATTTGATTCCCTATGATGTGAATCTGATGTTCGCAAAGATTGGTAGATCCGGCCTTATTAGAAAAGGTATCATTGTATTCTTTTTCTAATAATATAACCTGTTCTTTTTGGTGTTCAGATAAATCTTGGCAAATCTTTACATGACTCTCTTCTGGTTTATCATTGTTCCATTCTGGCCCTAAATTGTCGCCGTCAATATCCTCTATAAATGCCTCCCGTTCTTTCCATTCTTTTAACAGATTAACATGATAAACGCCTCTTCCCTTGACTTTATCAGGTATTTCCAGCTCATAGTCTACCTCATTTATTCTTCTACTTACAACATAGGGACCCTGCCATTTTGCCAACAACTTACTCCCTTCAATAGGTAAAAGTAATAATACTTTTTGACCTTCCTTAAAACTTCTTTTCCTGACCTTCTGATCATATCTCCTTTTTTGGGCCCCTTGGATTTTGCTCAAATTTCTTTTAACTACACCTTGTATGTTCTTCAAACGTTCCCTCATTTCTAACACATATTGAATAGAGGTTCCAGCCTTGTCCTCCCCTTCCTCCCATTTCTCTTTAATCAAATCTAATACTCCCCTGGGTGTCCTCCCATACAATAACTCAAAGGGTGAAAACCCTGTAGAAGACTGTGGCACTTCCCGAACGGCGAACATCAAAGGGTCAATTAACAAATGCCACTTTTTTGGGTTATCCATAACGACCTTCCTCAACATACTCTTTAGAGTCTTGTTGAATCTCTCAACAAGACCGTTGGTTTGAGGGTGATAAACAGTTGTCTTCAAAGGTTTCACATCTAAGACCTTCCACATATGTTTAAATATGACACTCATAAAATTACTTCCTTGGTCTGTCAAGACTTCACGAGGGAACCCTAGTCTAGAAAATACCTTCAACAGTTCTTGAGCCAATATTTTAGCAGAGGTAGTTCTAAGGGGGATAGCTTCAGGATATCGGGTAGCGTAATCAATTATTACCAGGACATACAAATGTCCCCCTGAAGATTTAGGAAGAGGACCAATAATATCTAAAGCAATCCTGTCAAAAGGTTGGTCAATGATAGGCATAGGTATCAATTCTGCGCCTGGCGGGGGTTTCTTCTGTGTCAGCTGACATTGCCTACATGACCGACAGAATTTTTCAACATCAGATCTCATACCTGGCCACCAGAATCTAAGGCCAATTCGTTGTATCATTTTTTCCATAGCCAAATGTCCCGACATTGGAATATCGTGAGCCATACGCAAGATTTCTCCTCTCCACTTAAGAGGTACAATTATTCTATCATTATCATTTTTATCTCTATGATATAACAACCCATCTTTCATAATATAACCATCACTTCCTCGATCTATGAAGTTAAGGTCAGTCACCCTTCGTTTAATATCTTCTAGACTATGGTCATTTTGTTGTAAAAATCTCACCCTCTCTCTCGATGCTTGGGTCATCTCTTCCCGCGTAGCCTGATCCTCAGCATGTATCTCGCCTTGCATACCCTCCTGTATTCGTACAAGATCATTAATAGCTAGCCAATCTCGTCCTATAAGCATTTCCCGGGCTAACGTAGGGACAACCCCCATATGCATTCTTTGCTGAATGCCATTAATTTTTACATCTGCCCAAGCAGTTTCGTAAGCTTTTGAGTCACCATGTATACATTTAACACACACATTACCATTCCGTTCAACCCCATTCAAAGATCTTACTAAAGTCTTAGCACATCCGGTATCTAAAAATGCATTTTTGCGTTCCCCATTAACATAGGCTACGATTTCCCATTGTTTAAAAACCTCCCTCCAGTCCTTCGGCTTTTCTGCCATTTCGACCCCCCATGAACAATCAGCTTTCGGGCAATCCCGTCGGAAATGTTGTGATGACCCGCAATTAAAACATACAGGTTTGTTGCCCTCATTTCGGGCTTGAAAATTCAGTCTTTGTAGTCCCCGTCCGCTGTGTGTAAACATCTTTCCTTCCCAGTTTATTATTCCGCGGGGTGAGTTTGCTCCGCCAGTCGCCATTTTCTGATTACTTCTCGTGTTGCTCAGCGTCTTCTCACTTCCCGAAGTCTCGCGTGACGATATCTTCTCCTCCGCAATCTCGAGGCCCTCTAATATATGCACAACGTCCTCCAATGACGATGGCCGATTTCTTTTCACCCATGCCGACGTAGAATTGGACATAGAGCTAAGAAGCTGTTCTATCACTATGGATTCTATGATTTGTTCTTTGGAATTGTCCGCGGGACGTAACCATTTGGTTGCCGTTGCCTTCAGCCGTTGGGCTAAGGACCTAGGGTGTATGTTATTTTTGAATACCAAAGATCTAAATTTCTTTCGATATGCTTCAGGCGTCAAATTGAGAGTTAGCAGAATGGCATTCTTCACTTTCTTGTAGTCAGTGGCTTCGTCAGGTTCCAAAGCGTCTATTATTTCTTGCAATGTCCCAGTCAAACAGAGTTAAAATCAACGCCCACTGATCTACCGGCCACCGCGCGGCTCTGGCGACTCGTTCAAAGGTATTTAGATATGCCTCTACGTCGTCTTCTTTGGACATTTTCTGTAAACGGACTGGAGCAGGGTTTGAGACCCATACATTCCTTCCTTCACCACTCGAGCTTGAATTAGCTGTCTCTTGATGGTGATTACTTCTGAGGACCTGTGTCATCAATAGTCGGTTCTGTTCTGCTATCATTTCCAGCAATTTGTTTTGTTGATTGACACCTTCATTATGATCAGTAGATACTCTCGAACCTGGACTCGGAACCGCCCCACGTTGGGCGCCATTTTGTGAGGGTTCGGTTTGTAGTATCTGCAGTTCCGTTCCATAAATCAACTGAGAATCCGGTTTATCCAAAAAATTGAATGGGCTTTTATTGCTTACAGTTTGACAGTCACTGTAGGTTCTTTCACTTATAACAATCGACAACGGCGTCAACGGTTTCTTAACATCTTCAGCTAACACAGGTTCCTCATAAATAACGTTAACAGGATTAAAGTCTAACTTGGCATGTTCTAAAAAGGAGTTGGCATCCTCGTCCCCCGACCCCAGCATTGGGTCCCGCAACAAGGATGCCTGGCCCATTGGGCTACGGGGCCAGTTCCCCTCTCTCTCTTCCATTCTCTTTGGTATCGCTCAGACGTCTCGGGCCACCTCAACGGTTTCACGCTAACAGACCACACAAATTCTTCATCTTTGCGAGATCTTGCCCTGTCTGCCTCCTTCCCTCCTACCACCTCCTCGGTCTGAGTGCCAACTGTCACCAACCGCTTTTCTCCTTCTACTCCCTTCTCTCCCGTATCTCGCGCCCCCTGACTCCCGTCGTCACGCACCTCCTTTGTCTCTTGCTCCAACCACTCATCTTCTACCTCATCCAATGCCCAACATATTTCCTCCGTCTTAATCCCTTCATCTTTTCCTTCTCTCTCTCCTACATGAGACACCCCTGTAACATCTTTCCCATTATTATTCTTTTCTTCTTTGTCCTGCTTCACTCCTTCAGACGGCTCACTGGTCCTCAACGTAGTCGTTTTATTTTCATCCTCACAGGTGGGTACAGGGAAAGCCTAGAATGTTGTGAGCAAGGTGTTATAAGACTGATCTGAACCAATAAGGTACCTTGTGGCAGGAGCCAATAGGAAGCTATGGGCAATCACCGAACCTCAAAGCCAATATCACACTTGAATTTTCAGCCAAATAAAGGGAACTCAAAATCAGTGAGCAAATAATTGTGAATTAGTTAATAATTGGGTAACAATTATTTCCTCAGTTCTCTCTGAACAGAAGGCATTGATTTAGAATGGGTAGCTTATTAAACTATTAACAATATTAATATTAATACAATGTAATTTTTGTAATTTTTATTTATACACCGTGAGCTGCCTTGAGTCTCCTCATTAGGAGTTGGCATGTAAGATAGATAGATAGATAGATAGATAGAATAGAATAGTTGTTGGAGAAACTACAGGAGAAGAATCTATCAATTAATAATATTGATATGGTGATCAACTCCCTTTGGTTTGCTTCTAACGCTTAACGAAGGCCAGAAGGGACTGCTATTGGAGATGCAGGCAATTGGAGTCTCACATTTCTTTAATGGAAATACCAAAAGAAAGCTGCTTTATCAGCAAAAGGTAAGGTAAACATCAACATGGTCCTAAGATAAATCACTGTAGAGTATGCACACATCCTAGTGTGTTAGGAACTGGCAGAAAGAGTGGTATAATGGCTTGTTGGAGCCATATTCCTAGTGAAAAGCATAACTTTGCAAAACTGGAAATCCATGATGAATGTGAATGCTAGGATCGGAGATCTTCTAACAACTGTGAACTATGAAACATTCCACACTGAATTACAAAAAGGGGAGAAACTGATGTACTTCCCTTGATCTATATTATGAAACAAGATCCTTGCACCACTAGCAAAAGGAACTTGCTACATCAACCCATCACAACCCATCAACTGCATTATCTCTCTAGCCTTCCCCTCCCTTTTCTGTTCTTTTCGCTCCCTTGCCTTTTCTGTCTCTTGCCTGTCCTCTTTTTTTCCTCTGTCTCATTCCCTCTAGCCTTCCCCCTTTCCATAAAACATGAGCTGAAACCAGCAATTTGGACTAAACAAAAACTTTGTAAAACTGCAGAACATGAAGTTGAAAGGAGGCAAGAGAGAGTTATGGGGGAGGAGATTGTGTCATTTTAGTTAAACCTGGGGGGGGATTCTAAAGTTTTCTTTAAAGCTAGTATATACAGCAGGACCCCCGTATCCACTATTCATTATCCACTGATTCAGTTATCCACGGTTGGCAGAGGAAAAAAATTAAATAATTCAGCAGCCACAAAGCAAGCTATTGTCACAAACAGCATATGTAAAGCAAGCTTCTGTCACAAACAGCAGCCATAAAGCAAGCTACTGTCTCAAAACAGCAGTCATAAAGCAAGCTACTGTCAGGAAACAGCAGTTTGGAGGTGGGTGGGCAGGCGTTCTCTCTTATCCACGGTTTTCATTATCCACAGGAAGGCCTGGAACCAACCCCCAGCGGATACTGGGGTCCTAGAGTATATTAAACCATGGGAAACACAGAAAGCCATCCTGCCCCACTCTTCACGCCCAGTTCTTCATTCTGCAGCTCATAATGGTTCTTTTAGCTGCCAATAACGATATGCTTGTTTTCGTCCCATCTCCATCCCTTGATGGAGTCAAGGGATGTCATATCATAAGAACATAAGAAGAGCCATGCTGCATCAGGCCAACGGCCCATCTAGTCCAGCTTCCTGTATCTCACAGTGGCCCCACCAGATGCGTTTGGGAGTGCACGAGACTAGGTACCTGTCTCCTGATACCACTCCCCTACATCTGGTCCTTGAGGTACCCTGGTTTTAAGCCTGGAAATTACACATCTCCCTCATGGTTTGTAACCTGTGATTGACTTTTCCTCCATGAATCTGTCCAATCCCCTTTTGAAGGCATCCAGGCCAGATGCCATCACCACATCCTGTGGCAGGGAGTTCCACAGATTAACAACGCGCTGGGTGAAAAAAGATTTTCTTTTGTCTGTTCTTACTCTCCCAGCCCTCAATTTGAGTGTATGTCCCCTAGTTCTGGTATTTCGTGAGAGGGAGAAGAGCTTCCCTCTATCCACTTTACACTTCATTATTTTGTACGTCTCAATCCTATCCCCCCTCAGGCGCCTTTTTCCAGACTAAAGAGCCCCAAATGTTTTAGCCTTTCCTCATAAGGGAGGTGCCCCAGCCCAGTAATCATTTTAGTTGCTCTCTTTTGCACCTTTTCCAGTTCCACTATGTCTTTCTTGAGATGCGGAGACCAGAATGGTACACAATACTCCAGGTGTAGCCTTACTATCGTTTTGCATAATGGCATTATAATGTTGGCTGTTTTATTTTCAATCCCCTTTTTGGTAATCCCTAGCATGGAATTGGCCTTCTTCACCGCTGCCATACATTGGGTAGACACCTTCATGGAGCTGTCCACCAACACACCAAGATCTGTTTCCTGATCCGTCACGGATAACTCAGAGCCCATGAGTTGATAGATAAAGTTTCCTGTTCCAGATCACAAAGTTCCTTTCTGCCTCTGCTCTTAACTGGATGGATTCAACTGAGTTCTGTTGCTGAGGGGTCACATTATGAGGTGGCTGTGCCCTTGGAATATTAACCCAATGCTTCCTAGGCACCTTTGGTATCTCCTAACAGCAGCTGAGTGATAAGGAAGTTCCTTTTAGCAGAAAACCTTTCCTAGGCTTTCAGCTAAAACACTTTGGAGCACCTTTAGGCTTCTGTGCTGAAATATCTATCAATTACTGAATGTCCCCCTCCCCCGCAGGAATACAGTTTTATTCTTTAGCTGGAATAAAGCCCTTGGTTAAAAAAGGAAACATGAATGAAAGAATGTGAGATTACCTTCTTTGAAGTGTGAAATTAAACTCAGTGTTCTGCATTAAATGATCAGTTTGTTCAATTGGCTACATAGAAGTGTAGCCTATATCTAACCACAATGAATGACCATATCCTATGAGTAGGGAAGGCTTCTTAACATTTTAGGTGCAAAAATTTAACTTTTAAAAGATGTTTATTTAAGCCAGATGTTTCATACATTGTATGTGTGTGTGTGTGTGTGTGTGTGTGTGTGTGTGTGTGTGTGTGTGTGTGTGTGTGTGTGTGTGTGTGTGTGTGTGTTTTGTGTTTTGTGTTGTGTTGTGTGTTGTTTCAGTCGTGACTGAATCTTTGTGACCCCATGTCCATGGAGTTTTCTTGGCAGGAATATTGGAGTGGTTTGCCAGTTCTTACTCCATGTGCTCACATTACATGTGGACAAATCTGGGGTGCTATCGTTTATATACCCAGTGAAGAAATTCATCCAGTGTCTTTGATGGGTAATGTTCACAAGCCTTTGTTTATTGCATCCCTGCCTTCTATCTGTAGGTGCAGGCTCATAGAATTTTAGGCATATGCCTTTTTTAAAAAAATGCATGTGCAAAGTGACTCTCACAGAAAGCACATTATTATGTCCACCTGGAAAATTATTTTTTTTTAAAAGAAAGTACTGTAACTTTCTAGGAGGAGTCCTTGAGCAGTGCAGCTGTACATAGAGTAAATGGCAGGTTGGCCCATAATATGCCATCTTTCTGCTACCTACTAATAAATGGCATTCCTAACTGAAGGAGCATGAATGATAAGCACTTGGGGGAGAAGAATCTGATATTTCATATGTTCTCAAGGGAAGCAAGTCATATTACAGTGACCCTTCCCCCACCATTTTGCGGTTCCGGTATTGCGGTCCCACTACATTGCGGGACTGCAGTACCGGAACCGTGGAGGGGGCGGGGGGCAGCCGGGTTGCTCTGCGCCGCCCCCACCTCCGAGAAGCCTCTGGGGTGCATGGGAGGGCGACGGGGGGATCTGGTCGCTCCGCGCGGCCCTCCCACACACCCTGGAGAAGCCTTGGGGCAATCGCTCTCTGCGCCCCCGCCCCTTCTGGGAGGCCTCCTTGATCTGGGCCCCTTCTGGGAGGCCTCGGAGCCAGGCGGGGGGGGGGGGGGCCCAGGAGCGATCCGGTCACTCCACGCGGCCCTACCACGCACCCTGGAGAAGCCTCGGGGCTGTGCGGGTGGGAGGGCGGCGGCGGCGCCCCCACCCCACCCACTTCTGCATATCATGGATTTTAGTGCATTGCGGGTGGGGTGGGTCCCTAACCCCCGCAATCGGCGGGGGGTTACTGTACATAATATCTCTCAGTGTGGCACACAAAATCCAGAGGCAGTTTCCAGACATTTTTGTTATTACTGTGTGCTGTCAAGTTGAAACTGACTTATAGCGACTCCAACAGGAGTTTCAAGGTAAGTGTGATATTTAAAGAGTGGTTTTTATCAGTGCCAAATCCCCGGTGAATTTTTGTGGCTGAATGGGGTTTTGAACCCTGGCTTCCAGAGTCCTAGTCCATCACTCGATCCACTATACTACAGTATCAGACACAAATGACTAGAGATGGGCACGAAACGACCATTTTTTCATTACTGTTCTCCGTTATTCATTCTGTTACATAATGGTACGAATAACGACTGTTGCGATGGGGCAGGCCCGAACCGAACAGAACCAAGAAAATTTTCTTCGGTTCTGTTCGTTTCCATTACTGGTGTCGTGCTGCTCACGCAATGAAAAATGGAGCAGCGGAGGGTGGCTAGAGGGGGCTGGCATCCCGCATCCATTCATGGAGGCGGGATCCCAGCCCCCTGTCCAGCCATCTCCGATTGGTGAATGACAGCCCGCAAGGCTGTCATTCAACAAGCGGAGGGTGGCGAGAGGGGGCTGGGCCTGGCGGAGCCTCTTTGCCCCCTCCCCACCAGAGCCGACACGAGACTTTGCCGGTCTCACGAGAAGAGGCGGGATCCGAGCCCCTATGAGGGCTGGGCTCCAGGATCTTGGCCTCTTCGTCGGCACTCGGCAGGCTTTGGAGGGGAGGACATTGGAGCTCGGCTGCGCCCGGCACCATCTTGGCCACATGGTGAAGCGGCGATGGTGCAGCCGGCTCGGAAGCAGGAGTGGAGGGCGTCATTGGAGCACGGGGGAGTGCAGCAGCACCCCCTACAGGTTTTCCAGGTCTAGGCCCAGGGGGGTGCGGGGCAGCGGTCTGCTGGGGCAGCAGCTCCCAGGGCGGAATGGTTCCCAGGGAGAACGGCCCCAGTTAGGGCGGCGCTGTGTGGGGCTCTGGGGTGGCGACCTGATGGGGTTGGTGGACAGAGCGGCGGATCGGTCCTTGGGGAGGGGGGCCAAGGGAGGGCGGTACTCAGCGGTGCTCTGGGGGTGGCGGCCTGTTGTGGGTGGTGACTGGAGCAGCGCCCGGCTCCGGGAGGGCTCCCTGTGGCCACGGGATTGCTCTCCCAGCAGGCTTGCCACTCACTGGCTGGTGGCGCCCAGCCCCGGGAGGGCTCCCCGTGGCTGCGGGATGGCTCTCCCAGGAGGCTTGCCCTGGCCCCAGGAGGGCTCCCCGTGGCCACAGCTTGCCGCACCCGAAAAACAAAGAAACAGAAATGAAGCGGGCCCCGGGGGCCTGAAAAACGGAAACAGAACGAAGCAGGCCCCAGGGCCCGAATAAAAAACACGAAATACCATTTTGGCATTTCGTGCCCATCTCTACAAATGACTGCAATTTACAGGACCTCCAAGAAGCAAGATTCACACGGGATTCATGTGAGGAATATGTGGGAGGCTGTTGTAATTCATAAAATATCACTCACCAGATCCTCATAAAATCTGCTATTCAGCTTTGAACTGGCATTTTATGCCTCTTGGAGTCCATTGCTTACTGGGCAAGAGCAGAAATGGAAGTTGCCACTGGTAGATAATCGTGCATAAAAAATAGAAGCAATGCTCAATCTAACTTTTGTTAATAATGTTCTGATGAAGGCAATGGTAAACTACTAATGAGTATTTGTATATCAAAAACCTTTTGGTAAAATGCTCCAAAACAAAACAAGGAATAGTGGTGGAAGATGTGCATCCCAGGGCAGAAGGCCCACTATCAGCCATGGAAGGGGAGGCAAGGGATAAATACAGATAGCACTGTTGAAGAGCTTGGATTAAAGCCAAAATGACATCTAGAGCACAGAGGGAAGAGGAAAAACCAGTGCTGTACACATATATAACTGGAACATTAAATTGGAGTAGGAGATTATTTATCAAATCGGTATAAACTGATTTACTCTGGAAACAGGAAACTCAGACAACATGGCTCAGGGTGGCAAGATGTAACATAGATAGTAACAGGTTATAATGTGACCTCTAAATAGTACCAGGCAGACTTCATGGAATGCCTATGACATATTTATCATGTAAATCTACATAGATGCTGCAAAGAAAAAATTGAACACTTTTTATGCAAGTGTTGAGGAGGAAATTGATCACACATCAGTACAGGATGCACTAATAATCATAGGTGACTGGAATGCAGAAATTGGAAATAAAACAGAACCTCCTTCTGCATAAACATTACTAGGAGTGAAATGAGTTAAAGACCATTTAGTACAAATACTGTACCAACAACTAGAGTAAGAAGAACACTAAACAATTAGAATATCAAAATATAATTTAAATAATGTTTATTTTACATGAACAAAGACAATTCTAATAATAATAACCAATGTGAGAACAACAGAGGAAAATGAAAAATGAGGAGAAAAGCAAAGCAAAGCAAAGCAAAGTGTTCTGCTTATATACCGCCCCCTCACCACTCCAAGTAGGCTCTGGGCAGTTTACAATTTTAATAACTGTGTGCAGGCTATACATTCCCCCCACCCCCCCAGCAATCTGGGTACTCATTTTACCAACCTCGGAAGGCTGGAAGTCTGAGTCAACCATGAGCCAGCTACCTGGGATTGAACCCCAGGCCGTGAACACAGTTTTACCTGCAGTACAGGCATTTAACCACTGCACCACGAGAAAGAGATATATTTCAAAAGTTCCATCAAAAGAAATCAAAAGAAAATTTAAACCAAGATTAGATCAACTGAAAAACTATACAGAAAAGAGGCAAGGAAGACAGATTTCATCAAGAATGAATGCTGTAGCAGAAAAAAAAACTGTGCAGTTTTAGAAAGTGAAATGAACACTGCTCTCAGAGCATTTGGGAGAAATAAAGAACCAGGAACAAACTGGATACCACTACAGCTATTTCAAACCTCAGATCCTAACTGAGAGTATGCCAACAAATACAGGAAATAAATGGCTTGAAGGCTCCAATCCAATCCCAAAGAAAAGAGTAATCATTCCAGATTGCAGATAAACCAAGGTTACTCCCAGGCACATAGCAGGGTCCCATTTTATGTCTCAGGAAGGGGTTGTGGTGGCCACATGCTGGGCATCTTCTTTCCAGTCACCCTCAAGTTCTCATTTTCTTTGTTTATCCCAAGTCTTACTATTTATCTTTTCCAATGAAACTGTAACATGTATCAAGATGTGCTCACCCCTTTGTGGGGAGGGGGCTGATTCGTATCGCTGTTACCTCCCCAGAGACTGCAACCTATAAAAGCTGTCTGCATTTCATCTGCAATGTAGGTAAGCCCCAGCCCCTAAAGAATTCATATGCATTTAAAAAAATATTGGCACCTTTGGTCTTGCACATTTCTAAAATTCATGCACAGTTTGTGTGCTTTTTTTCTTTCTTTCTGGAAAATGCGGAGGTACAATAATGTTGTTCTTGCAGGTAAACATGAAAAATGCAAAGTCTCCTACAGAGCAAGTGTGTGAGTTGACCTGAAAAGTTTTTTTTATCAAAATACAAAGTGTTTGTGCAACCCTCCCTCCCCCACATAGAGTTTTACTAATTGTACTACCGATAGATTCCCCCTGGACATGAAAAATCTCACAGCAGCTGTCAGATTTTCCAGTGGCGGTATTGCTTTGTGTTCAGATGCCACTTTTTTTTTGCTGAAGCTTAAAAGATTTGCAAGTCTTACTCTAAAATCACAAAATGAATGGATTTCAGAGGGAAGATGAATTTAGACTTGACTTTCTAAATAGTTTGGATAATAAGTGCTTTAAACAAGGAGCCCAGCTGCTGCCATGTTTCACTTCTTAAGATTTCCCACCTACTATTTCCTGTATTTCCCTTTTTTTTAAAGAGGACCCTGCGAAACATCCATGTTGTTTGACATCAGACGGTTGCAACAACGTTTTGCCGGAGAAAGGACGATAAGCTTTCGCAGCTCACATCGGTGACTGATGTGTAATTGCCTCCCTTAGATAAGGTTAAGGTGGGGCAGGAAAGCCCTAGGAAAGCACCCTGCCTCATAAAATGTGGAGTGAACTGCCCAAAGGGAGCATATGCCTCATTGCTATGGAAAGCATCATTCTTCCTTGTTCAGTTTTTTTTTGGGGGGGGGCACATCTTTACTATAAGAAAGTACCCTGACATATACCCCTCCCGATTCGTCTACATAGGATGCATCTAGTGTGCTCGTTAGGATATGTTCCTGGTTGCTTCAGCTAGTCTCCTGAATTAAGTACTGTAGTTAATTACAGTAGAATCTTTTTTTTTTTTTTGGCAGCTGCCTTCATATGGTACGATGTTGCCTGTACAGAGCATGTGGCTACAAATCACCTTCATTTTATATAGGGTGGTTTCAAATTGTAGAGGGAACTGTGAAAAGCCATTGAGTCAGTCTTCCATCTCCAGTTTGGACGTTCAAGGTAATATGCAAAAGTGGGGTGGGGTGGAGGAGATTATATCTCTTCTAGGGAAGAAAGGCCAACCAAAGGCATGAGCGTCCATTTCCTTAATGGATATAGGTTCCCTTTTTTCTTTGTCTAGCCCAAAATTTCAGAAAGGGGGTACTTGGTGGTTTCTCTGCCTACCCTACATTGTTATAGCAAAAGGATACCACTAATCTCGTCCTATGAAATAATGGGATTTGTAGTTTGATGAGGCAGTTATAATTCTCTGCTTGGCAACTGTCACAAACTCTCCTAAAGCTCCTCAACAGTTCTTCTAAACCCAAATTCTGAACTGAATTGGGCTGATTTGTGTGAGGTCCAGATCAAAGTGGAATGGTCAGGTTTGGGTTGGGGCAAAGCTAAGCAAGTCTATATGTTAATTCATTTCTGGAGTGCAAAATGGACCAAATGAGACACACCTCATGGCAGTCTTTTTTTTTTAAAGCAAAGATAGAGGGCCCCGGTGTGCAACCTTGAAGCTGGCTGTCCAACATGCGACAAGTTTAAGCCCCTCTTTAGGCTCTGTAATGGCTACAAATTCCATGCACATCAGTGTAAACAAAACAAAACAGTATTATAGCAACTGCATCTTTCTAATGCAAATCAGTGGAAGGTTTAGAAATTTAATCAGATCTAGGGCACACAATGAATAAGACAAGACCCAAATCATTTTGGACCAAATTGGAATTCATTCCAAAGTAGAGATGGGCACGACTTAGCGGTATTCCCGTTTCCGTTTCCGTTACTCGGTTCCGTTACTCTACGGAAACGGTAACGGGAATTACTCCCCCAGACTTCGAGCTCGAACCGACGAACGAACAATTTGGTCTGATTTGTCAGCTCGTTACTTGCATCGCGAGAAGCGATGCCACACGCGGCACAGAAAAAAAGTTTTTAAAAGTTAAAAAAACCCGGTTCCCGGCCAAAAAGCATGAGGAAAATGCCTGCCGTGCCTCAGGGCACCTACCAGAGGGGTTGTTTCTGGAGGTCCCCGGCAATGGGTCCTCGGCTGCTTGGTGGGACTCGCCGCAGGCTCGCAGCCAGCAAAAAGCCCAGTCTCGCCGGCCGCCGGCCGCCGCAATTAAAGCGGGAAGCAAGCGGCACGGACGGCACAGGGCTCGGGAAAAACTCTCCCCCCGGTTTCCCGGGCCAAAAAAGCAGGCGGGAAAATGCCTGCTTGACTAAGGGCGCAGGGCACCTACCGGAGGGGTGGTTTCGGAGGGGGGGTCCCGCCTCCCCCCCGTCCTGGGCAGCCGGACTCGCGAGTCGCCATCGCCATGCCATGCGGGGCCCCAAAATGGGCAGTACAATATTGTTTTTGAAATCGTGGTCCAAAAACACACAAGCACAACAGAAACACGCGAAAATTTATAAACTGCCAGATTTTTCACAGTAGCAGTGGGTTTTTTCTTGCAACAAAATGTCTCTCCCCCCTCCTCCTCTGTCCTCCATTGATTTTATTTTATTTTATTTTATTTACACCTGCGCAGTGCGCAATGATGGGCTGGCCAAGTGGCCAGCCATGTGGGAGTGGACAACCATGCAAATTTTTGGAGCCATCCCAGCAGTCGCAAACACTTGGCCATGGAGACTTCTGGGATGTGCCAAAAAGCCCCCTAAAACCTGCCCTAGCCCTAACCCTAACCCTTGACTCCGTACCCATACGTCACAGAATGTCTTCTTAGTGGGTCAGAGAGGCACCCAGAGGTGCAACCCACTAGCCCACCGTAACCTTACCCGTCACTAGCCTAACCCTAGCTCTTGCACTAAGCCACCTTAAAGCCAGATCTACTTGCTTGCATTGCACTACACGCAGCAAGTACAATTCCCTTCTGTGTGAGACATGGGGTGCCAGAGCCTTGTGACGGGTATGACCCTATCATTCTCACACTGGTCTCACGTCTGCACATTATGTTATGCAATATCCATATGGCTATTGCATAGCATTTGCAGCACGAGGTGAGGAAGGGAGACCCCCATGTAGAGGGGTGTCTCTTGGAGCCTGCTTCCCCTTCCTAGTGGCAGGAGGCACCCACGGGTGCCTCCAGGAGCCCACTTTCCCTTTATAGTGGGCCAGAGGAGGCACCCCCCCCACAAAGAGTGCCTCCAGGAGCCCGCAGTTGAAGTAAAAACCAGTACTAACGACAACGAAACCCAAAAAACAAAAAAACGAACCGACTAATTTTTGCGAATTTTTGCGAAAACCGGAAACGACCCGAAATGGGACTGGCCCGACTAACGACAACTCGAAAATTTTTTTTTTCAAGTCGTGCCCATCTCTATTCCAAAGCCCTAAACCTGGATTGTGGGATCCATGCACAGGAGCCACCTGACCAAGCATCTGTCAAGTCAGTGGGGAAAAGAGCCAGGGGAAAAACATAGACAGTTACTTCACATCCCTCTCATCGCTTTTCACAGTCCCACTTGGGACCGGTACGAGGAACTCTTACCGCATGTCCATTGCATGATGATGGGAGTTCGTCCAAACCACACCCTCTGAACTGAGATTAAAGCGGGATGAGCGATTCCCCTCCCTGGGCTCGGGAATCTGCTTGTCTCGGTTCTCATTCCGAGATGAGTGCCCGTGAGGTAAGGCTCATCACGCAATGTGCCATTCTCCCTCTAGTGGCAGGAGTGCAAAGTCCCATTCGCCAGTACATTCCCTATGGAGTCAGCAACACAGTGCAGAGAGATTAAACTCAAACTTAGCTCCGTAATGCATTGAAGGTAAAGTAGAGGAGATTCGAAAGATCGAAAATAGAAGGTCAGACCCCCCCCCCAAGAACGAAGGCTGAGAAGTGCAGATGTTGTCATGAAACAAGGACGTGTAGTAACAGTCATCATGGTACCATCAATCACACCTGTAGGTACACGTGAACAGGGACAGTGCCGGGACAAGACCACGTGACTGCGAGTGATGTGATCAAGAAACAAATGTCAACCCGGAACGAGGAAGGACGTGAAGTAACCGCCTTAGACAACTGGGGTTGGAACAGTTAGAGAGCCAAATTGGAAAAACCTGGAAAGAGTGCAACGGGAAGCAGCAGTTGAAGTAAAGTATGACCCCCATATCCACTGATTCATTACCCACAGATTCAGTTATCCACGTTTGGTAGAGGAAAAGTTAAATAAATAATTCAGCAGCTGCAAAGCTACTGTCGCAAAACAGCAGCAGTAAAGCAAGCTACTCTCACAAAATAGCAGCCGTAAAGCAAGCTGCTCTCATAAACAGCAGGTGTAATGCAAGCTACTGTCACAAAACAGCAGGTTTTGGGGGTGTTGTTGTTGTCTCTTATCCAAGGTTTTCATTATCCACAGGAAGGCCTGGAATTGGTCCCCAGTGGATACTGTGGTCCTACTGTACAGCCTCTTCTGAACTTTAATTTTGAAGATAATCTAAAAGCTCTCAGACATTTAGAGTTAGGACTGATCTTAAGGGGACCTTGTATAATGTCCCATAATGAGGCTGCCTAAGAGGCTCTTGGCATAATTATGTGCCAGTCATATTGATTCAACACACAGAACTTCCTACAAAGAAATAATAGGTACAACCATCTGGCCTGTTTCCTCTCCCCTTTTTTGTTGCTGCTTAATAGTCTTCTTGGCATTCTTAACTCTCTACTCTGCAGTTTGCCAATGTGGTCTGTGGCATGTTAGAACTCATAAGCCAAAATCCTGTTGCACAGTTTTGCAAAAGGTGTAACTTCCAGAGGCTAAATGGCCCTAACTTAAGATATCTCTGCAGGCATTATCTGTTCCAGGCTGAATTGAGCAACCGAGCATACTGGCAGATAATCTCTATGGAGATTTCTTAACTTGCAGCAATCCCACTTCTACAAATGATGCCTTTTGCACAGGATTTCAACCAGTGTGTGTTTAGGATTTGGGAAGAGCCTTTCCTTGTCACTCCCCCCCCACCAAAACCAAGACTCCTTCCCCTATGCAGCAGCATCTTAAGGGCCTGACTTCATGGAACAAAGGGTCAGGGAGGAACCCTGTGCCCTCCTTTCAGCTCTAAGCCTGGATGTGGAGAAGAGGGTTGTAATGTGAAACAGGCTTCTGATGTAGGGCTGCTCACATCAAGAGCTGCAAGGCGATCTCTCGCTTTGTGACTAATAGAGGCACTCTGAGCTCTTGGCACTGAAGCAAGCCCACACACCTCTGCTTCCCTCCCAGTAGATCAGAGCTGGAGCTGGAGGCCTGTTATATGGCCCTGCCGTTGCATGCACCCAGCAACACAAAGTCAAAGCATATCCTCCAGCTTTATTACCTGCATTCCACAATTCCAGGATCTTTGGAAAAGCCTTGGATTCATCTCCCTCGCCAAACCCCTGGCTGACACTCAACTATCTAAGGGATTAACCAAGTTCATCAATGTTATACTATGTACTATTTCCAAAAAAAAAAAAAAAACAAACAAAGTAAAGCTGTGTTTTAATGCACTTTTAGAAGTAAATCCCAAGTACCTACTGTATAGGGAACAAGAGGAGAAGTACATGCTGTACAAAAGGCACATAAAAACTCCAGCTGCTGTTTCTTGCAGGGGGAAAGCAGTTTTGCGAAGTGTCCTATTGGGAGAACAAAGGAGGAGGCAGGAAGGGGATGCTTCAACCTTCGCCAACTGCCTTCTCGATTTGTCTTTCTTTCCAGGAGCTTCGGCAGGCATGATTGGAGCAGAAACAGATGAAAGAGGGTTTTCAGGAGGAAAGTGGAAACGAAACTCTACCCCAGGCCACTTATAAGTACATAAGAACATAAGAAGAGCCATGCTGGAACAGGCCAAAGGCCCATCTAGTCCAGCTTCCTGTATCTCACAGTGGCCCCACCAGATGCATCTGGGAGCGCACAAGACTAGGTATCTGTCTCCTGGTACCACTGCTCAGCATCTGGCCCTTGAAGTACCCTGGTTTTAAGCCTGGAGATTACACATCTCCCTCATGGTTTGTAACCTGTGATGGACTTTTCCTCCAGGAATCTGTCCAATCCCCTTTTGAAGGCATCCAGGCCAGATGCCATCACCACATCCTGTGGCAGGGAGTTCCATAGACTAACAACGCGCTGGGTGAAAAAAGATTTTCTTTTGTCTGTTCTAACTCTCCCAGCCCTCAATTTGAGTGGATGTTCCCTAGTTCTGGTATTTTGTAAGGGGGAGAAGAGAGTCCCTCTATCCACTTTACTCATGCTCTGCATTATTCTGTACTCCTCTCTCACAACCTTTTTGTTTCTATAAGCAATATCTGGATGAAGACTCTTCCATTACATTAAACTTCGAGAAATGGAGCAGGATATGTGTGTGTGTGTGTGTGTGTGTGTGTGTGTGTGTGTGAGAGAGAGAGAGAGAGAGAGAGAGAGAGAGAGAGAGAGAGAGAGAGAGAGAGAACCCCCTTCTCTCCACCAAAAGAGTAGTCACTGAATATTTCAACGGAACTGGTTTTCTACTCCCATGGCCATCAATCGTTTACTGTGTTCATTTTCACGTTTTATGAACTCCCTGGGTCTCATTTGCTTTGATGTACATCTATTGTATCCAAGTGGTGCTACCCTCCACAGGTTATCTTACAGAGTCCTGCTCAATAGAGTGTTACAGAAGAACTCAGTATTTCCAAAATAACAAAAGATAGGTTTGCACGCTTCAGTTCCCAAGAGAGAAGACAAGGACCATCAATCTATCTGGCTGCTAGAGGGGTCAAAAGACTGCTTTGTCAGCTGTCCAATCCATTATCTCCTCCAAATAGCAGGAGTTCTCTTAGAAAAAGGCCACTGTATACTCTCCTATCTGACATCATCAGAACTGCAGATACTTACCACCCCTTTAAGGAATTTGCAGGCGCCCCAGAACCATTTAAGAAAATACTATAGCTTGCAAACAATAAGAACTCTTGCTTCCCAGTTTTCTTTCCCACCAGGTCATGTTTGGGCACAATGGTAGGAAATAGGCACATAATCAAAATAAATACAATAATGCGATGCCTAAGCTATTTTGCAACATATATCTCCCATACACCATGAGAGCCCCATAAATCCCTTAATCTCTGCTGTCTCATTAATAAGTGTTTCCAAAGTGCACACATTGCACCAAATTCATGGGATGCACTGAATTAATCGTTTTAATAACAGGGTGCCTTAGTTTGACATCAGAGTTGCCAAGTGGCTAGATTAAGTAACAGAACAGTAGAATTACGGAAATCTAACACAATCCATTCATTGGCATTTCACGTAATTGCCACTTCCTCTTCGTAACCCTTGTGTGGCAACACATTGTTCAACCTTTTGATCACAGGAAACATTGCCAAGAATCTGTGGTTGCATTCACCGAAATCTTAGTTCATGCCTGATGACAATGCAAATGCATGTCCAGGGTGAAAAAAATGGACAGACCTTTCATAAAGTGCGATCTATATGACAATAGATTCTGCCACCAATTCTACACTTCCTAGCCCATATGACAGAATTTCCTTGGAAAACCCATTGCTTGAATAAAGACAAAAACAAACTTCATTATATCATATTCCCTATTATGTAGAGCTTTCCCGGGAGATTTAAGGTAACAAACACTGTTCTCAGTCACACTGGATGATTGGCTTCCACACTGTACTAGCTCTGAATACAGAATTACTCATTCCCTCACACAGGCACATTTCATTTCACTAGATGTTATATTGTATACAACAGTGGAACAACATCTGCATCAATACTTTTTCCCTATAGCACACTACTGTATCATTTAGCCTTGAAAAAGGAATACTGAGGGGAGATATATTACCACTTTTCAAATACCTGATTACCTATCAATTATTTTTAAAGTGGCATTATACTCCCTTTAGTCATCTTATCTTGAGGCTAAAAGATATACTAATGTGCCACAGGGGGAAAATGGTGGAGGGGCAGAATCAGTTCTTAATCAAGGTAGATTTTGGCTGAATACCAGGGGAAAAGTTCTTAACTGTTAGAGCAGTAGGGCAATGGAACCAATTACCTTCAGGAGTGGTGAGTGCTCCAAAACACAAGGTAGTCAAGAGAACATTGGATATCCATCTGTTCGATCTGGACTCAATGATCTTATACAGTGATACCTTGAGTTACAAATGCCCCGAGTTATGAAAAATTCGAGTTATGAATATAAATCCATGGGTATAGGAAAATTCAAGTTATGAAAAAGCCTTTCTTTTTGAGTTACGAAAGGGAAAGGGAAAAGAAAGACTCCTTTTCAAAATGGCTCCTGATTGTTTGCAATAGCAATACTGCTGTCTTGTGGCCACCTGACTATAACATTGCAATTAGGAAGACGGAGCCATTTTGAAAAGGAAAGCTGAGAACTGGGGCTTCCCTTTTTTCCAGTGACCTTTTCAAACTGCCCACTTTGGAAATATTTGGTACTGTTTTGGGGAGTTTTTGGGACCTTTGGTAGATTTTTCAAGTAGTTATAAGGTAAGTAGCTCATCTTGTATTGTTTGCTTGCCTGTTACTGTGCTTTTTGCTTTGGGGGGGGGCAATTTCCCGTGTGGAATAGATTAATCCATTTCTAATGCCAAGTTACAAAAATTTCGAGTTACAAAACTGCATTTGGAATAGATTATTTTTTTAATTAGAGTTACCACTGTACATCCCTTCCAACTCATTTATTTATTTATTTATTTATTTATTTATTTATTTATTTGTTTGTTTGTTTGTTTGTTTGTTTGTTTGAGTATTTTTACCCAGCCTTTCTCCTTGGAAAAGGACCCAAGGTGGCCTACAGTAAGGAGAGATAATATAAAGTACAATACATTTAAGACACATTCAGTTTGAGAAACAGCGAATTATTTCTATGATGAATTCTATGATGAATGGACTCACATAATATACCATAGTTTTCCATCTATACAACGCCAATATGTATAAGACAACTCTTTGCAGAGACAAGGTAAGGACAGTTTATCAACTGTACTGCTCTCTCCTCAGCTTACTTCCATGTATAAGACAACTGTCAACTTTTAGTCTAACGATTTTAGACACAAATATAATTTTATACATGGAAAAATACAGTACATTTTTGAAGTTGTTTAGTGTGGTTGCATCTAAAAGCTATTGAACTGAAATATTTAGAAGGTCAATAGATTCAAATGTAAACCTAATAACAAACTAGAATAGTTGATAACTTTTAGGCTACTAGTAAAATAACAAAAAGTTGCAAATATTTCGAGGCCAACTTGTTTTGCTTCTATTGGAAATACTGAGATACCAAGAAAGAGCTGCCCCCCTCATATGTACCAAGAAGGAGGCAAATGGACAGTCAATGGAAGCACAACAAGATTGCAAGCACTAGGTAATATCTGTCCATTCTATTTGATCCAATTGGTTACATCGAGTGGATTTTTCTAAATTTTATTCCAAGCCCCAAATGAATTGCATGGGTCTTCTGCGCCAACTCTCCTCTGGCCAAGCAGGGGCCATTAGCCTTGAAGTGCCACATGGAGAGAGGATGTGTGAATGTGTGTACCTGATCCATCTTGTTTGAAGGACTGGACTGTAAAAACACTCTGTAACTTCAGATGCAGCCTCACATATCTGCTCCAGTCCTCAACTAAGAAACTACCTGGCATTTATTTTCATCTTGCCAAGAACTAACTCCTGGAAACTCCATCTTTTGCCATGCTTGAACTTTTGGTACAGCTCTGAGAAAGAGGGTATCACCCTCAAACTATCAACAACTTTTTTGTTATTTTATTAGTAGCCTAAAAGGTATCACATATTCTAGTTTTGTATTTGTTTTTTGTGATGGCTATTCGGCTCCCCAATTTGTTTTACTTCAAATGTAAACCTGTGAACATTCCAAAGGTTTAGGAAGTTAGAAAAGACTCCCACATTTTAAGGGCTTCGAGATAACACTCCTCCATTTGAAGACATCTTCCATTAGAGGAGTCCAAGTCCAGGTCCAATGTAAAGAAAAAGAATAATAAAAGAAGATCAGCCACTTTGAAGTTGCCCATCCACAATGAGAAACTGGACAGGGGACTCACGAAGGGTTACTTGGGTGCTGGCACCCCAATTTGAGTGGGAAACGTGTACATTTTGCTCCAAGGATAAAAATCATTTTTAAACTTGGCATCTGCACAGATAGATCAGTGCCGTTCATGGAAATCAGTGTCCTCTTCTGCCCTCTCTTTAGCGACATATGTCCCCCACCCCACCCCAGTAGGGAATCAGCTGTAGAAATCTGAGGAAGTTAAGAAACAAAAGAGAGTGAGTAAGGAACATGCAGGAGCCGTGAAAAGGGGCAGTAGGGCTAAGTCACAATGCAATCCTTTTAAACGTCTATTCAGAAGCATTTACCAGAGGGACCAGCCAGAGCTGATGCAGCAAACAGAACCATTTGCTATGGTCATAGTATGTGCCTCCCAGAGAACCATTGAGAGCAATGGCTCTATGCGGTACCCTCTCTGGGAAATGTTTGGCAATGCAGTAGCAGCCTAGGGACTGACACCCAGGGAATGGCAGTAGAGATGGGCACGACTTGAAAAATTTTTTTTTCGAGTTGTCGTTAGTCGGGCCGGTTCCGTTTCGGCTCGTTTCCGTTTTTTGTGAAAATTTGCAAAAATTAGTCGGTTCGTTTTTTCATTTTTTTGTTGTCGTTAGTACTGGTTTGGGGAGGGGGTAGCGGGCTCCTGGAGGGAGCTGCAGGAGTCAGCCAGAGCCACAAGTGACGGACTGGCAGACTCTTTGCACCCGCTGTGTCTCACGTACTTGCATGTAGTGCAATGCAAGTAGATCTGGCTTAGGGTTAAGACGGGTTAGCGCAACGGCTAGGGTTAGGCTAGTTACGGGTGAGGTTAGGGTGAGTATTGGGGTGCACCTCTGGGTGCCTCTCTGACCCACTTAGAAGGACAGTGTACTGGCGTATGGGTTAGGCTTAGGGTTCGGGTTTGGGCTACGATTAGTGGGCTGTTTATGCCTGATTGGCACATCCCAGAAGTCTCTGTGGTCAACCTGGCCAAGGGGCCATGCGATTGGTGGAAAATTTGCATGGTCTACTCCCATGGGCGAGCCCATCATTGCAAATGTGCAGGTGTAAAAAAATAAAATAAAATAAAATCAACGGAGACTTTTTTTTGCAAGAAAAACCCACTGCTGCTACTGTAAAAATTCAAGCATTTAAAATAGCTAATTTTCGCATGTTTCTGTGGTGCTTTGGTGGGGTTTTGGGCAACGATTTCAAAAAAAATATTGCGGTCACCATTTTGGATCCCCCCCCCACCGCATGGCAAATGGAGACACCCTCCCAGCCTGGTACAGTCAGCAAAACCTGGCCATGCGATTGGTGGAATGGCTCCAAAACTTTGCATGGTCCACTCCCATGGGCGAGCCCATCATTGCGAATGCGCAGGTGTAAAAAAATAAAATAAAATAAAATAAAATAAAATAAAATCAACGGAGACTTTTTTTGCAAGAAAAACCCACTGCTGCTACTGTAAAAATTCAAGCATTTAAAATAGCTAATTTTCGCATGTTTCTGTGGTGCTTTGGTGGGGTTTTGGGCAACGATTTCAAAAAAAAAATTGCGGTCGCCATTTTGGATCCCCCGCACTGCATGGCAAATGGATGCGCCCTCCCAGCCTGGTACCAGCAGCGCAGCAGTAGCAATAGCCAAGGAGAGGGGGGCGGGGAAACCCCCCCCCCCAAATAAAACACCCTTCTGGCCTGGTAGGTGCCCTCAGACAGTTTTCGCCTACTTTTAGGGCCGGGAATCGGTTTTTTTTTTAAACTTTTAAAAACTTTTTTTCTGTGCCGCTTGGCATTGCACGATGCAAGTTACGAGCACAACAAATCAGACCAAATTGTTCGTTCGTCGGTTCGAGCTCGAAGTCTGGCGGAGTAATTCCCGTTTCCGTTTCCGTAGAGTAACGGATACGAGTAACGGAAACGGAAACGGGAATACCGCTAAGTCATGCCCATCTCTAAATGGCAGCATACTTAATTCAAAGGCTCTTACTTCCATGTAGCTACATGTAGGCTCACAAACTTTGTGAGCTTCTGAACTACCCTCATCCATCCTACAACATGGAGCACGCAGTCACCTAGCTAGTCATAGGCAGACAGATGAGGCCCTGCATAAGAACATAGGAACATAAGAAGAGCCATGCTGGATCAGGCCAAAGGCCCATCTAGTCCAGCTTCCTGAATCTCACAGTGGCCCCACCAGATGCGCCTGGGAGTGCACGAGACTAGATATCTGTCTCTTGATACCACTCCCCTGCATATTGTCCTTGAAGTACCCCGGTTTTAAGCCTGGAGATTACACATCTCCAGCATGGTTTGTAACCTGTGATGGACTTTTCCTCCAGGAATCTGTCCAACCCCCTTTTGAAGGCATCCAGGCCAGATGCCATCACAACATCCTGTGGCAGGGAGTTCCACAGACTAACAACGCGCTGGGTGAAAAAAGATTTTCTTTTGTCTGTTCTTACTTTCCCAGCCCTCAATCTGAGTGTATGTCCCCTAGTTCTGGTATTTTGTGAGAGGAAGAAGAGCGTCCCTCTATCCACTTTACTCATGCTCTGCATTATTTTGTACGTCTCAGTCATATACCCCCTCAGGCACCTTTTTTCCAGACTAAAGAGCCCCAAATGTTTTACCCTTTCCTCAAAACGGAGGTCCCTCAGCCCAGTAATCATTTTAGCCATTCTCTTCTGCACCTTTTCCAGTTCCACTATGTCTTTTTTGAGACATATGCTCAAGTACTGAGTGCATAACTGCACTAAGAGTATGCGTTTGTAATTTTAATTAAAGTAAGTTCCTTTAAATGGGTAGATGAAAAGCATTCCAAAATGCACACTGTCAGCCTGAAGAAAAACACTCAAGTTATTACCATATCATTATCAGTCTCACTGGGTACACTGTATATAATTGAGTATCCTTTGTGTTTCCTCTTTTTCTGTTACTTCAGTCCTATTCTTTTTATTATCTGTGTGAGCCGCTCTGACCTAAATTGTCTGCAATAAACATTGCCTTGTTTACTTCAATTCCATTCTACTTGTTTGGAGCTCGGGTCTAAATCTAAATGTTGATCCCAACTAGAGCAGATCCACTGAATCAACATCAGTTTTGCAGATGTTGACTTAATACTCCTGTTCATTTTGCGGGTCTCTTCTACTTGATCCGACTTAATGAGATTTACCCTTTTGGAAGAAATAGCCATGTTAGTCTTTGCAAGCATATCAGCCGAAAAGAAAAGAAAAGAAAAAGGTGGAGGGGAACCAGACAAAAGTGTTGTGGTATCTTATAAGACTGATTACTCTATTACTACATGTGCTTTTGTGGATGAAGTCTACTTCCTTAGACAAGAGGAAGTGGACTTGAGTTTGGCCTTGTCTGGGAAGAAGACTTGACACAAGCACTCACGTTAAAATAAAGCAGGTAGTCTTTAAAATGCCACATTCTCTCTCTCTCTCTCTCTCTCTCACACACACACACACACACACTGAGATAGTTCTTCCCTACCTGCCTTCATTCAGCTCTCTTGTCATTGACCTTCTCATTCACCTCAACCCATCACTGGTCCCAGACATTACATTTTATCCACCACAGTAGCTGAGGGGGGGGGGAGGTGTTTCAACATCTAACAGATTTACCTGAGCCTGAAGTTTTATTTTATATATTTTTCAATATAACTTTTTTGTTGTGATGTTTAAAAAGTAATTCACTGTCAGTTATCTGTTACAATGTTTAAAAAATAACTTTTTTGCATTGATCACTACATTTTACTAAAAAAATTTTTTTTTGAGAGGGGGAGAGAGAACCATTACACATTGAAAAATACTTTAAGGTACTCCTCTGAAGTACTGCAATATTTTTAATATACCAGAACATGTTCTGTGCTACACCAGTCAAGTACCTTCTTTTCCATTTGCTGCATTACTTTTGTTATACCTCTGTTACAATAACGATAGCAATAACAATAACAATAACGACAACATTTTACAAATAAATGGTTGGCTTCCATCTTGTTGCTTCCTAGCTCCATTTTCAGCCACGTAGAATTCTTCTGTAGAATTCCGCAAAAAGAAAGGATATACAGTTCCCAGAGAATTATATACAGTAAGAACAATGGAGCATTTCATAGAACTCTAAAGGACTCTAACATTCTAAAATGTTGGTTTCCTCTTCTCTGGCCTGCTACCTTTGCTCCATTTCCATAAGCAGAATCTCCTTCTTAGCCCCAAGGCGATGGTAATTGCCCAACAGCTGCTCAAACAGAGCTGTTTCAGGGTTCCTGTCATTCAAACTCTGCATTACAAATACAGTGGACCCTCGTATAACAAATGGTTTGTATAACATAAAACCTGTACAACATAATTTTTTTTGGAGATAGAGGAAATTTGCTAAACAGAATTGTCTATGGAGGCGAATCCGTACAACATAAAAATAGTCACAATTAGGGATTATTGTTTTTAATGCATTCCTATGGGAAATTTGTATAAAGGAAAATTTGCTTAACATAATTTAATTTGGAACGAATTAATTCCTTTATACAAGGTATCACTGTAATCGTTGCCACGGAAACCCAATGAGGACAGAAAAGAAGAATTAAGAGGCTTGAAAATGGGCTGCAATTAGCATTTGAAAAGATAAAAGGTAGCATGTACCCTTTCCTGCTATTATATAATATTTTATAGACAGAAATATGTTTTTCAAAAACACAATGTTTTAAAAATGTACAACAGTCACAACAATAAAAGAAAATTATATGGGGAAGACTACAGCACTGAGAAAATTTTCAAGATTAACATTTCTTGTTTAAATAGGCACAGCATAACGATTAAGAGTGCATGTACCCAGAGAGATAATTCACACAACCATACATCTTTATGGAGATGGACTTTCACATGGGAAAAGTCTATATGGTAGATAACAATTGTTGCCTGAATTAACCAAGCAAATCTGTGCCATCCCAGTGCCATGCAGGATTCCACTGCCGGCATAACTGATCTGCATAAATGCCAGAGGAAGTGAAGGAACATAAAGAAACAATATATAATATATATTAAGGAGACTTCAGGGAAGGAGGCAGTAGAAGTGGGAGAGGCGGAAAAAAGGAAAACGTATTGCTGCCTGAATGGTAGCAGTCTGGTTAGAAAACCCCATGGATGAACAAGTGGGAGAGGCTTATGGTACCCAAGGAAGAAGCAGAGAGAAGGAGGAGAGACGTAATGCCACCTAATCCTTCATATTGGGGAGAAAAGGAAGCAAGAGAGATTGGAAGGAAGATTAGAGAAGAGACAGCTAAGGTAGAGAGAGAAAAACGAGTGTGAGAGAGATGTAGAAACCAACCTGGGATAGAGAGATACGAATACCAAAACGATGGGATATTCCGTCGCCGAGAGCATGACTATACAGACTTGTGTTTATAACCACTTATAACTTTGTGCTTGTATCTCTCCCTGTGTGATCAGATTGACACTATGTTATCAATTGTTAGTTCCCAGCCCTCATAACTATTAGATGGTCTACCGTACAAGGTTACATGGTATTTATACTCTCTTCTTAACTGCTTGCATTCTCATTTAGCTTTAATGTTGTCTTAATGTCTTCTAATGCTGTAAGATACCCCTCAATTCCCTCTTCTTAAACCTGAAATGTCTTAATAGTACTGGTCTGTATATTGCCCCTCATTACTGTAAGCTGCCTTGGGTCCTTTTTCAAGGAGAAAGGTGGGGTAAAAATACTAATCAATCAATCAATCAATCAATCAATCAATCAATCAATCAATCAATCAATCAATCAATCAATCAATGAATACCAGGGAGCAAGATCCCAAGAAGATAAGTCCATTGGCTGCCATTACAGTATCACCAAACATGACATTAGAAGCAATTGCCCACTCAGACAGATATGGAAAACTGGACTTTATTGTTGAAAACCCATTTTTCATCTACTTGGGTATACAACTTTTCTTGGATGGGAGGGAAAAAAGTTGGACATCCATGCAGACCTCCCAGAAATAAAAATTAAAAGTTTGAACCCTGAGAAACTTTCCCTGTTAGGAGGTTTGAAGGCTAACTCTGAAGAACTCCAACCTGAGTGAGAGAATGAACCTTCACAATGGCTAACAAAACAAATACATCTTGGCTATTTTATATATAAAATTCCATTGGTATTTATGATAGGGGCAGTGGCGCAGTGGTTAAATGCCTGTACTGCAGGTAAAACTGTGCTCACGACCTGGGTTCAATCCCCGGTAGCAGGCTCAAGGTTCACTCAGCCTTCCATCCTTCCGAGGTTGGTAAAATGAGTACCCAGCTTGCTGGGGGGGCAATGTGTAGCCTGCACACTGTAATCAAAATTGTAAACCGCCCAGAGACTACTTGTAGTGGTATGGGGCGGTATATAAGCAGAACACTTTGCTTTTGCTTTGCTTTGCATGAAGGTTCCTTGAGTATGACAGGAAAAAAAAACCCTGCTACTAATTAGAATTGTTATTAATTAGAGGCCACACTGTGACTTCATGCAGTATTGAGAATCAGTTTTAGTTGCCAAGTGTCTTAGAAGAAAGAATAATGCTCCAAGTGATTTTTTAAAAAGTGTTACAGTAATTAAAAATAATGTATCAGTCTAGCTCTATGTCTGCCTGTCTGGTTTTCCCCCTATTATCAGTATGGCTGGAAGGCCATGAATCCTAACTTGATACCTTCTCTGTTTTTAAAATGGAATGATGAATTTTGATAAACTAAAAAAAAATATCCATAACCTTTAGATATTAGACATATCTCATCTACTGTGGGGACAAGGCTGGAGGTAGACCTGAAGGATTAATCTGTTGCAGAACCTGTTAAAAAAATTCACATGCTGCTTCCTTCTTGCAGAATCCAGAACTCTTGAATCAACTGCAACAGACCGAGATGCCCAATTCAGCCTTTTCTTACCATGTACAATTATATATCAAAAAAGGGTGACTGCACAAGTCCTATTTCCCCCTTATTTCTAGTTCTGAAGTAATCACCGTTTGTGTTTTGCTGAGATTCTCTTCACTTGTATCAGAAACCTGGTTTTCCAGGATTCCATCCATATGGGTAGGACCAATAAGTAGGACTGACTCTGCAATTCAGACTCGTCATATGAACAGAGAAATCAGATGTGACACTGGAGGGACAGGGATTCTTTTCATGAAACAGAGAATTCCTGCTGCATGGGAAAGAAAAGTGAGGAAAACAAAAGACTGAATAACTTGGGGATGTAGTGGAGGGAGAAGAAAAACAAGACAAGCAGTGTCAGAATTGAAATAATCTAAGATTAAACCAGACTTAACTGGTGATTAAATGAATAATGCCTTGCACATTTCACTTAGGTTCTGAACAACTAAAACTTGTCAGAACTGCTTTACCACCAACACATTTAATACAGTTATTGAGATTAACAGAGAGTGTCCAGTTTTTAACAAGGTGAATTTTAGTTAGTTCCTCTAGCAGTGCTGGACAAGTGCAGGGATTCAAAGAACAGAATTAGCTTCCAGTTCCTCAGTGTAGTTCACTCCTTTTTTCCTCATCAACTGGCACTTACTGTCTTAATAACTCACCCCACACATTAGTGGGAGAAAGAATTAAAGGCTTAGTTCCTTACAAATCAACAGCGCAAATACCAAACTGGCAAACATGGCAGACAGGCTTTCAGCAATAGCCATCAACAGACTCACAAACTGCTTCCAACAGACAAAAGAAGGAAGAAGAGTTACAGACCAGAAAGGTGGGGGTTTCTTGAAATTTAGAGGCAGGGAAGGAATTATTGGTTGGTGTTGTTAGTGACTGACAGTCCAGAAAGGTCAAACTGACTGAAGGCTGCATGTGAGGTTGTAAAACCTCCAACACATAGAAGCAGCAGGTTAGGTCATTAATCTGTCTAGCTCAGTGGTTTTTCAGGGGTTTAAGTTGTAGTATATCCAATACTGAGAACTGTTGTACATCCATAAAATAATTGTATATATAGAACTATTGTGCACCATTGGCTGCTGCCTGGTTGTAAAATCATTTTTGGGCACATGCCTAAAGAATTGCAGGAGCACGGTATAATAGTTCTTGCCAAGATATCTTGGTGGGAGGCAGTAAGTACAATAAGCTTAAGAGCATTTACTTTGCGTTAAAAATTGGCTTCCAAATAATTTTAGTAAAGGGTAGTAAAGGGTTTTCATCTACTGAAAATCTGAACACACTTGAGAGATCGGGTTTCAGAGCTCTTGAGTTTGATTATATTGTATCTATGATGAGCTATTTTTCCATTTTCAATTTAAACAGGGAATTTTATTCATGCTGAGGGCACCTAGTCCTCTCTGAGATCTGCTGGAAGTTCAACCTGTTCAAGTTGTTGCCATTGTCATCGTGTGGCTTAAAGATTCCTTGTAGAGATGGGCACGACTCAGCGAAATTTTCGTTTTCGTTTTCATTTTTTTGTTTCGTTTCGTAATGAAAACGAAAACGAAAATTTTTCAAAAACCAAAACGGAAACGGAAACGAAATGACCAATTTTGCTGTGGTTTTCGTTTTCGTTGTGGCAAATCCATTGAACTGAAAAGAATGCTAACGAAACAGCAATTTTTCATTTTCATTTTCGTTTTTTCGTTTTGTTACGAACCAAAATCGAAACGAAAAAATTTTTCAAAAACAAAGTGAAAAACGAAAATGAATTGAAACGGATCCCCAAACGACCAAACGAAAAATGAAACACAATTTTTTTGAGTCGTGCCCATCTCTAATTCCTTGTCCATCCATAAACCTGCAACTCCTGAGCATGTCAACACCCCTGTGCTGGGGTACCATTTCTGTTAGCAGAAACCATACTAGTTCACTCTCAGAGGGAATTTGAAAAATAAACAGTGGTGAGAAGAAAACCTTTCTTGATCTCTATAATCATCAGGCGAACAAAGTGAATATTGAGGATATTACAGATTTTTTTTTGTTATGCCAAGAAATAATTATTACCCACCTCTGTGAGTATTATACTTTACTGCTTATATTTCTACTACCAAGGTTTTTAAGTTTAACTATTGTCTAAGTCTTTGAACCTAATGCTTTAATACTGCCTGCAGAGTCAGGGTGCACAATAAACTTTTGAAGACACACGGGCTGGTTTATATGAATATTATATGTACACAATAAGTGCAATGTTAGTGTTGGAAAATTTAGGTTCAACACCAGCTGTTCCTCCATGTACAATAACGTTGCTCATAAAGCAGACATGACATTGTGCGAAATCATTTTCCGTGCACAACAGCATACAGTCCATTCAAGTGCTCCCACCTCTTTGCTATTATACTCCTTTTTAGCCAGTTCTAAGTCTCTTTTGAAGCAAATGCATGCACATGGTTAGAATGCACTGTACTTGTTTTATTTATACCTTGTCAATATGGAATTAGAGCCTGTATAACTTAGTGGGTTTGGAGCTCCCGGATAGCCAGGGGCCAAGAATTAGCATCCCCACTATTCCTTCTGGGTGTGTGCATGTGTGTGTGTGTGTGTGGGGGGGGGTTATTTAAACTCTATCAGAATGTATGTGGCTACAGGTGTGATATGCCTGCATCCAGTCTAGCAGCTTGCAAGCTTCAAACTCCAAGAAGTAGGGACTAGTAAACCATCTCTGAGCATTTTGTACCTAGAAAACCTTATGATGGTAGCCCTATGGCTTAATATACAGTGGTACCTCTACTTAGGAATTTAATCCGTTCCGAATGCATGCTCTTAAAGCAAAACAAAGTGTTCTGCTTATATACCATCCCATACCAGTTCAGGTAGTCTCTGGGAGGTTTACAATTTAATTACAGTATGCAGGCTACACATCCCACCGCCCCAAGTAAGCAGGGTACTCATTTTACTGATCTTGGAAGGATGGAAGGCTGAGTCAACCATGGGCGTGCTACCTGGGATTGAACCCCCCGGTTGTGAGCACAGTTTTAGCTGCAGTGCAGGCATTTAACCACTGTGCCACAAATTGTTAAGTCGAACAACTCTTAATGAAATTAAAAAATGTGTAAGTAGAGCAGACAGCATCTAAAATTCATAAGGCAGCAGTTAAAACACCAACTGTTTTCTGCTCGTAAGTCAAATTGCTCTTAAGTCGAGCCACTCTTAAGTAGAGGTTACCACGTTACTTTCAATTAGATCCCAGGAAGGCAACTCGCTAATTTGGCTTGGCTCATTACAATGGCTGAATCTTCTGCTCACTCAATGAAAAACAGTTGTGCTTTTTCCTTCCACCAGTGGCCAAAAAGTTGGAGGGATTCGTATGTGTAAGACACAGGAAATGTCACTGATATATCATTTCTGTCTGTGCCTGTTCTAAATCATGCAGATGAGTCACCTATTTATTTGCATAGCCTTGCTCTTCAGTTAAAGCTCTGCTCACTCGTATCTCTTAAGACAGCTGAAAATGAAGTTATTTGTCTCTGACGGAATTCTTCTTTTATGCTTTAATCTCCTGTTCTTCAAAAATATGGTTATGTGCCAGGAACTGATGATGATGGCAGGCAGGCAGGCATAAAGATGGGATCTGTCAATTCCCATTCTTTTCCTTTCTCTTTTCCCTTCGGGACATTTCCCTGTCTTTATTAGATCTTTTCTATTGACATTAATGGAATTTTGACATAAAAATCGCAATAACAAGGGCAAAAGGCACCTTGGCTTTGCTCTACTTCTGACAGAAGGTTGTAAGCTTTCCCTAAGTAATAATCACTGGACTAGCAATTGTTAGAAATTTCTAAAAGCCTAAAATTACATATACTGTAATATATCCATGAATATTTCAGTTGAAGGGAAAAATAATTATGTTTGTATTTGGCAGAAAATTGTGAATACGTCACCACAACACATGTTGGAAAGGTTTTCTCTGAGCAATAGAATTAGTTGCACCCATTTTTATTGATGGGATTTCAAGTTAGAACAAATTCACACATTTAGCCTTGCATGGGGCAGACTGTGGCCACAATAACATCTGCAAAGAAGATGCCACGTGGCTCACACATCCAAGAGAGCAATTTCCAGTGCCAGCATTGCCCTTCTCATGTAGCACCCTCATCCCATTATCCCGTTTGCAGATGTTCTTAGTTCACCATGCAGTGGCACTGCATGGATGTGAGTGATACAGAAAGCTGTCATGCTGAGCCAGTTTGTCAACTATTCCTGCAGCATATTTGTCTCCCAGCACAGTCGCCTGAAATCTGGAGACATCAAAGACTCAGCTCGGGACTTGATTGATACAGAACATATGTTCTGCAATTCAACAGTGACTTTGGCATGTTTACATGACATACAACAGTCACAAGGTCCCCATCCAACAATGCTCCTGCATTAATCGGGCAGAGAAGGCACCCGTCAACATGCTGCAAGTCTGCCTTAGACATGGGCAGGATCCTTTGTAACAGAGAGGGAAAGGGTCAGGAAGAGGAGGGAAGGACAGTGCTTCTGTGGCAGGAGGACTGCACAGGAGCTCTACAGAATAGAAATAGGCAAGTTGTTGACTTTCAGAAGTTACAATCCTGAGCTGCTTCTGATCATGAGTTAGCTAGAGCTGATAGGGGACATCTGGAGCGCTATAGGTTGCCCACCATGCACCACGGATTAGGAAGAAAAAACGGTTTAAACCTCTTAAGAACATAACATAAGAACAGTTATACTGAATCAGGCCAAAGGCCTATCTAGTCCAGTTTCCTGTATCTCACAGTGGCCCCACCAAATGTGTCAGGGGAGCACACCAGACTAGATATCTGTCTCCTGATGTCACTCCCCTGCATCTGGCTCTTGAAGTTAACTCCAGAGCTGCCACACAGAGACTATACTGAGCGCTCATTCTTCCACCTCTGCATTGGTATCCCTGTGATGTGAGGGTACACATGCAGGCCCCATGAGCTAGACAGGTGGCATCATGAGAAAGAAAGGTCAAAAGTGGGACTACAATACAGGATACCCTTGTATAACAAACAGTTTATATAACACAAAATTTGTGCAACATAAAATATTCCAGAGATAGGGGAAATTTGCTTAACAGAATCACCTATGGGGCAAATCCGTACAACATAAAAATGGGATTACTCCATTTTCAATGCATTCCCATGGGAAATTTGTATAAAAGAAAATTTGCTTAACATAATTTCATTTGGAATGAATTAATTCCTTTATACAAGGTACCACTGTATCTAGAAATGCAGCAGAAAAGTGAAGACAGGAGTTCATGGCCTTCCTACCACTTACACAGTTTGGGAAACAAACCTAAACATTATCATATCAGAATAATCTTGGGCCAAATTGTGGATGACACAACTTTACAAATTGGTATTGGCCATGTCTGGAAAACAGTATTAAAAACAGTTCATAGATGGCATCTCTGTCCTGTAAAACTTTATGAAAATGATAAGGACAAGGAGGTACCAAACACAAGTTGGAGAAATTGGGGCTCCTGTGACTCAATTGGATCTCCTATCCAAGATCAAATCATTCTGATATGATGTAATATATTGGTCGGGCAAGTTGAGAGAGTGTTCCTAAAGCAACTTCATTATGTATTATCCTCATGATTTACTAGAGGGAGTGGGAAGAATTGGTGGCAATTCTTGTAGAGCTGTGAGAGGTGAAATTGTCCAAAGAAGGAAAAAAGCTGAATGACTTTCCTTTCAATGATATCTAGGTAGAATATGGACAAACAGTGCTGATGGGAAAATTGACAACTTGTCTTAAACTGCTTTGAGGAGAAATAATAGATAATAGAATTGCAGTCTTTGTTTGCTTCTGGGTTGGAATTAGATAGTGAGGATGATAGTTTGAGACATCAGCTGGAATACTGGGCTGTTGTGTTTTAAGCTTGATAGAAAGAATGAATGTATTGAGGGACTATAGCAGTGATGGTGAACCTTTTCGAGGCCGAGTGCTCAAACTGTGATTCAAAACCCACTAGTTTTTCGCAAAGTGCCAATGCAGCCATTTAACCTGAATACAGGTGGCTGTGAAGGGGCGATGTCGGGTGCCCACAGAAAGGGCTCCGAGTGCCACCTTTGGCACCCGTGCCATAAATTTGCCAACACTGGACTATAGGAACAGATTGTATTATGTGTACTGATAAATATATGCTGAGTATGTGTTTGTATTGCTAATTGGGCTATACAATTAAGAGGGAAAGGATAAATAAAAGAGTACTCTCTATCATTATAAAGCAAATGCAACTAATAAATAAATAATAAATTTAGGATAGGATGGAACTGACTTTCTTCCCATATCAGAGGAGACAACGCTCTGTCCCTGAGCTGACAAAGGAGGTGGGAGGAAATCCACATGTTTGTCGAAAGTAGTATAGACCCTGCCATGCATAGATTTCGTTGTTCTGCTCACGTGTCTACATATGGGAACACCTGTTGCCGCATTTTTGATTTCTGGTTAAAATTCCCTTAGCTGCACCGTGGAAGCTCAGGAATTCACAGAGCAGAACAATGTGAAGTTCTCTATAGTAGACCACCCCCTTTTCTCCATCAAGTAGCACATCAATAACTCACTCTGAGGCATTAGTAATGGGAAGAATAAAAACAATTTCTTTTCCTTGAAATGGAACAGATCGAACAGCAAACTAAGAACAAACACTTCTTTCAGCAAAAACCTCAGCAGATTCACTGCTTCCAACAGACTAAAGGGGAAAGGCATATCAGAGAGGTTGGGGGGAGGGGGGTTCTCTGTGAATCAGTGGCAGGAGGGAACAATTGGTTAGTGCTGAAAGTGCAAACCCAGTCATGCCTACTACAGGTACCATGCAAAGTTACAAAAATAACATCCATCCAAAAGTTCAACTTTATATAAATGATTGTTTCTCTCTTTTATCTATTGGCAATGGTTTTCTGTGAGAAAGCTGTATGTTTTAGCAATGACAAACAGCAAAACAAAAATGAAAGCATTCTGATAGCATCAGACCAACCCGTTTATTTAAATGTCAGCCTCCATGGATACAAGTATTTTCAGAAATATGTGGGTTGTATCCACCAAATATGTTATTTATATAAATTTGATAGTCTGAGAGATGCTGCAATATTTTCTATTTCTTTTGTTTTTATCATGAGGAAAACCACCCCAAGGGCACATGCGTTTAAAAGTGAATTACACAAACATTTTGTATGCAAATAGTTTTATGATTTTGAAACACAGAGAGGGGGGCATATGGAAGTTTGAAGTAGGTAGTCTATCTACCACTGGTAATTACTTTGCTCATTGTTCTGGCTAAATACACAAAATATAATCCTACTGATTGCGTTTGTCAATTGATGATTAATTGCCTCTCACTTACAAATGAATTGAAAAACACACCAGCCGATTTTTGTTATTATTTGAAAGGCAAAAGCAATCTCAATTCTGATAACAGCATAATTGACTTATATTGGTCACACAATTCAGAATATTCATTTGAACACTTCTGAAAATAGGCTCAGATCTGACAAAATGATGGCTATCTCCGACTGCCTGTCTTCTGGCTTAACTCACGTGGATTTTGTTACATGCATCTTGAAATCAGAATCCTTGCATGTCATAAAGTGCTATGTGAATTTATGATACACCAGAAAGGAGCACAATTCCCATTTCTTTCTATATGTATTTTACCACATATAAAATTCCTTTAATATCTATTGAAAGTGTATCTTATGGGCACCAGAAAAATATAAGAAGGTATCGGAGACGTTTTTCTTGAGAAACAGAGAAAGCTAGGATAACCTACTGTCTAGCGTGTATTATAACGGTTTAGGCCCTAGATACCTGAAGGACCACCTCCAGGCAGTTAAGATCTAGCCAGGGGACCCTCCTGAAAGAGCCATCCCTCAAGGAGTTGAAAGGGATGGCTATATAGGACCTTTTTGGTAGCTGCTCCCAGCCATGGAACGCCCTCCCAAGTGAGACCCACCTAGCACCAACATTGATGATGTTTTGATGCCAGGCAATAACCTTCCTGTTCCAGACATTTTTAAACTGATATAATGTAATGATAAAATAACTTGGTTATTTCAATCTGCTTTCCCTAGTTATTAACTGTTACATTGCTTTACTGATTTTGTGATCTAGTCTCGTCCGCCATAAGATTACCTTATTTACTTTTGATTTTTATGAATGATGTTGTTTTAGTTAGGTTTTCATTTATAATGTTTTTGCTTTTTATTATAGCCTTGTATCTATATGTTGTAACAGTTGGTTTTATGTTGCAAACCACCCAGAATGGCTTTCTGCCAGATAGGCGGTATATAAATTGTATAAATAAATAAATAAATAAATATAGATTGTGGGCCCTTTTTAGTGTATTGGGTTTTAATGTTTTACTGCATTTTTCACTCTATGATGCACTCCCCCCCCTCAGAAGTAAGGGGAAATGTCTATGTCTCTTATAGAGTGAGTACAGTACTCCCCGCTACTACAGTAGTCCCTGCTATATCACAGATTTTCATTTAGAGTGAAGTTACCTGCATGGAGCCTCTCCCGTCCCCTGCTGCAGCTGGGATTCCACAGTTCCAATCACCTCATTGGCAAAGAAGCTTCCTCTATGGAGCCTCTCCCCACCCCTCACCTTCTGCAGCCAACATTGTCCAGTCAAAAATCACCTTGTCTGCAAGGAGGTCTTTTCAACAGAGACTCTGCCCTCCCCTTTTGTAGCTTGGATTCCACAGTCTCAATCACCTCATTTGCAAGCCTCCCCTTATGCAGTTTGGATTCTACAGTTCCAATCACACTTGTTTGCAACCCTCTCCTTTTGCAGCTTGGATTCCCCAGTCAAAAAATTAGCTCATTTATAAGGAGGTGTCCACCATGGAGCCTCTGCCCTCCCCTTTTGCAGCCAGGATTCCTCCACCATGAAACCTTAGGCAAAACTTTTTTCTTTTTTCCCCTCCCTCTAAAAACTAGGTGCATCTTATGATCAGGTGTGTCTTATCAAGCAAAAAATATGGTAATTGTTTTAATTGCTGATTTTAATGGTTGAATTATAAGCTGATCAGACACCTTTGGGTAGTGGGTGGCATATCGACAATATAAACTGTATAAACAAATAAATAATCATCATTATCATCATCTTAGAAGGGATCCTATGAATCACTCAAGAAGGCACAGTGGGGAATTAAACTCCCAACCTCCCAAACCACTGAACTATCCAGCAGTGCAGTAAAATGTTACATTGAACTATTCTAAAATTTCCCATTAAGCTCCATGGACGGCTTAAGTTTACGCACCTCAACTTTTGCACCACTTTGAGCATGGCCAGGTTTGATGTATAGCAATACATTAATAATCCTGTGCTGCTCAGTTAGGGGGCAAGCCAGTGAAGTGAAATGAAATGTCCTGTACCAAGAAATGAAAAAAAAAATCCCAGCTTTCCACTGCTCCTTGCAGAGGGGGAGACAGGAGACGGTGCAGGGCATGGAGGTTGAGAAGGAAGGAAGGAAGGAAGGAAGGAAGGAAGGAAGGAAGGAAGGAAGGAAGGAAGATATGATTTCCTGCTCCCACACCACTCAAGCCTTGCATGTTGATACAAGCATCATTCTAAATTTATGCCAAACTTCCAAGTGACCCTGTATAGCCTGATCTACTTCAGAATAACTTCACTGCCTAGTCAGACTCTTAGCAGCCCAATGCATTTCTTCCTTTTGCACTTCCAGCGTGCCTGTCTTCTCCAGCTTCTAATACTGGAAGATCTGCAGGGGAACAGAGCCAGAGAATGTACAAGAACTAAGTGGATCGGGGAAGAGGAGGAGAAGATGGCATAGCAGAAAGCTCCAAATGCCAGCAGCTTAAAATGATGAAACTGTCCTTGGTAGGAAATAATCTTGTTCAGAGTTTGTGCACCCACATGCACCCATGAACTATAACTAGGGGCTCCTGAAATTAGGGAGGGGATGTTTTCAGGTAGTTGCCCCCCTTTCTCAAGGGACACAATATAAACAGTTCCAAGCACTACATGTCTAAAGAAGTTCAGCAACAGACACGGGAAAGACATTCTGTACCTTTCGGAGGGGGGGGGGACTTGCCTTAAGAGATATTGTCTGTATTCATCATCCCAAGGCATGCTTAAGAACTTGAGCAACATAGATTAGGATACACATGCACCTTGTAATGCTTGTGGTTTCCATGGGGATAAAATGGAAGGAGATTATGTCAGAAGATTGGCTCTTTTCCAAGGATATACAGGGAATCTGGGCTAAGAGGGAACCGAAACAGGATCTCCAGAAAACCAGCTGACCTCTTATTCCCTTCCCACATCTGTTTTATTTAATCCATTCATATTTTGAGAAGTTTTGAAATGTTTAGCTATACATTGTGCCTTGTTTCCCCTCCTGGACTAGTCCACTGCCAAAGACGGTCTTCTAGTGTTTAAAACAGAATTTAAACAGTTGATTTTGTGCACTTTCAAAACACTCCAAAACATAAAATATACTTGCTTTCATGATACAAGGTGATACATTTAATATTAAAAAATAACAGGATCCATTGACAGAGCATTCTTATCTTACCATGGTAAATAAATCACAGCACTTCTTTATAATGAAAATAGCTGTTAGACAAATGATAAACCCCCAAGACCTGTTTAAGCGTTCAATATAACTAACACATATTGATTTGCATTAAGAAAGGAAAAATCCTTTGACAAATCTCAAATGCTTTGTCTTAAATTTATGAAGAAATTTGTAAACCCTGGCAAGATGTTCCAAGAAAGAAAGAAAGAAAGAAAGAAAGAAAGAAAGAAAGAAAGAAAGAAAGAAAGAAAGAAAGAAAGAAAGAAAGAAATGAACTGAAGGAAATTGTCAGTCATTTGTGTGACTACTCAACTGCAAACAGGATATTATTTTCTGAGAGGCTATTTTTATCTTACTTTGGGGAAGTTGAGTTCTATTGGATCCCCATTATCTGAGTCTCTTTCTTGGAAAACTTTTCCATTGGTCAACCTCACTATATGCCATGCTGAAGGGGTGAAAAACATTTCCTATTTTGTTCCATACTCAGCCTCTGCTTTTTCTTTCTTAATTACGTAAGTCTAGATCCTTTCTGCCATTTTAATTTGTAATCAGAGACAGAGAGGGCAGAAACTTTGTACTGATCCACTTGTTGTCCTTCCTTCCTTCCTTCCTTCCTTCCTTCCTTCCTTCCTTCCTTCCTTCCTTCCTTCCTTCCTTCCTTCCATGGCTTTTCCTGAATAGGAAAAAAATAGCAGTGACTTGAGTCCTACACGGCACCCACTTCCTATCTGCAAACAGATGAGTCGTCCTTATGGGAGACCCCACTACCCATCCACCCACCCACCCCACACAGTGTGCACTTTCCCTTCTGTCCTTGTATTCAAGATACTAGTATTGTTGTTATCTTGTACTGTACTACTATTACCATTGCTCCATTTATATTTTATTTCTTTATTATCCCACTCCCCCCCCCCGAGTATGGAAATGAAGGCAGGTCATACTATACTCGAGAAAAAGGTACTACCAAAACAAGCTAAGTCATTATAATATTAAAACACATCTCCACAAATTAACTTAGAAGTTTGCATACTCTTAGAAGGGCACATAGCTGCACAAGTGACCTTGCACTTCTGAATGTATACCTACAGCACTGACTATAGCTATAAATATTGCCCTCCATATATCTACTTAAAAGGTAAAGGTAAAGGTTCCCCCCGCACATGCGTGCTAGTCATGTCTGACTCTAGAGGTGGTGCTCATCTCCGTATTCAAGCCGAAAAGCCAGTGTTGTGCAAGTCCATGGCCATGTGGCCAGCATGGCTGCAAGGAAACACTGTTTCACCTTCCCGCTTTTTATGGTGGTACCTATTTATCTACTTGCATTTACATGCTTTCAAACTGCTAGGTTGGCAGGAGCTGGGTTTAACAGCGGGAGCTCACTCTGCTGCATGGCACCTGGGATTCGAACAGCTGACCTGGCAATGTTGCAGCCAATAGTTTTTAGCGCTCTAGCATTCGAGAATCCTGCCCAGAGAATGAGGTGGCAAGTTACAAACACATTTTATAAAAATCTATGTCCTCTATGGTGCCCACTCACCCATCCCCCTCTCTCTGTGTATATCTGTGTCTATGCATGTCTGTATCTCTGTGTAGGGAGGATTAGTGTCTATTCTAGACCAGAATGACCAATTCTACTGTATATCAATCATGATTTATCTTTGCCAGGCCAGAAGTCATTCAGATATTATTCTAAATAAAATAAAAGAAAAAAACTACGCATAGATGTAAGTTGCAGCAAACACCTTATAATGAGGTCTAGAGCCTTTGTATTCAAACAAAACCTTTGTATTCAAACAAAAACAATAGGGAAAAATAAGGAAGCCAAAAAACATTGTGGCATCTTAAAGACCAACTGCTATTTCATGGACAAATCCACTTTCTCAGGCCACCTTTGTTTTTTTCATTAACTTTTTCCTAGCAAATTATGGGTTTCATCCTTCAAGAAGAACACACTCCAATAATCAGGTAATAAGATTGGTTTCAAACACTATCCCTCGTTATAAACTAGTAGCAGAGGGCAGAGGGTCTGGGGAAGTTACTTCTATGGAAAATGATTTCCAGAAGCCCACAAGCAGTGGCTATAGTGGCTGAGGGGATTCTGACAGTTGTCATCTAAGGCAGAACCTTCCCCTTTTGTAATGCCATATGGGTACAGAAAGCATTACCCATCTTCGCTCTCAAAAAACTATCTGGAAGCACATGGCTATAAAAATGAACCACAGTAAAGTCCATAAACATTTATGCATTCAGCGCTAATAACACTAATTAGTATTTTAGAAAAACAACCTTAGTTTGAGGTCTGTTTGCCAGACTTGAACTGGCAAGCCATTATCAGAGCCGAATGATCAGGAGAAGCTTTTAAAATGTGACATTACCGGTGGGGGAATGGCCATGTGTCCCTCCAAACTTGGTTTCATAATGAAATCTCATATGGCTTTGTCAATCTCCCTGGGGGATATTCAATTTGCTCCCCTTCTCATAAACAGTTTAAAGTCATAAGAATAAACAGATGGGTCTTAAAGCTAAACTTGCATTTGTTACACACTTGTTGATCATTTGCGACAAGGCAGAATTGTTTACTGATCCAGCCAAGTTTACACAGGCAACCCCCCCCCGCACACATACATGTCATGTGCCCTAATTAATGACAAGTTTACTTTGAGAATGAACTTGTGTGTGTATGTGTGTGTGTTATTAAAACATGTAATGTTGTGATAATTCTTCTGTGTGTGTTAAGCTCCAGCCACATGGCAGGATGTGACATCACACTTAATATCAAACCCCTAATCCCACGCCGTGATCACCTGTTGTTCCAGAAGTGAAAATTTCAGTATCCCCAAATCAAGGCTGCAAGTTTAATTACATTTACTTGGGGATAACACCCCCTACTTTTCACATGGAGAACATCAACAAGTTAATGCAAAGCCATCTGTTTTGTGCTGAAGGTACTATATGATATGGTTATGTGAGACTACATGTCATCACCACATTACAAGCACATATATCAAGACACAAAGAAAAGACTAGGAAAAAAAGAAGGAGTCAACAGAAACATCATCACCTTGGGATGCAAAATACAAAAAAAAATATTAAAATCTTCAGGGGAAAAGAAAGAAAGGGAAAAGGAGCTACTGGCTGTTAGGAAATAACTAGAGACGGCAGCTACTTTATAGCATATGGTGCAACCATTAAAAACACAACACCTTCCCTAATTTCAGCCAAATGACTGTTCAGACTACAGTCCCCAGAACGCCCTCTCTGTACAGCTATAGGCTGGTACATTCTGACAGTTGTAGTCCCCTGTTCTCTCCAAACCTGATCCTCTGAAGATCTCCTTTTTCACATGATTTTGCAACAAGGATTGTTTGTTGTTACCTCTCATATGGAAAATCTTCTGCTTTGAAATTTATGAATGTAGGGAGGTCTGTACAGAAAGAAGTACATAGGCTGTCAACAAGGTCTTTCAAGAAATCAAAAAGTTGAGTCACGACAACTGGACTTCTTTTCTTGTGAGACCGGAACGTTTCACTGCTCATCTAAGCAGCTTCATCAGTCATGTGCCCTAATGAGCAGACTGACAAACCTGCTTGGATGAGCAGTGAAATGTTTCAGTCTCACAAGAAAAGAAGTCCAGTTGCCATGACTCAACTTTCGGATAACTTCACCTGCATGACAGAATCTTCACAGATGTCCTTTAAGGAAGTCTATAAACTACCCAGCTAGAATAGTTTGACCAAACTGGTGTGGGAGATGATTAGAGAATGAATCTGAAATATCTACACTGGAATATTAATAGAAATTGTCCCAATTAGATCTTGTATGGTATAATTATAAATCATTTTCTGGAGAATTGGGTAAAATTCAGAAATTACACTACTAGGATATTATTTTCCAGAGCCATGTTACACTGTTGCATCCAATAATAATAAAATCTGATGGCACCTCAATGAAAAACAATGTCATTCAGTTTTCAAGGATAAGAGTCCACTTTAGTGAAACATCCTTGATGTATATATAAATTTAGAGAAAGGCTTTGTACCAAAAGTAAGGTCAAATGACAATGAATCACACTCACATACAACTTATATGATAAATAATCCAATTAAAATGCAGTGAACAATCACAGAAGCAGTAATCAGTGGTAATATAATTGTTCTAGCATAGCTAAGCTAATTAACTTTTGTAACTGAAAGGAAGACCATTATCTCCATTCATGCCCAAACAAATAAAATCAAATTTGAGTAAGTTCTAATTCAGTGAGTTCCTCCTGGACTTTCAATTTCAAACATTTTTTTTCTGCTAAAGGACATCTATTTGAACTCTATGGGTGAAAGGACAACAATAAAACACTATTAAACCACAAGAATATGAAAACTGACATTTGCTAGCAACATTCAGCAGGTTGCTAAGCTGCATCCTAAACATCTGCATTATGATGAGAAAGGTTTCTAAATAAAGGCCTTCTCATTTAAGCTGCAACCTCGTGTGACTTATATAAAAATCAGTAAAGAAGTGTATTGTTTATTTCAGATTTTAAATGGGAATTTAAAGTTTTGTGATGGCCATGTGCACTTGACCCACTGAAGCCGACAATACTTTAGCAAGCCTAGCTCAAATGCTGACCAAAGAAGAATCACGTTCCAATATTTCATGATGTGAAGAATTTCTCATGAGATGGAGTGACCGTATCTTATTAAAAGTATTGCTCTCTGTGTGTGCAATCTTGGATTGTGGGTTCAAACAGCAACCCAGTTCAAACACAGGAACAAATGCCAATTGTTCTTGAGTCTTCGCAACATGCTAGATAAGAAAACTAAAGGGCTAAAAAAGTAAGTGACTTTCCATTTCCTCCCTCGGAGGAAAGCCACTTGCATTGGTCGTGGTGCGACAATTTTCCATGCCTCCTTGTTTTCGGAAGTGTCTCCTTTTCCTAGCCTACTGACAAACACAGCGTCTGTCCTGCCGCAGTATCTATATTGCCCTTTATAGCCATTATCACCTCTTTCCAAAATGCCAAGTGTGGGAGGGCACTCCCATGAACTGGATATTTTCTTTTTGTATCACACAGATTTCCCTGTCATTTGAGAAAAATACTTTGTAGGTTTAGAAATTATCAATCTAACAGATAGCAGGGTGTTGCTACTTTTGGCTATCTTTACAACGATTTCCAAGTTTCTTTGATGGATATGGTTAACAATTAGTTATTATTTTAAATGAAAAGGGGCACCCCAGTGCCCTGTAAGAAACACTCAAAATGCATCATGAGGCAATATTTTCCCTGAACCATGCAGATGTCACCAACATGTTTGCAAGCCTTTGAATTCTCCAGAACTTTTCTTGGGGGCATATTATTTTCAGAAAAGTACGAGACAGAAGGAGTGGTGGTAGTGATGCCACAAAGTGTATACAGTCACATTATAAGTGAAAGAGTGTAGGTTGAGCTCACGTGTTTCGGGAGAGTTGAATGCCGCATATATTTCAGACAGTGGTACAGTAGAAAATGAGGTGGAGGTAAACTAGTGAATAACCAAATCAGGTATTGCAACCAGGGAATGATCAATCAATGAATATATAAATGATGAATGGGGCAAGGATCAAAGAGACATCTAGAGGACAAGACATATCAATAGAAAAGAGAAGCCCCAGAAAGGATAAGAAGCTGGTAGCAAGCAACAGACTTCAGCAACGGAAAAGACAAGCAGGATTGGCAGTAAAACATTTATTTATTTTTATTTATTTTTACAACTTATATGCCACCCACTACCCAAAGTTCTCTGGGTGGCTTACAATCAAAAGAATTAAAACAGTTAAAAAATAGAATACCAATAAATAATCAAAGCAATAATAAAAACATTACGCTACAATCATTACACTAAAATTGTCATCAGAGGACCCACAGTCTATATTGTATCAATTAAAAAAACATGGCTGATGTTTCCTCACACCTACAAGGGCTGCTCCAAACATGGCTGGTGTTTCCTCACACCTACAAGGGCTGCTCCAAACATGGCTGGTGTTTCCTCATACCTACAAGGGCTGCTCCAAACATGGCTGGTGTTTCCTCACACCTACAAGGGCTGCTCCAAACATGGCTGGTGTTTCCTCACACCTACAAGGGCTGCTCCTCTGAAGAGTTCTCGCTGGCCATTCTATCCAAGAAGGGATGTAAATCTCTCGGTGTCACATTCTTGGATTGAAAAAAATGGAAAGGGATGCCTTTACAGCAACATTCTCTTGAGTTGATTGTACCCCTTCCCCCTAAAATTATGTATGATTTCCCTGAAGATGTGTGGGTTTTCTGTTTTTGTTTTGTTTTTAAGTAAAGAAGTACCAAGCTGTGCAGGATTGTTAGAGTTTTGTCAAGAATGGGACCTTTCCACAGTAGAATTCACCTGCCAGGAGCAAAAAGAAACTGAGTGGAAACTGTCTTTTTGGTGTGCAAAAAAATAGGCAGTGGGAGGTAATGCGGGGCGGGGGAGCGAGTGAAAAGATGGCTGGGCTCTCACTATTGTAGGGACCTTGGGCAGCTGATGCAGAGATCTCAGCCTGCTGAGATGTGGGAAATTGCTGAGTGCAAGGAATTGTGTGACCACTCCCATCACCAGCATACACCACAGTTTTCTTCTTTCTTTTTCTGTCATTCTTCCCGTATATACTGTGAAGGCATTTGCCTGGACGAATGGAAGCTAAATGAGCAATATGGCCATCAATGTATAGGTTACCCCACCCCCTTTCTAAAAGTGTATTGAACTTACAGAGTTCCCATAATTGGAAACCCAAACATATAATCCTCAAGCACAAAGGTCTGTGATGTATGTGGCATGTGATTAGGCTTATGTGCATGCTCACATTTTCATGCCCGACATGTGTTCAAAAAAAGGCATGAATACGTCTTTTTTTAAACCATCATAATTCAAACTTAAAAGAGAAGAATAAAGTAAATAATAATCCGCTGTTAAATAGAATCGTGTAAACCGCAGCAGTGAATGGCCACTAATTAATGTTGTGCAAGTGGCATGTGATGTGAACACCAGTAAGCACTCAGTACAGTATAAGCAACTCACAACCCCATTTTATGCCATTTCACCATCCACTAATGTTAGACTGATGTAAATCCCCAACAGGATTAAACCATTATATTGTTCATGGATAAATTTAAAGAAATATCAACCAAGTAAGGGGGTGAAGGAATTCTAGAAGTATCATTCATTAGTGGATTTCTGTTATTTAAAAAGAACACAAACTGTCTGAAGTACAAGTGTCCCTCATAATATAGGGTGACCATCAAATTGGCAGGTAACATAAGAGCCGAGGGTTTGTCTGTCTGTCTGTTTGTTTGTTTGTTTGTTTGTTTGTTTGTTTGCATGATTCATCCTCTTAATTTCCAGACCAACCCCAATGGGTGTGTATCCTTGAAAGGTCAAAGGGACCAGCAGTCCCAACCAATACTTTTCTATTTTTTTTGTTCTAATTCAACAACTGTTGGGGAAAAACACCTGAGATCTGCATAACAGAAATTACAGTATTCTTTTTTTTTTTAAAAAAAAAACCCACTGGTTTTCAGCAAAGCTTAATACCACCCATCATCTTTCTAGATATTGAACGTGTATACAAAGCTGCCTAGATGCCCTAAGGACATCCAATCTCGCCCGATTTCAGAAGCTAAGCAGGGTCGGCCCTGGTTAGTACTTGGATGGGAGACCACCAGGGAATACCAGGTGCTGGAGGCACTTGCAGTAGAAACTGGCAAGCTACTCCAGTATTCCTGCCAATAACATGGACATGGGGTCACGAAGAGTTGGCCCCGACAGTAATGATACAACAACAAACATATACAAACATTAGTGGATGGTGCTAAAATAAGCAGGTCCTGTGCCTTCAGACTTTGCCATGAGCTGCACCTTGTTTTCCATGCAGCGTCAGTGAAAGAATACATACAGATGGATATTGGTTCCGGAGAAGCGAAGCCATATTGTAAATCTCAGTTGCTGTCTGCAATTTACGCACATTCGTTTGATGACAATTGCTACGCAGGCACCAATTTACGCAAGCAATGCCTGCTGCCTGCTATTTATGTAAATAGTGGCTGTACTGATATAAACCGTGAGCTTTCAGTTTGGTGAGATGGAACTTCCAACAGGTCAAGTATGGTTCTTTCACCCTGAAGCTTGTATGTCAAAAATGACATGCACACATCGGTGTGAGAAAGCGCTTCACATTGTGTCTCCTGATGTCACTTGTTATCTACCATTCTAATTACTCTTATAACATTAACCCACACAGAGGGTAATATTAAACAAACACAAAGTCAAACAAATGCTATTACGAGCTTCTGTTTATCTAATATCAAAGAGCGCTTTTACACGACCCCTAAAATCCGAGGCAAAGGGCTCCCAGATGCGTAGCTTAAAATTGTTTTCCCACCAGCTCCGGACTTTAAAAAAAAATTAAGTATGACCACGCCCACCCAAGTACCTGGTCTCCGAAGGTGAAAAATTTCTGATGTGGATTGCAAAGCAGTGAGTGCCGGGCTGTCCTTGCCTTCTGTTTGTTTGTTTTTTGCCCCCCGCCCCTTTAAGAGAGTGGAATGCTTCCCGGGGCAGCTCCCGACGGCAGAGCAGAGGTGAGCCTGCATTCTTTTCTCCCTTTTTTTCTCCCTCCCCTCACGGAGACAGGAGCAAGGGAGTGCAGAGGGGTGGGAACACAGCAAGAGGAGCAAACCCCCAAGATCTCTGGTGCAAATTTAAGTTGCCAGTGGATCTTAGGGGTCGTGTAAAAGTGCCCAAAGAGAGAGAAAGAGCTCTATCTGCTGGTGCCCCTTCCATTTTGATCAGTTGTTCAAACTTGTCATGTGCGTCTAAAATCATCGTGTCAATGTACATTGCAACCCTTTGTACTGTATTTCATTCATTTTTAATGTAGGCACAAACTCAAAGAGATATACTGTACAGCATTTTGCAATGCTGTTGGTTTCTTGACCTGTTCCAAAAATGCCATGAAACAAGGCTTTTAGAAATGGCACAAAGGCATCACAACAGGAGAGAAGGCAGGGTGCATCATTGGTAAACATACTGTAGCAATTTCCTTGCAATAATTGATGGCTGTAAAGAGAGAGCATCTGTGGTTCCAGATGTGAAACAGCAACAGATGGGCAGCTCTCTATTGTATTGATAATAAAATGTGACCTAACACTCTATTTAGGGAAGTAGAGCTCCTATCCCTTGACTGTTTACAAAGTAGGAAATATCACGATAAGCAAACGGACCCAGCTCAAAGCAAAGCGGGGGGAGGGGGGAGAAAGAAAGAAAAGAAAATAGATAAATAGTGATCCAACTTTGTTACAAACATGGCAAAATCCTGTATTTTTAATATAAACACAGATGACCTTTCAGTTTGTTCAACTTTTTTGTCCTCATTGCAGGAAGCCACAGATGATCTTTATCAGACTACAGAACCTTCCCGGCTACTTGCTTCTAAAATGTTCAGGGACAGATAATGGGGCTGCATTTCACAGCCTGACTGACTGAATCACCACACTATCTCCTCAGAGCACATGCTGGAGACATGACACAAATATTGACCAAGATTTGAGAGGTGGTGTCATAGAGTGGCAAAGGGTTGGAGCTATAGGAGGAAGGAAAGTGTTGATGTTAATTTCACCTCAACCACATGCCCCCTTAGATTTCTTGAGGCAAGCCAGGCCTGGCTTAGCTTTCCTTCCCTAATTTCTGCAACAAGGAGAAAATACATGCACACTGTTTTGTAGGGCTGGCGCAAACAGAGCTGAACTATGACAGACTGAAATCCCAAACTACATCAAGTTTAAAATTCCTTGTGGGATGAACAAATTGACCTGCATTATTCTAATAAATTTGCTAAGGTGTGTGTGTGTGTGTGTGTGTGTGTGTGTGTGTGTGTGCGTGCGTGCGTGATATTGGTTATTTGGAGACTCCTCATCTAGAGCCCTTAAGTGTGGCTTACTTAGCTAGTGTATAAAGCCAACACTGGCTGTAAAATCATGCGGAGTGCGTGCGTGCGCAATGCGTGATCCCTTTCCGACAACATCATCACCCGTATTGGTTATTTGGAGACTCCTCATCTAGAGCCCTTAAGTACTCTCTCTCACCCTCTCTCTCTCTCTCTCTCTCTCTCTCTCTTCTCTCTCTCTCTCTCTCTCTCTCTCTCTCTCTCTCTCTCTCTTACTTAGCTAGTGTATAAAGCCAACACTGGCTGTAAAATCATGGCTGGAGTCCTATAGCACAACTTTTTATGTGAAGATGGAAAAGCCATGCAATAGAAATGGGAAATTTTTAGTTCCCCAAAATCACTCCCTTTCCGTTACAACATCATCACCCGTGGAGAGGTGTAAGATACACAACAGGATTACAGCCAATGCATTTGAAATATTTCTAACAGTAACAAAACCCAGGAAAACAATGCCAGTAGCACCAAAACTTTTATTTTATTTTATTTTATTTACTCAGTGCGCAATGATCTGGCCAAGTGGCCAGCCATGTGGGAGTGGACAACCATGCAAATCTCTCTCCCTAGCCCTAACCCTAACCCTTGACTCTCTCTCTCTCTCTCTCTCTCTCTCTCTCTCTCTTGCTCTCCAAGCCACCTCCAGATCTACTTGCTTGCATTGCACTATACAATTCCCTTCTGATAGATAGATTACTGTACTCCCTAGTACATGATCTCTTACATTATGGCACCTATCATATAGCATTATCTTGGAGCCTGCTTCCCCTTCCTAGTGGCAGGAGGCACCCACGGGTGTCCAGGAGCCCACTAGTGCCTCCAGGAGCCCGCTCCCCCCAAAAAAAACCAGTACTAACGACAACGAAAAAACGAAAAAACAAAACCGACTAATTTTTGGATCAAAAAAACCGTCAAACGACAACTATTTTTTTTTCAAGTCTGATATATAATACTAGGAAGGAACATAATGCTTCAGGCAAAAGTCAATATATCTGATATATAATACTAGGAAGGAACATAATGCTTCAGGCAAGCTTTCCCTGAATGATGGACTATATACTGTGTCTTCTTATGAATCTACCTTAAATGGCTACACAGACTTTGTGTTTATAGCCACTCATAATTTTGTGTTTATATTTCTTCTTGTGTGATTGCATTGACACTATGTTATCAATTGTTAGTTTTAATGTTGCCTTCTAATGTAAATTACCGCTCAATTCTCTGTTTCTCAAATTGATTGTGTCTTAATAGTTATGGACTATATATTCTCTCTCCTTACTGTAAAAATTGTCAAAAAAAAAAAAAAAGGTAAAGGTTTCCCCCGCACATGCGTGCTAGTCGTGTCCGACTCTAGGGGCAGTGCTCATATCTGTTTCTAAGCCAAAGAGCCAGTGTGGTGCAAGTCCGTGGCCAATTGTTTACCTTCCCGCTTTTTATGGCAGTACCTATTTATCTACTTGCATGTACATGCTTTTGAACTGCTAGATTGGCAGGAGCTGAGGATAACAATGGGATCTCACTCTGCTGCATGGCACCCGGCATTTGAAACGCTGAGCTGCCAACTTTGCAGCCGACAGTTTCATTTGCTCTAGCATTCCGTTTCCTTTTAAAGTTGCAAATATCAGAAACAACAGCACAATAGAATTGTTTCACCAAAACTGATCATGGCAAATGCCCTTTTCTCACAATAAAAAGCTGCAAATGAGGTGATCAGCTAAAGGCACTACCCATCTAGACGTAAGTATATATCAACATTCACAGAACATATGGAATTGCCGGCTGGATATTCATAATTATCTGGCTGGAGACTTATGCCCAGGTTTATATAAAACTTTCCTAAAGCTGGAATTCTCAGTTGAGTATCCAGCGCATAACAGGATATGACTAGGCATGAACTGAAGCAAGTTTATTTAATCAGATGCATGTGTCAGCTCTTAAGGCTTAACAGTGATCTCTACCAGTATTTCTGAGCAATCAAATCTCAGTTCTACAGAGAGAATCAAACATCCATCTTTCAGGGGAGAATAAGGGGGAAGGAAAGGCTGATTTATTGAAGAAATGTTGCCCATATCTTTGCACATATTAATCTAAGGAAGCATACACACATTTCTTTAAGTCATCACATGTTCTATTGTCCCCTCCCCTCCACCTCTATCGTGTAACAAAAAACAAAGCAAATGAAATACACACCTAGCAGGAGAATTAAAGAAAACCTAACAGAATTGCACATCCAGAATTGGCTCAAACCAAAAACAGCAGGATTGCATCAAACTAATGTGATCTCCATTTTGTTCCTATTAAGCACTTTTCTTGGTGGTTATGACATGGGAACTTTGATTTTTCAAATCAGAAGAAATCAAAGATTTCAAACAGGAATACTGTACCAAGATTTAGTCTCTTGAGTACATATGGGATGGAAGTGAAAGTTAAACAATGTGCAGGTTTCTGTGTACGGACCTTGTACACATGCCCAAAGCCTAACAAATGGTATTTAGCTATCTGAGAATCTCAGATTTAATTAGGAGGGAAAAGAAGGAAGGAATGAGTCTTTATGAAGGCTGAGAAAGACCTGAAAGTGTGTGAGTGAGAATGGCTAATAGAGGCCATGTGTGCATGCGCGGGAGGCCTAATAAGGCTTTTCAGGCAGGAACGAGCAGCATTAGAGTGCTCTAACCACTCCCTCACCTGTTCATGTGTCTAGCAAAAGCCAATTAAACCATCTAGAATAAGCAAAACACATGCATTATTTATTCATTCTGCATGCTAAACACAGGGTGAGGAATTCTGTGCACCACCCCACCACTAGAAGTATCAGTCATTTAATAGGAAATATTTCCCCCAAAAACAAAACTGCAAAGGAAGTATGGTGAATAGGGATGGGCACGAAACGGAAAAATAATGTTTCATTGCGTGCTCACCCCCCTTTTTTCCATTTCTTATGAAATTTTAAAAAACATTTTGTATGGAAAGAAATGAAACAAAATGAAATGGCTCCCCTGGGTCCTAGAGGCACCAAATTTGGTGCCCAGGACTCCCGGAGCCATTTTTAAAGGGCTCCTACTGAGCTGTTATCTGATGGACCCCTTTAAAACTAGCCCTGTCAGTACCAGGGGGATCCCATGGTGCCAACTGAGCCAGGTTTAAAGGGGTCCAGCCATTGACAGCTCGGCAGGAGCCAGAAAATGATGGAACAAAACGGTTCATTTCAATCGAAAAACCACCGTTTCATTTCATCTATAATGAAATACTGCTTCCTCGTTTTGTTTTGTTTTGTTTTGCTTTGTTACATAACAAAATGATGAAATAGCATTTTGCTTTTCATTTCCTGCCCATCCCAAATGGTGAATGTAAGTCTTCAAGATTCGTTCTGAATGACATGCCACAATTTATGGTCATTAATTATATCACATATTAGCCTACTACATTCCACCTGGGGGGGGGGGATGACACTCTGAATAATTCAAATCCCACTAAAAAGCAGACCCCAGACAGACAAAGTAGAAGGGAGGTGAGGAAATGGTACTGTTTTGCTACTGGGGGGAGTGGACAATGTGTAGCTTGCATAATTAAAAAGTAAACTGCCCAGAGAGTGATTTAAGCACTATGGGGCAGCATATAAGTAGAACACTTTGCTTCACTATTTTCCATGACATTAAAATTAAATTAAATTTTCAGATAACACTTTCTTGTGTGTGTGTGTGTGTGTGTGTGTGTGTGTGTGTGTGTGTGTGTGTGTGTGTGTGTGTGTGTGTGTGTGTGTGTGTGATTCACAGATTATCTGTTCCTTAAGGGATCATCAAAATTAGCCATCTGATTCAACAACAGCAACAAGATCATGGTGTATAAAATGTATGGTAGCCTGGCTTGTTAGAACTACCTTTTCAGCTTCCAAGAGCTAGTGTGGTGCAGTGGCTACAGTGTGGAATGAGCATTCAGGAGATCTGGATTTATAATCCTGCTCTGCAAAGGGGACCCCAATGGTAGGCCACTTCCTTGAAGTCTCATACTGAGTCAAAAACCAAAGCAAGCTCATCTGCAAACCACTTAAGGTGGGGGAAAAGCTCCAATGGTGACAATCAAAAACTTTAAGCAGCTAAGAAATGTCTTGTTCTTATGAGAGGTTATGTGTAATTAATAGTTTGGCCCTACATCTTGTGCTTGACATGTTCCATTGTTATTGTAACACCTATCTAATTTGCAGAGGGTAAACTGGAAAGCATGAGAGACAAGTGATTTGTGCTAGACTGTAAAATGGGCCTAAGCCAACCCCCCAACCCAAAAAATCAGCTTTCCCTCAGTGATATTGCCAGCAGGTGCTGTGCGTGCATTGAATCAGCTCCCACTGGCAACCTCTCACTTGGTCCCCTCCCATAAAACAAAGCCTTCTTGGAGTCAACAGGGAAAGAAGAGAGCCAACCCATCCACAATGTGGACCAGACTGTGGGAGAAATGCCTACATTTTAGTTTTCCTATATCATCATCATAACCACCACCACCACCACCACCACCACCACCATCATCATTGAATTATCACATAACAAAGAAGAGAACTACGCTGGATTTTGTATTACAAATCACTAATTGAACGCTTCCCAAGAGTTTAGGACTATGTGATGTATCGGCGAATTATGCAAGCAGATCCCAGTAAGGTGGCTTTCTGCAGCTGACTGATGGTGACATTGACTCCAAATTCTTCTAAATACTTGCTTAGCTCTTTAGGCACTGCACCTAATTACCACTGGGACCACCTGTACTGATTTATGCCAGAGTTTCTGAAGTCCAATTTTCATATCCTGATAGCTGGTAATTTTTTCAAGTTGTTTCTCAGTGACTCTACTATCACCTGGTATAGCAACATCAATGATCCACAGTATTTTCTTGTCCACAATCACAATATCTGAGGTATTATGCTCCAAAACCCTGTCTGTCTGTATTCAGAATGTCCCAAAGTAATTGTGCATGCTCATTTTCAGTCACTTTTTCAGGCTTATGATCCCACCAGTTCTTTGTTACTAGAAGATGATAGTTCTGACACAAATTCCAGTGGACCATTTGAGCCACTACATTATGATGTTGTTTGTATTATTATTATTATTATTATTATTGAACTATAGAATCATAGAGTTGGAAGAGACCTCAAGGGCCAATGCAGAAATCCCCATCAAAGTCCTCCCAACAGATGACCATCTAGCTTCTGCTTAAAAAACTCCAAAAAGGAGACTCTACCACTTCCATTGTAGCATATTCCACTGCTAAACAGCAAAAACCATCAGGAAGTTCTTCCTAATGTTCAAATGGAATCTCTTTTCCTATAGTTTGAGACCATTGCTCCGAGTCCTAGACTCTGAAGCCGTGGAAAATAAGCTGGCCCCCTCTTCAACATGACATCCTTTCAAATATTTAAACATGGCTGGCTATCATATCCCCTTTCAAACTTCTTTTTGTAAGACTAAACATTCTCAGATCCCTAAGCCGCTTCTCGTAAGACATGTGTTCCATACATTTAACCATCCTTCTCGCCCTCCTCTGGACCTGCTCAAGGTTGTCAACATCCTTTTTTTGAATTGAGGAGTGCAGAACTGGACACAGTATTCCAGGTGGGGTCTGACGTGAGCAGAATAGAGTAGTACTATCACCTCCCTTGATCTAGAAATTATGTTTCTGTTGATGCAACCAAGAATCACATTGGCTTTCCTGGCTGCTGCTTCACACTGCTGACTCATCTTCAATCTGGGGTCCACCCAGACTCCCAAATCCCTTTCACATGTACTATTATCCAGCCAGGTATCTCCCATCCTATATCTATACAATTTATTTTTTCTGTACAGATGAAGGATTCTACATTTCTCTCTGTTGAAACTCATACCATTTGCTTTGGCCCAACACTATTATTATTATTATTATTATTATTATTATTATTATTATTATTATTATTATTATTATTATTATTATTATTATTATTATTATTATTATTATTATTATTATTATTATTATTATTTGTTGTTGTTGTTGTTATTATTATTATTATTATTATTATTATTATTATTATTATTATTATTATTATTATTATTATTATATTATTATTATTATAGTAGTAGTAGTAGTAGTAGTAGTAGTAGTAGTAGTAGTAGTAGTAATTTATTTCTAGGCCATTTAGAAAGTTCTTATCTATCCCCAGCTGCTTATTGTACAGTGTTGGTTTCAATAAACCATGCAGTGGCAATTCGACTACAGTGTTCTAGTGTTCTACGGTAACTAATCAGAATTAGTCGATGTGCCATAATGAGCTGCATTTCTCTTTCAAATGGTAATAAGACTTTAATTCCCCTTTATGAGCATTAGGAACTTTGTTTCTCTGAATGATTTAATTAAGAGCAAAGAAACTGTTTTGATCTTTCACTCTTTCTCTTTGTTAAACACTGTTTTGAGCATAATGTTCATTACAGCAACAACTGCACACTTGGAAATCTCAGATTAGATCATCCTTGCAGGTCTCACAGAAAATGAAGTAATAGCAAAAACTAGGCTCATCAATTTAGGACAGGCATTTTAAGAAATCATCCTCCAACCTGTTGGACTCCAACCTGTCTACAACCTACAGCTTCCACTAGACACTAAAAGCTTTGTTCCCATTCTGTGCCTGTAACCAGTGTTTACTTAAAGCCCCGTGTTATGCAAGAAGCACGCTTAGGTACCTAGACAAAGGTCAGGACAGAAAGTAATGAGATACCAAAAGTAGAATCAACAAAAGAAGCAACATGGTCCCCTCCTCCACGCATAACTTTTATCATTTATCTCAATAGTTTATCATTAAAAGCTTCACCACATGAAAATGACGTAATTAGCCACATGCCACTATGCTCTGAGGGCCAGTTAATTATAAAATAGCATATATCTGATGCCAGTTTTGCTTGCTTTGGTTATGTTTTAACTAGGGATTGCCTCAGATTAAGAAGAATCCTTATTCCTCACCCAAGGGGTCCATTTGTGCAACTACCTAAGATGAAGTGTAGACTTCCCTCTGAATTGACCAGAGCTGAAGCTAGAACCACATGAAACCTCCTCATCCTATGCTTTGGAAGAGATGAAAACTTAAGTCCAAAACCCCTCTGTGGGCAGGAGGTGTTCATGTTTACAAAAATGCTGAGGGTAGGGAACCTGAGCGTGAATGAACTTATTTTATGGCTAGGTCTCGAGGCTCTCCCATCAGTGCATTTTTTTAAAGGAAGAACTGATGCTGACTATGAATGATCATTTCTTCCTTTCTTGATTAAGGGTTTTTTTGTAGCATGCATTTTAGTGTTTAGATGAACAGTAGGATGGCTTTATGCTCTTCTAGTTCACAACAGCACAAGGCAACTAGTACTCTCCAGGTGTCACTGGACGGTGCGTGGACAACCATGTTCCCTATCTCCTGTTTTGTGATTTCAAAAACTTTTCCTTTCCCCTTCTCAAATATTTTCCTGCAAAATAAATTATTTTATTTATTTATTTTCATTTGTTTCATGTATATACAGTGATGCCTTGAATTACAAATGACTTGAATTATGAAAACTTTGAGTTACAAAAGGAAATCCCCAGTATGGGGGAAATTCGAGTTAAGAAAATTTAGCCATTTTTTTCTGAGTTACAATGCAGGCAGCAGCTCGGACTTCCCATAACCACCACTTGCATTGGGGAGAAGCTCTCAACCTCACAGCTACTTCAATCAGCTAATTTTCAGGCACCCAAAAGCGAAAGGTTTCGGGGAAGGCTTCGTTTGGCTTTGGAGTACCTGAAAAAGAACTGATTGTTAGTGGCAGCAAGGAAGGTTCAGCCTCTTTTCAGCTTGTCCCCACTGTGTTTCCTTCAGTTTCAGAGCACCTGAAAAGGAACTGATTGAAGTGGTGGCGAGGAGGGTTAAGCTTGTTTTGGGGTGCTCTGAAGCCGAAGGAACCACAGTGGGGGGAGGCTTGTCCCCACTGTGTTTCCTGGACCAGCTTGTCCCCTTGATGCGTTGCAGCAGGCAGGATCTGCTTTTAAAAGATCCATGCAGGAAAGGCTTTGCAACTAGCCAACGGCAAGCAATGGGTGAAGGGCGGCCAGTCTGGTGGGAAGCAAAAGTGGGTGGCTGGTTGCAAACTCTTAGAGTACTCCCCACCAAACCGGCTGCCCTTCGCCCATTACTCGATGCAGTGGGGTAGCCGGTTTGGTGGAGAGAAAAGCAGGTGGCTGGTTGCAGTAGCTTTGCCTAGCTGCCACTCTCCTCCTTTCAGCTTTTGGGTGACTGATAAGGAGGGGGCAGGGAGGCGAAGTCACTGGGGGAAAGACTGCCTTCTCCCCAATGCCCTGGTTTTGCCTTGCAATCAGGCAGAAACTTCACAAACGAGAGGCAGGTCGAAACCCTCCCAGTGCAAGGGGGGGCTGGAGGCAAAGGAACCATGTGGGCACCTGCCCCAACTCAGCAAAGCAGGGGAACAGCTGCCCGCTTTTGTTGGGTTTGGGGAAAAATCATAAATCAACTGGCAGAGAAGGTTGCTAAGCTGTCAAAATCAGCTGCTTTTGGAGATGCACTGACCCAACCCAGCAAAGGGGGGGGGGGGGGAGTTCTTCCCCTGCTTTGCTGGGTTCAGGCAGTCTTCCCATAGGAATGCACTGAAAACCAATGATCCCATTCCCTTTTTTGCCCCTTTTCAGACCTCTGGGACAGATTAATTGGTTTTCAATGCATTCCTATGGGAACCTGTGTTTTGAGTTCTGAAAATTCTGTTGGAATGGACTAATTTCGTAATTCAAGGCATTACTTGTATATCTCTTTGATTCCCAGTGGGTTGGGGTGGGGTGGGTTGAATACCAGAGTGGAACCGTGCACACAACTGGTGATACTGCACAACCTCATCACAGGTATAAGGAAAGAGTCTCAGCCTCCAGTTTCTTGGCTTTATGAAGTGAAATCCAACATGACACAGGCTTAACTCTAATCTTATATTAGATCGCCCATATTTTAAAAATCATTGACCAAAATCCTCCTTTATAACATTATGGTTGTGGAGGTTGAGGATACAGTTAGTCACAGGCTTTCATCACTCCGTAAATGTTTCCTATTCTATCTCGCCAGGTTCCAAGGCTTCCTCAGAATTTCTTTTTTGACCTGGGGAATTTAGCATGCGTGGGCACATTACGCAGTAGGATTTTGGCTGCTGAATGTGTACACAAGTTTCTTTAAAATGAATTAGGAAAGACCCAAGATGGATGACTAATGTGGCTCATTCTCCAGAAATCGTTAAGAGCAAGAGATGGGGGTGGGGTTGCTGTCATACTACGCTCAGATCCACCTGGTGAGTTTGGGCTGTTTCTCTGCTGGACTCCTTTCTGACTGCTGAACCAGCTCTCAGCTGTTCTCCTATTAGCAACACCAGTGTCAAAGTGCATTTGGGGGTGGGTGGGGGTGGAGGCTTCTAAATCAACAGCTGCTTCATTCCACCAGATACAAAAGGACTCAAAGGTTAACTTGCACAGCCACCTCAAGGCAGACTTTGAGGAAGAAAAATGCTTTTGACCTAGTAAGCCCTTTCCTAAGCATGAACATGCCTTGTGGCACATTCATCTGCATAAGCTAACCAATACAGGACCACAAGTTGTGGTGACGCGTGCATTATTTTCAGACCAGTTTGATGCGTTGTTTAGAACTCTCCATCCCAATATTCAGAATGAGTCAGCAGACCAGCCAACTTCCTTCTAGGAGAAACCACTATCAAGGTATCCTGAGGCACAGGATTGTGAAAAAGAGATGGGAAGTGAGATGTAATTTCCATCCAATCTTATCCCAATTCAACAGGCATGCATCTACAAGCATACTTTGGTTGACGAACGCCTCTATTTACGTAACTTCCAGTTCACAAAAGGAAATCCAGAGCCGTAAACACCTCCGTTTATGACCCCCCACAATACCTCGGTTTACATAAGGCACTGTGAAAAAAGTACCCAGGATGCATTGTGCCCCCACACATGTCCAGTTTATGGATTTTCCGGAATACGAAATGTCCCGGAGAACAGATTAACTTCATCAACCAAGGTTGCTAACCCCCAAAAAGTTGACAGGTAGAATGTAGAGAATGCTAAATGACTGAAGCAGACCTACGCAGTGGTTTATCTTTTGTTGGTTAGCATCATAGGCATCTGCCTCACATGGAGACAGACAATTGCTCCCTTGAGCTCAGTCAACCCTCACTACAAACAGCATTTCAGAGCTTGGGGAAGGATTTGTTTCCTAGCCCCTTGTGGACATCCTTGTTATGCCCAACTGTTTTCCCATCCAAATACTGACCAGATCTGACTCTGCTTAGCTTACAAAATAAGGTAGCATCATATGGTGATACTGGTTCAGAGAGGCATGGTTGCAGATGAGAAAAACTCAGCCCTTCTTCCTTTCAAATCTCCATTGATTTATTTGAAGCAAAATTATTTTATGGACAAATTTGTATCATACTCGTAATCATCCCATATAAATTTTTCCCAATCTCCTCTTGGAAAAGTCAGGGACACGGTGACAACTGTGGTTTCCTCTTTATATGGCTCAATATTCTACGCCAGTGTTTCCAGTAGTTGGAGTCCAAGAACACGTGGGCTGCCCATAGTTCTGAACCTCTGTTCTATGCAATGTATATAATTGCTACATGAGTGATATTACAAGTACTTCACACACAGTATAATAATTGAGCCATTTCTCTCTTTAGCAAGTGGGATACAGTCACGTCTTGGTACTTCTCTGAAACATCATACATGTGACTTTTGGGCACTTCAATGTGTGCTATACTTCAAAAGGTTAAAAATACAGTATGTTTCAAAAGTGAAGATAAAAATCCATATGCCTCTTAGAGGTGCCATTCCTTAGACACATTTACATGTCTTATATTTCTAAAGGTTAACGATAAGGAATGAAGTAAGTGACCTTGTCTGTAGCAACATCAATGAGTACAAATCATACATAAAACATTCAATGTCTTGTTTATTTAACTAAGAAAAGAACCCATGCCAGACAGGTCAGACTGAACAGAATACTGTAGAAATTATTGCCTTAAGTGGTTGTTTCCTGATTTCTCACTGACAAACTGCCCAACAGAGTTAGTGCTTGAATGCAATGTAACGGATGTCTTTTACAGTTTCATTGGTCTATGATGCAGCCAAAAGTCTTCACCACTACAACAGAAAAATATTTGTAAGTAAGGGGTCATTTGTACTCTGAAGTTAGATAGCAGGATCATATATCACCTCAGTTTCTTTTCCGAAAGGTACCCTGTGTGACATCCTAAAATTCAGAAGATCTGTGTTTGAATCCCCACTCAGACACAAAAATTTTTATTGTGATCAGCCTGGTGTTTTACATTTTATGTTATTTTATTATTATTTTTGATAAAGCCATGCCTTAAATACCTTAAAGGTTGGTTCTGACTTGACACCACATAACAGACACCTGCTTTCTGCACCCTGGTTTATTTCATTTCATTTCATTTCATTTCATTTATTAAACTTTTATGTTACCCCTGTAAGTGGTGAGTCACTATTCTGGATAGTTTACAAACATGGAACATAAACAGAAGACCCCGACCCTCCACCCAGCCCTAGATGCTCTATTATTGCCAACGATGGTGATGGAGAAACCCAAACAGAATTAAAGTACAACAAAAATTGCAACCAGGAGAGATCCTGATTTTTCCCCCCTTACAGAGCAATGTTTTTATTTGGTTTTGGAATAATGGGAGGAAATAGAGAGGTGGCCACTACTGAGAAGAGGGCCTGCTTCCCGGTCATATTATTCCAACAGACGTAAATCTAATTAAGCTCTGCTATGATATTCAAGTGTTCTGTTCTCTCTTCCTTTTGTTCCTTTCTTACTGGAGGCTGATATCACCATGGCTGTTTCGACTTTGAATGTGGCAGCTCTCATCTTGCATCCAAGCCAGTCTCCAAGATTCTCCCATTTAATTCCCCCCTCTCCTACTTACACTTCCTTTCCTGTTTATTTTACCTTGAATATTCAGCTGTAACATTCAGAACATAACTATTCTAGCTTCCTGCATTGTGTGTGGTTTTTTTTTGTTACCTTGGTCTTCATTCATTTGTCTTACAATGTCTTTGTTGGGTATCTTCTCATCTTCAGAAATGCTTAGTATTATACAATGAATCCACATTTCAAATGCTTGTTTTATAGCAGCT